>CM076579.1:197243351-197667178 GCA_034641835.2 Pinus albicaulis | reverse complement strand
TCCAGTCTGAATCTAACAAGATGAAAAACTTCATTGAGTGCATTCATCACATCCGCCAATAGGTTCATGACATACTGGATAGAGTCAATGCTAATTACAAGAAGCGACATGATCAGCATCGGATGCCACACAACTTCCAGGTGGGCGACAAAGTGTGGCTACAATTGCAAAAGGAGCACCTCGCTGGACCTGACCTCAAGCTTTTCTCGCACCGATATGGGTCTCGTTGTGACCAGCAACAACCCCTCTTTATTTATTATTAGTAATAATACTAAATAAATGAGGACCCTATTAAAAAAACCCAAAAAAAATCAATTAGGATTTGTTTGTCTTTTCAAATAAAACTTTCTATCATAAACCTATAGAAACTTTAGAAAGAATATTTAGAAACACTTAAGTTTATGATAGATTATAAATAAAATTTTCTAAAATGAAGACAACGCATCCATAACAAAATGGTATATAAAACGCATTGATCGTATCGCATAGCGAGAAACGTAAATGATTAATGAATATCTTTTGCGCTCTTGTTGATTTTGTGCTTTTGTGATTTTGCGCTTTGCGATATGCGCTTGCGCTATTGCGCAATTTCTCGCTTTATGCTTATTTTTATAATCGAATGACTTCATTGCGATATTGCGACATTGCGATATTGCGATATCAGGCAAATCGCGTATCGCAATGTCGCATTCATGTAGGCGCGCTATCCCAAGGCAATCTTCCCATATAACAACTATGTGCTTTAATGATTATATTAAATGATTGGATTGATTATTAATAAGAAAATGAGATTGTGTTTAGATTGCCGTTTCACAATTAAAACATTATATTTCATCCGTTTTCACAGATCCAAATAGCCTCATCACCTTTCTTAATTACTCTCATTTATTCATAAAACGTTGTGCACGAAGGAGCAAACGTCTATACAAAGCTTCTACTAAACACTATAAGAAGGAGAAGAGCTCAAATTCTGAAAACAAAGAGATGCATAATTATATGCATTAATCACTGTAACAAGGTTGATGCTGTGATATCCACTGGGAAGGAATGTATAATCTCTGCTAGAAGAAAACTCCCGTGGTGATAAAAGGTAGCCAAGGGGGAGAGGTTCAAAGAATACGTCCGAAGCAACCCTTAGAGACTTGGTTTGCTCATTTATGCATAGAATAGCAAAGGCCAAGGATTCTCCGTATACAAACATGGTAAAATGGGTACTGACAAAGACTGATATTTCACAGATAGGCAATTTAGAACCCCATTTGAAGAGCTAATCGGGTCATTCACCACTAAACATGGGATGCCGATGTATACCGGAACCTCAAGCGCCTTATAATAAGAAATTCTATGTGGAATTTTACAGAGAACATGCAAAATCGTCGAATGCACACAGAATGGACCAAAAGAGATGAACCATTGAAGAAAATCAAACACGAGGGACAAGCATCAAAAAGGATGTTTCGGCATTAATCGTTCACAAGTTCAAATATCCAAGTGAGAAAATTGACATAGTTTCTACCACAAGATAAGGTATGTGAGTTTGCCAAAATTATCCTCTATAGAACTTTTAGAAGTTACTAAAGAATGTACTTGACATCAAGAGTTCTCAGAGAAACATAAAGCTCTTCTTGAGAAAAGTCAGAGCTCTAAGAGACTTGAAATAACTATAAACAAAATGAGGGAAAATTGATCAAATTCAAGACACTTAATGTTGAGCAAGGAAAGATGTGAAGCATGTTCGGCACAAAAGAAAATCATCAAAGGGAAGGTGAATTGATAAAAAGGAAATACTTGGCTAAAAAGTAGCACATGAGAAAATGGGGGAAGCAAAATCAAGATGAAATTACAAAATTAATATCGAGCAAAAGGCTCCAATAAAAGAAAAGGCGTATAGGAGGTGGCTACGCGGAAAAACACTCACCGATTGTGTAAATGACAATTTACACAAAGCTAACTTGATTCTTGAAACTGCCTAAAAGATATCTCCCCACAGAAAATCAACCGCAAAACAGACTGGAGGCAAGAGTGTGCAAGAAAGAGCAAATCTATCCAAGGGCCGACAAGATTGAATTGGGACTCATCAGATGTACTTGGTGAAGCCACACAGCCAAGATAGTGCGCTCAATTGTATCATCAATGCCACAGAGAAGATTGCTCCTACGCTTGCCGACTCGTCTTTTCAGATGCTTGAATTCTCAAGCCTGGCCAACCGCATATTCTCAAAACTATGCTAGATGTCCAAGCTTGAAGATCAAGTTAATAGATAGATAGATTTAGTTTTAATTTCAATCGTATTTTTAGCCTAGGAAAAGGACGGCCATTGAACCGAACTTAATTTTGTAATAAACTATTTTTATTAGTTATAGGTATTTAAAACTCTCTCATGCATTTAGATAGGGGTCCTGGATCTTAATATTTTTGGACTTGGAGATTGCATTTCGTACTCCATTGTCTTATATATTTCTTGAAAAGGATCACATATGGTGATTTTCATGAATTATCTTTGAAGTGTTGTGATTGCATCTTTGAATTTGATTTTGCATCATAATTACCGGATAGAGTATCGCATTGCATTTGAAAGTCTTCAAGATGAACAAGGTATTTATCTATTCATCGCTGATCTCTTTTGTCTTATGATATCTGCTTTAAAATTTCTATCATTTATATGTATATTTGTTTTCATAACGCTCTCCCTTCTATATCATTTCTTAGTATAATTGAAACGTTATTTTTCATAGTTACATGTAAATGGTATACAATGATGAATGCAATATAAGACATAACTCGTTAATTTCTTAAACGTAGTTATCTTTATTTGTTTCGCAAATTTCAATTTAATTAATAATACATTTTCATGGTTATTGTTGAATTGGAACAATCTTAAGTTGTATTCACATAAAGCAATGCAAGTTAATGTTAGAATTTCTTTATCAAAAGAGTTTAGCGAAATTAGATAGTTTTATTTCAGTTAGTTTAGTCTCATTTCCACCCATCCAATCCAATCCATTTAGTTACAAGGAAACTGGGTCCTAAATCCGCTGGAGCCACCAAGGAAACAACGTGAAAAAGAGGCCGGCTTTAAGGTCCCGACCGTGGTTTTCCCCGATGTTTGAAGCAGTAGATTCTCAGGGCTTCAACATTTTGCTGCTGTACGAGGGTTCGAGCTGCGAATGGCAAGTATCCACAAGCCATTCGAGAGCAAACAACTCATTAACTTCAATTTCTTCCAAATTCAAAATCCTAGAGAAGAAATTGCAAAATATTCAAAACACCCACTACCAAAATCTCAAACATTCAAACACAAAACAACATCCCGAGTCTCCGAAGTTCAAGATCTAATTCATAAATTGAAAGGATTCTCATATCTCTAGAAGAGTCCGAAATATCAAGGTAGTGTAACTTCAAAATTTATTCCTCGAACTTCCTTACTAGGTTGCAAAATGAAAAACTTGGTATTCCTGGAAGAATTTCCTTTACCTAGTAAGGGAAAACAAAAAAGAATTCAATCGGAAAACGTAAAGTGAAACAAGTTCATCATCTCATATTCAAACACTCAAGCTTCCAAAACCACAACTCAACAAAGTGCAAATGTGTCATCATCTCTTCAATCATCATCTCCACAAATATCTTCCTCAATTCTCATCAATCTCAACATCATCCATTCCAACCACTTCAATTCAAATACCACCAGCTTACTATTCCTCCAATAGTCGTCCCAATAATGGCACAAAGACCATGGTCTACCTGTGAGTTAGCCAACATGTATCGCATCTCCTTTTACATGATTTACCGTACAAAACTCCGGAAAATGGCTTCCAAAGTTTAGCCTGATCTTAACATTCAAGTCGAAGAACATATCAATAACTTTATGCCGGCTATAAATTTAAATGGAGTCATACATAAGATGTTGTAGTTGTGATTATTCCTATTATACTCTTCTGGGACAGCGTGATCATGGTATTTTTCATTACCATCAGGATCCATAACGAGTTGGACAATTTTGCAGATCATTTTTTGACCAAATTTGAGATGACCGATCAATTGCAACTTTACTCAATGATCTCTCAAATTTGAAGATAGAGCCCAAGGAACCTATAAAATAATTCAATGCTAGATTCAACAAACTTTGAACAAAATTCATACAAACATTCACAACCTAGTGAACAAGCCGAATTGAATGGTATATAACCGCTTCACTTCTCAAACATAGCAATTTTTGTAGACAGAGCGTAAAGCCTACATTAATGAATATGAAAGAAGCTATCAAGTAGCTGGAAAAACGTATTACTTCTCCGGAAAAGAAAATGCTATCAAGAAAGGAAATCAAAGAAGGTCAACATATGATTCAAAGAAAAAGGCCAAAGATCCATATGACATGGAAGGTTTACGTAAAGTTCTTAAACCATGTCAAATGAAATGGTTGAAATTAAAAACAAGTGGCCGAAACTTCTACCAAGAAACCATTCCGAAATTTCAGAAGAAAACCAAGTTGAATCTAAACCTCCTACATAGAATCTCAAATGCGTAATCGAAGAAGAGGAAGAAGAAGAAGCATCTATAGTATCGATCAAGAAGACGAAAAAATGAAGAAATAGCCGAATTGAATGGAATGTGGGATTTTATTCTCCCTAATTACGATAGTAGCAGTTGTGCCCGTAAGTACTAGGAGTAAACCCGGTAGCAAGTAACCAAAACAGCTCCTAAAAAAGAAAATAATACAACCCAAGTACCAAAGACAAAACCCATTGTGAAGAAAACTTCTCCATTACCTACTCAAAATCGCCCATCTTCTTCTAATCCTCTCACATCAACAAAAACTTTAGTAGTGTCGTATCCTATTGGAATACAACATTGTCGAAGACATGAAAAAGATCAAAGCCAACATTTCCTTACATGAACTCAACAAACTAAAACACCAGCAAAAGTTGCTATTGAAAGAATTAAACGCTACACCAATTGCTCCTTTACCAAGTGGTGTAGTTGCAAAAGCAGCTAGGGGAGCTGGTAAGCCACCAGATAAGGTAGATGCTACTGATACAATGCTCATTGGAGAAAAGTCAAATTCTCAAACTCCTCCTTCTCTTTTGACTTATGAGATGTACAATAAAAATCTGCACAATTGTTTGATTGATTCTGGAGCCTCCTCCAATATAATGCCTACTTCTGTTTGTGCCAAATTGAATATTGAACCACAGAAATCAGAAGTTCATATCGTTCAATTGGATCGCTCTAAAGTTCAAGTTGTAGGAGAAATCAATTCAGTTACTATCAGATTAGCTTCTGATCCTAGGATTGTCCAAAGAATTGATATTTTGATTGCTGATATTCCTGAATTCTATGGATTAATCTTAAGCAGGGACTGGTCTACGAAACTTAATGGTTATATCTCAACTGATTATTCACATATGTGGCTTCCCTACAAAGGGAAACCAAATCAAATCAAAATTGAACGAGAAAAACATATGACGCACACTGTCACTGAATTCGAACAACCTAATGAGCCTGTGGCATTCAACAACAATATTCTTGGAGGTTATTCTACTGAATCATTTCTTGGAAACTTCGAAGCTCCTCAATCACCTTTTTCTGTAAATACTTTTGTTTCTCAGATAGAAATTTTTTCACAATCTGATTCTTCCATAATTGTAAATATTTCTGATGTAATTGTAGATAAGCCAATAGACAAATCTTTATTTTGGTTGTTATATTTTGATGGATCGAAGTCTAGTGATGGAGCTGGAGCTGGATGCATCTTAATTGATCCAAATGGGGAGAAAACCATGCTGTCATGTAGATTAGAATTTGAGTGTACTAACAATACCGCAGAATATGAAGCCCTGGTTCAAGGACTTTATAAAGCTATAGAGTTAGATGTTAAATACTTGAAAGTCTTTGGTGATTCCGAAATTGTCATTAAACAAGTTAGGAATACTATTCATTGCCTTTCAGGACATCTTAAACACTATCAAACCCTAGTACAAGACCTCACCACTCATTTTTTAGCATTCAATATTTCTCCTATTCCTAGGAATCAGAATACATCAGCTGACTTGTTAGCTAATGTTTCATCTAAACTCCTACCTGCTGAAGATTGCAGTCCTGATAGATTTTCTGTAGAATTAATTTTTCGTCCATCTGTCCCAGACAATGTTACAAACTGGAGAGTATTCTATCATGATCAAGATATTTTAAATTTCATGACTTCAGAGAAATCTTATGATGAGCAAATTATTGATGAGAATGATCATGATTTACAAATTGCTTCAAAAGGTAATGAAAATCTCATTCCAAAATCTGTTGTTAAATTAGAGGATTTATATGACATTAAAGACAGATTTAAGAAAGTCACTAATGCTAAACTTCAAAGTTCCACTTTGAAGTTTGAATTAGTAAATCTTGGTTCTGATTCTAAACCTCAAAACGTTAACTTAGGACTCAATTTAACACCAGAAGAAAGAGATGCATTCATTAAACTTCTGAACAAATATAAAAATGTTTTTGCTTGGAATTATGATGATTTAAAAACGTATGATACTTCGGTTATTCAACACACAATTCCAATGCTTCCTGATATTAAACCTGTTCAACAGAAGTTGAGAAAGATTCATCCAAATCTCGAAAGTCAAATCAAATCAGAACTTAATAAACTTTTAAAAGCCAAAATCATTTTTCCGGTCAAGCACTCCAATTGGGTTTCCAATATGGTACCTGTAAGGAAGAAGAATGGTGATATAAGAATCTGTATTGATTTCAGAAATTTAAACAAGGCATGTTTAAAAGAAAATTTCCCATTGCCAACTATGGAACAGATACTTCAAAAGGTAGCTGGTTCTCAACTTATGTCCTTTCTCGATGGATTTTCGGGCTATAATCAAGTTTTAGTTCATCGAGATGACAGATTGAAAACAACTTTCAGAACAAAATGGGGAACTTATGCTTATCAGAAAATGCCTTTTGGTCTAATAAATGCAGGAGCAACTTTTCAAAGAGCCATGGACATAGCATTTAAAGGTCTGATCAATAAATCATTTGTTGTCTATCTTGATGATATAACGGTATTTTCAAAAAGAGAACCAATCATCTACATGATCTAAAGAAAATATTTGAAAGATGTAGAAGGTTTGGTATTTCCTTAAATCCAAAGAAATCTTTCTTTGCTTTGGATGAAGGAAAACTCTTAGGATTTGTTGTGTCAAAAGATGGTATATATATTGATCCAGATAGAGTGAAAGAAATTTCTAATATTTCTTTACCTCATAACAAAAAATCCATGCAATCATTTCTTGGATAGATCAATTTTGTTAAAAGATTCATTCCTGATTTTTCTTTTATTGTTTTACCTATGAAAAATATGATCAAGAAGAATTCAGTATTCAAATGGGGGCATAAAGAGAAAGAATCCTTTGAGGCAATCAAACAAGCGATCATTAATGCACCAGCATTGAATACCCCAGATTTTTCTAAAGATTTTACTTTGTATACTATGGCCACCGAAACATCTTATGCAGCTGTTTTAACACAGCTCAATGATCAGAAAATTGAGGCACCAATTTCTTTCTTTAGCTCAAATCTGCAAGGAGTTGAGCTTAATTATTCCGATGTTGAAAAACAAGCCTTTGCTGTGTTTAAATCAATCAAACATTTCAGACCTTTTCTCTTGAAAACACATACAAAAATCATTGTCCCATTCTCTGCAGTGAGGCAATTATTAATTCAAAAAGAATTAGGAGAAAAGAGAGCTAACTGGGTAACAGCCTTGCAAGAATATGATATTGATATTAAACCAGCTAAGATTGTTAGAGGACAAGGTTTTTGCAGATTATTGGCAGGAGCTCATAACATACCGGAAAATCAAGAGTCAAATCAAGATATTCAAGTAAGTCAGATAAATGTTACAGATTCCAGATCTCAGTATGCTGATCTTATCTATTACTTGAAAAATGGGTATGCTCCTTCTAATCTCAGCTATAAGAGTAAACACGCTTTAAGGTTAAAGGATATTAAATATGAGATCATTGATAATGTGTTATTTAGGAAAAATTATGATTCAATTTTATTAAGATGTCTTGAAAAGACTGAAGCTGAAAAGGTTTTGCAGGAGTTGCATGATGGACCAGCAGGAGGTCATTTTGGAGGTGATACCACAGCTCACAAAATAATTCGTGCTGGTTATTACTGGCCTACCCTTTTTAAAGATACGCATGATTATGTAAGGAAATGCAAAATTTGTCAAACTACAAGTGGAAGACAAAGGAAACCAGCTTTTCCTTTGCAACCAGTGACTATTGAGCAACCATTCGAGCAATGGGGGCTTGAAATTATTGGTGAGATAGTACCTCATTCTTCCAAACAACACAAGTACATCCTTACTGCAACTGATTACTTTACAAAATGGGTAGAAGCAATCCCGTTGAAGGTAGCCAATTCTGATGCAATTATTAATTTCATAGATCAATTCATTATAACCAGGTTTGGTGTACCTAACGCTCTAGTCTTTGATAATGCATCTTACTTCTCTGGAAATAGTTTAATAGAATTTGCAGTCAAAAGAGGTTTTAAATTAAAATATTCAGCAAATTATTATCCACAAGGTAATGGTTTGGCTGAATCCACTAACAAAAACCTAATCAAAATCATTAAAAGGACTATTGATCAAAATCAAAAGAATTGGCACAAATATTTAATCTTTGCATTATGGGCTGATCGTATCACTGAAAAAGCTTCAATAGGGACTTCACCTTTCAATTTAGTTTATGGAAAAGAAGTTGTGATACCATCAAATTTAACTCTTCCATCATTAGCCCTAGTGCAATTTATTGAAGAAAATCCTTCTTCATCCATTCAATTGAGATATGATCAAATCCTTAAATTAGAAGAAGATAGGGATAAAGCAAAAATTACTCATGAAAAACATCAACGGCTTGTAAAATCTTCTTTTGATGCAAGTTCTACCGGCTCAAAAATTTTGTCAATTGGTGATCTCGTTTTGAAATGGGATAAAGCACACGAAGAAAAAGGTAAACATACCAAGTTTCAGAAAATGTGGCTTGGACCATTTCAGATCGTTGAGAAGATAGGCTCAAATACATTCATACTCCAAGATCTAACAGGTAAGAGAGAATCTCTTCCTGTAAATGGGCTTATCTTGAAGAAATTATTTTCATAAGGAGGTAACCCCTTCTTAAACTATACATATTCCTTTCTGCAGAATTTTGATTGTTTTTGTTTTTGCAAATAAAGGTTGTTAATGAGTCTCTGATTGACTGTTTACTATTTAAGAAAATTTCTTCGGAAGAATATTATGCAATTTATTGAAGAAAATCCTTCTTCATCCATTCAATTGAGATATGATCAAATCCTTAAACTAGAAGAAGATAGAGATAAAGCAAAAATTATTCATGAAAAACATCAACAACTTGTAAAATCTTCTTTTGATGCAAGTTCTACCGGCTCAAAAATTTTGTCAATTGATGATCTTGTTCTGAAATGGGATAAAGCACACGAAGAAAAAGGTAAACATACCAAGTTTTAGAAAATGTGGCTTGGACCATTTCAGATCGTTGAAAAGATAGGCTCAAATACATTCATACTCCAAGATCTAACAGGTAAGAGAGAATCTCTTCTTGTAAATGGGCTTATCTTGAAGAAATTCTTTTCATAAGGAGGTAACCCCTTCTTAAACTGTACATATTCCTTTCTGCAGAGTTTTGATTGTTTTTGCAAATAAAGGTTGTTAATGAGTCTCTAATTGACTGTTTACTATTTAAGAAAATTTCTTCGGAAGAATATTATAAATATTTATTTTGTGTAAATAAGAATTTTTAGAGTAATGATCACAGTTTTTGATAGTTTAAAATAAGATATTAAACTTTGAAAGATTATTCCAATCATTTGCATGATCTTTTGAAAACTTGAGAAGAATGTAAATCATCATAAGTTTATTGAGCAGAGAAAGATTATCTGTAAAAGTAAAGATTTTTCAAAGTTTTGGAACTCAAAAAACTCTGAAAATTGTCATCCATTGATTCTTAAGGATAAAACTATTTCACCCCATCCATTTAAGTTGTGATTTTTTAGAATGTAATTCTAAGAAATTTGAAAATTTAAGAGATAAGAGGTCTCATTATGAGCCGACTTACCATGTTCATAAGGAGTAATAAAACTGACATTACCAATACTGCATACTAAAACAGGGTAATGGATTATAAACATAAGACAAGGGGTCTCATCACGAGCCAGCTTGTTCAGTTTAATTATAACTAGTGAATGGCATTGTTATTAACTGGCTACCAAACCAGGACAATGGCTCTTAAAATAAAAAATAAGTAAAAGACAAAAACATGAGATAATAGGTCTTATGAATTTATCTTTTAAAAAGTCATAATTTTAGTTGGATGGGACAATGAATGGTTAATGGTTTAAAGGTAACCCTATCGAGACTATGAACGTTTGCTGGCAGCAGAGGCAATACCTATGGCAATAGAGTATATTATAAAACCAAAACTTGGAGAAATCCACTTACTTCATTATTAACACCAATTAAAGCTTGAGATAACCCAAAAATGTTTTTATTCTTAAGGAATTAGAAAGAAATTGCGAATGATTTTTATTTCTTTTTCATAGTTAGATTTTATTTGAATTATCCTAAGATAGTTTTCATTATCTTTAAAAATATTTATTTACTAGAAATATAGTGTTCATTTTATTTTTTCAGAGATAACTGTTTCTTTCAGTGAATCGCCAATTGTTGTGACCAGCAACAACCCCCCTTTTATTTAATATTAGTAATAATACTAAATAAATGGGGACCCTTAGTTAAAAAATCCAAAAAATTAATTAGGATTTGTTTTCCTTTTCAAATAAAACTTTCTATCATAAACTTAGAGAAATCCCTTAGAAAGAACCTTAAGAAACACTTGAGTTTATGATAGATTACAATAAAATTGTTCTTTAAACAAAATAGCACATCCATCGCAAAATGGTATATATCTTTTATAAAACTGAAAATGCGATTTTGCGATTTTGCGATAATGCGATCCCAAAAAGCCTATACAATAAACATATTGGTCACAGATCGCATAGCGCAGAAAACAGAAATGTTAAACAAATATCTTTTTGCGCTATTTACAATTTTGCGCTTTTGCGAGATTTGCGATGTGCGCTTTTGCGCTATTGCGCAATTTGCGCTTTTGCGCTATTTTACATAACTGCGATGGTTTCATTTTGCAATATTGCGATATTGCGACATTGCGATATTGCGATATTGCGCAGCAAATCACAGATCGAAATGTCGCAGATTCATGTAGGCGCGTTGTTCAAAGGAAATCTTCCCATATATCAATATCTGTTATGCGCTTTAATGATTGGATTAAATGATTGGATTGACAATTAATGGTAAATGAGATTTTGTTTTGATTGAAAGTCATTTCACGTTAAAATAATATATTTCATCCGCCTTTGCATTTAAAACAGTCTCATCACCTTTCTCATGCCATTACTCTCATTTAACTCGTAAAACGTAGGCACGAAGGAGAAAACGTCTATACAAAGCTTTCACAGAACATTATGGGTAAGAAGGAGAAGAGCTCGAATTCTGAAAACAAAGAAATGGCTTCACTATATGCAGACACCGCTTGCAATAAGGATGCCGGTATATCCACTTGGGAAGGAATGTATAATTTGCTGGAGGAAGAAAATCTTGTGGTATTAAAAGTTACGGCTACAGCAGGTTCTAGTAATACGTCTGAAGCAACCCTCAAAGAACTGGCTTGTTCATTTCTGCATAGGATAGCGGCAAGGCCGAGGATTCTCCCGTATACAGACATGGTGAAATGGGTGCTGGACAGCACCGATATTTCAGACAGGCAATTTAGAACTCCATCTCAAGAGCTAATCGGGTCATTCACCACGGAAGATGTGAGGCTGATGTATAAGTTGCCGGAACCTCATGCGACTTATAATAAGCAATTTATGGAAGAATTTGCCAGAGAACATGCGAATTTGTCAGAATGCACACAAGAATGGACCAAAAGAGATGAACCATTGAAGAAAAACAAACACGGGTGGACAGTACCAAAAAAGGATGTTTTAGACGTTGTTCACAAGTTCAAATGTCCAAGTGGGCAATTTGACACAGTTTCTACCACAAGATAAGGTATGTAAGTTTGCCAAAATTATCCTCTATAGAGCTTTTAGAAGTTACTAAAGAAGCTGTTGGAGGTCAGGAGTTCTCAGGGAAACATAAAGCTCTTCTTGAGAAAAGTCGGGAGTTGAAGAGACTTGAAATAACTGTAAGGCAAAATGAGGAAACATTGACCAAATTCAAGGCACTTAATGCTGAGCAAGAAAAAAGATGTGGAGCGTGTTCGGCACAAAGAAAAACTACTGCGAAAGGTCAAATCTATAAAAAAGAAACTACTTTGGCTAAAGTATGATATGAGAAAATGGCGAAGCAAAATCAAGATGAAATTGCAAAATTAATAACAGAGCGAAAAGCCCCAATAAAGGAAAATGCACAAAGAGAAGGCATCAGCAGAGGCGGCTATAGTGGAAAACACTCTTACTGATTGTGTAAATGATAATTTACACAAAGAAAATTTGATTTCAGAAACTGTTCCAGGATATCTTCCACAGGCACATCAACTGCAAACAGAATGGAGGCAAAAGGCAGAAGAAAGAGCAAAAATCTATCCAAGGGGTGACAAGATTAAATTGGGACTCATACTGGGCGTACTTGGTGAAGCCACACAGTCAGCACAGTGTGCTTAATTGTATCATCAATGCTACAGAGAAGATTGCGCCTACACTTGCCGACTCTATCTTTTCAGGACAGTTGAATTCTGAAGTCGGTCAACCACTTCTTCTCAAAACTATGCTAGATGCCTGCAAGTTTAAAGATCAAGTTCATAGATAGTTAGATTTAGTTTTAATTTTACTGTATTTTAGCCTAGGAAAAGGACGGTCATTGAACCGAATCCTTAATTTTTGTAATAAGACTATTTTTAGATTTAGCTAAATAGTATTTAAACCCTTCTCATGCATTTAGAGAAGGGTCCTGGATCTTAATATTTTTTGACTTGGAGATTGCATTTCTGTACTCCATTGTCTTATATATTTTTAAAAAGGATCACATCTGGTGATTTTCATGCTGAATTATCTTTGAAGTGTTGCATTTCTGTACCTTGGAATTTGATTTTGCATCATAGTTACTGGATTAGAGTATCACATTGCATTTGAAAGTCTTCAAGATGAATGAGGTATTTCTATCCTTTCACTGTTGATTTCTTTTGTCTTATGATATTCGCTTTAAAATTGCTATCATTTATATATATTTGTTTTCACAACGCTTCTTTTTATATATCATTTCTGAGTATAATTGAAACGTTATCTTTCATAAGTATATATAGATAGTATACAATGATGAATGCAATATGCTAATACAACTCTGTTTAATTTCTTAAACAGAGTTATCTTTATTTGTTTCTGCACATTTCAATTTAAATAATAATACATTTTCATGGTTATTGTTAAATTGGAACAATCTTAAGTTGTATTCACATATAATTACTCGGGTTAGTGTTAGAATTTCTTTATCAGCATTTAGTTTAATTAGATAGTTTTATTTCAGTCAATTTAGTCCCATTTCCACTCATCCAAATCAATCCATCACCAACCCATTTAGTTATAAGGAAACTGGTCCTTTAAATCCAGTCGGAGCCACCATACCAAACGGAAAAGGAGCTGTCCTAAGGTCTCGACCGGGTGGTTTTCCCCAATGTTTGAAGCAAGTATCAGCCCAACAAAATCTAATTTTTCTCAACTTTATTTCCTTGGAAAACAAAACATTCTGCCATAAAATTCTGAATATCAGATTTAAGGCAATCCCAAAAATAATCCTTCTTGACCCTGTGGTGATTTAAAAAAAATATTGAGTCCCTCCTATAGGAGAGGTGTGAAATTCCAAAAGAATATCTTGTAGGAGTTTGGAATTATTACATAGATATAAGCGATCTTTTTACCATAATGAGTCATTTTCCAAATAAATGTATGAGATGTATCGGGATCTTGCTGTAACTTTTGAATGATTGTCCACACCTCCTCGTCATTCTTCCATTTTTCTCTTGCTTTAGTTATCGAATCAGGTTGGATAATATAAATGGCATAGAGAAATGCTTCTACGTCCTCATCTCTTCTTAAGAGTGAATCTGCAAAAACATTTTGATTCCCTTTCTTATAGATGATTTCAAAGTCATAACCCGACATTTTAGTGACCCATTTTTTTTCTCTTTTAAAGATAAACGTTTTTCCAAAAAGTGTTTGAGACTATGATTATCTGTTTGTACCTTGAGGTGTCTTCCCATTTTGTAATGGTACCATTAATGCCGTCTCATCCTCATCTCTTCTTAAGAGTGAATCTGCAAAAACATTTTGATTCCCTTTCTTATAGATGATTTCAAAGTCATAACCCGACATTTTAGTGACCCATTTTTTTTCTCTTTTAAAGATAAACGTTTTTCCAAAAAGTGTTTGAGACTATGATTATCTGTTTGTACCTTGAGGTGTCTTCCCATTTTGTAATGGTACCATTGCTTCAGAGCATGTAGTATTTCTAACACTTCCTTCTCATAAATAGGTTTGTGTAAATAATTTCCCTTGATTGGATGACTTTCAAAATAAATGGGTCTTCCTTCTTTCATTAAAACAACATTTCTATTTCCTGGGGCTTCACATTCCACCATAAAGGTTTTTGTGAAGACTGGAGTAGCTAAAATCAGATCTTGTAACATTGCCTCTTTAAGATGTTTAAAGGACATAGTTGCTTCTAGAGTCCAAAAAAATGCATCTTTCTTTAGTAATTTTGTTAGAGGTGTTGTTATTTTCCCATAATTATTAACGAAGTTGCAATAATACCCTATAAACCCAAGAAATTCTCGAATATGCTTTAGGGTTGTGGGTATTTTCCATTCCTTGATTGCTCTAATTTTGTTAGGATATACCTTAACATTGTCATGAGATATAATATCCCCCAAATATTCCACCTCTTGTACCCCAAAGAAAAATTTGGAAGTTTTTTCATATAATTCTTTTTCATTCAATAGTTTGAGCACCCTATCAACATGTGTTGAAGTTTGCAACAAGAAACAATGAAATTGTCATTGGGCTATTATGTTCTACCATGGTGTGATGCAATTCACATGTGGTGTTGATGATTCTAATAATACATTAGTGTGAAGTCTAGTTAATTTTGATAAATTGGAAATGTGTCTAATATAATTATCCTTAGTTAATTGGACAATAAATAAATGTATCCATAAATACTTGTAATAGTTAACGGGTACAGTAGGCAGTGTGATAAAATCAATTAGCTCATGAATTTCAAGTTGAGGGTGGTTGGTGAGGCATGCAGAGTGATTCTATGTGTTTTAGAGTTCAAGTTGCAGTTAGTGCATTAGTTTAATGCATGAGAAATCATTTAACTCAGTTAAGTGAGTTCAAGTCAATTTAATTAGGTGTAATTGATTTTTTCACTAGTGATAGGTCAAGTGAATTAAATCAGATTTAATTCACATGTAGTGATCTGTCAAGTGACTGATGATTTACTATTAATAGTTGCATGCATGTCAGTTCCAGTGGAGACCTAGTTGAGACAAAGGTTAAAGGGAAGTTGAGTATCAGTTGTATTATTAGAAAACTGTCTGGATGCAGTTAAAACAACACAGGATTTCCCATGATGCTAGCGCAGTTGAGAAAGGATGAAATTCCTAACGAATAGGGATTGCATTCCTCATGAATTGCGTGAGAAAGGTAGGCTAAAGACAACCTGAGATTTTGCTAAGCGTTGGCTCGATTTTGTCTCGATCAGTGTGAGACGATAGGGAGAGTGCAAGAGACTCTTGTGAGAAGAGTGAATTGTAATTGTTTCATGATTCCTTGGTGAATATACAATAGAAGACAAAGGGGTTTTGAGCAGCAAGCTTTCCCCAGGAAAATATCTATGTTGTGGTTTTATTTGCTTCTTTCTTTACTTGTTGTGATTCGCGATTGTGTTTATTTTCTGCAATTGATTTATAGAAGGATTCAGTATCTAGATTTAGTACATTGCTTGATTGGATTGAATCCATTGATATACATGTGTTTGTATAATTTCTACATGGTATCAGAGCACTAGAAATCACTATAGTGGAGAAGAAATTGAGTTTGTGACTGAATAGCATTCGAATTTGCAGAAGTATTCTTTTGTGCGACAACAGATCAAGATGACTTTCAATGGCTTGAGATTGGAGTATGCACTCGAGGGTAGCTCTAATTATATTGCATGGAAAGACATAATGGATGCAGTGCTAGAGGATAGCGCGTTGAAAGAATTCATTGAGAATGATATTCCCAAGCCCGCAACAACAAACACCTCTCTTCTTAATGCTTGGAAAACGAAGGTAGCAAGGGCGAGGAGGATCTTATTGGAGGGAGTACGAGATCACATTGTCTCAAGTATCCATGGAAAAGAGAATCCATATGAAATGTGGAAGGATTTGACATATCTGTTTTAGAGCAGCAGTGATCATAGAAAATTGGCATTGAAGGACAAGCTCAGGAAAATCAAAATGGAGAAAGGCGACACCATTCTGAAATATTTAACCAAGTTTGTCCAATGTCAAGATGAGCCTAGGAGTGTCTGAATTACTGTCACGGATGATTACTTGGTGAGCCTAGTTCTTCTTGGCCTTCCCAAGATTTGGCATAGTTATCAGGACTCTGTCAATAGGGTGGAGAAGCTGCCAAATTGGGAACGACTTTGGTCAGATTTGGTGCAAAAGGAATTCAAGCGGAATACCAGGGATGGATCTTCATCTAAGACATATGATGAAGAAAATTGCGCCTTGGTTGGTAAGTCAAAGAAGGGGAAGGGAAATAAATCCTATTCCAAATCTGAGACCGACGAAGAAGGCAAGGAGTGTGACATGTCTAGAGTGAAATGTTATAATTGTCACGAGCATGGACATTATGCCACTGTTGGCTTGAGGGGTCCTGACCTAGGTTCAGATTTAAGGTTTTCCAACAAACCCCTATACTACTGGCCCTTTCAGAAATGACCTACTTTCACAGTCCAAGGTCTCACCCGAATTAGTATGGGTGGGTGTTGGAACCAAGTTTCCGCACCCTGGGAGAAAGAGGGTAATTAAGGCAGCCCTGTTGAGATCTATCAGGTTCGCACAGAAGAAGTCTTATTCCAGAGCCCTTAACAGTATAGAAAGAGAAGCTTATAAACCCATAGAAAACATGTAAACATAAACAAAGCAACTATTATTAAGCAGATATCAGCAACACCTTCACATCCACGTGTGCATGAGTAATTATCATAACGGAATTGTCATAATAACACAAACACAGCTTTTTCAGATAACACAGAGATACTTCAATAGTAAACGCATCTAGTTCATATAACATAGAGATACTTCAACATATTTCACATTCATTAACATCCAAAACCTAGTTACAAACCCAAGTCACAACCCGCGCACACAGCCAGTGGGGTCTGCACACAGCAGGACTGAGGATCTCCATGCACAGAGCCAGTAGAAGTGCTTACCCAATACCACCCAAAACAGATCTCAATAGTTCGTACTTAGCATCATTCATACTTAGTTTTAGACCCAAAATATCCATCTATTTATATCATCATAGGCTTCATTATCCCGTGGTCCACAAACCATGGTTTGTGGACTCTAGGTCTACCCTTTGACCCGTTACAATACATTAGGGGCTTTGACCTACCCTAAAGCCCCTGTGCTAGACTAATTACTGCAAAATTTATATAAAAAAATGCAGTTTGGGGACCTCATTCCAATGGGGGATAATGGTGATGAAGGGTTAGCCTGTACCCTATATAGGTTTCCTCTGTCTATCATTAAGTCATATGTCCGACAATTGTGCTCATCATGTCCCACAGATGAGCAGAATCGACACCATTGTTTCTTCAATTCTGGAGCATAGGCACCAAGTCGGGGGCAGTGGTTGGTATCATGTAGTCTAGCTACTCGGCAGTCATTGCACCATAACATGGGGGTGCTTGGTCCCGCAACCTCTTTAGGGCGCAATGGATTGGGACCCCCTAGCCTGCATGTAGTCTACCAGGAGAGGGAATTGATCCTTGGTGTGGCCTGACACCTAAAATATTATGCACCAAATGTCCGGACTAGCTTCTTTTCCTCGCTCCTTTTGCAAATTCTGGATTTCGCGGTGCATTGCCTCCAACTAGCCCTGGATCTGTTGTACCCCAAATTGGGTATCGTCCCTTGGCGTAGCTTCTAGCTTCATGGTAACCTCCAAGGATTTTTCTTGCGTGTCAATTTCTTTCTGAATCATAGGCCCACGCAGCTGTGGTAATAGCATGGCAATGAACCATTATTTGTGTTTTCTATCCTCATACTTAAATTCCCCATCCCTGATAAACTTCATTAGCCGTTGATTAGCCTCCCATACAGACTCGGTGGGCCCCTGTTTAAAATCTTTTAAGCCAATCACTAGTTGAGAGTAGGACTTAGGCTTTTGAAACTACTATTTTGAGGCATCCTTAATTTCTTGTATTGATGAATCCGCATGCTGGCCAATATACCCCATGAACCAGTCTAAGGCCCTTCCTTCAAAGGGTAGGGATAGTTGTGCCCTTTTTACGGCATCACTAGCAATATTTCGCACAGTCCATATTGATTCCATTACGAACCAAAATTGGTCCATGTATTCACCCCCCACACCCTTAAAGGTGGGCATCTTCATGTGTGTGGCCATATCTTCTTCTGGTAGTGGCGGAGGGGTAGGGGAGTTCTTGCCCTTATGTTGATTTGACGATGGTGTAACCGAAGGAATGGTTTCTGCGTGTGTAGGTAGCTCTCTTAAGAGACTATAGACGGATCTATCCCCTTCTCGATTGACTCTGTAGTCCTTACCACTTCGTGTCGTACTCTCACCCTGATCGGAGGTCATTCACTCGGTGTGGCTGCACAAAATGTCTTTTTTGCACAATAATATTTTAATCAGTAGCGGCAATGTTTGCAATAACTTACCTCGAAATCCTTTGAAGAATCTTCACTCTGCTTTAGAGTAGGATATGAAATGATCAACTGTGAATTCTGTTACAAATCCTCCTATCACACTATCCACCCAATGATCTATGGTCCGAGTTATTGTGTTATCAGGCTTCTCCAATTGTTGAATTGATTCCGTAGTCCACTGCGTAACCTGATCGTCTTTCCAACAATTCTGGAATTCTACTAACCTTGCTAGCCACTTCTGTAGCTCATGCGTGAGAGTTACAAAGAAAATTTCATATACTTTTGTGAAAATATACTCATTCTTCCACCTTTCAGCTGTTAGCTTTGTGATGCGATTCTCTTTTATCGAAAATTTCTGAATCTTTTTTCAAAACAGTCTTCGAGTTCCAGTTTCTCAAGCTGCCAATGACCTCGTGGCATTACCCGATCTCTCTCTCAAAATGCTCCTTGTCTCGGCAACGAAACCATTTTTTGGCTTGAGGGGTCCTGACCTAGGTTCGGATTTAAGGTTTTCCAACAAACCCCTATACTACTGGCCCTTTCGGCAATGACCTACTTGCGCAGGCCAAGGTCTCACCTAAAGTAGTATGGGTGGGTGTTGGAACCAAGTTTCCACACCTTGGGAGAAAGAGGGCAATTAAGGCAGCCTTGCTGAGATCTATCATGTTCGCACAGAATTAGTATTATTTTAGAGTCGTTAACAGTATAGAAACCAAAGATTATAAACCCATAGACAACATTTAAACATAAACAAAGCAACTATTATTAAGCAGATCTCAGCAAGACATTCGCATCCACGTGTGCATCAGTAATTATCATAACAGAATTGTCGTAATAACACAAATGCAGCTATTTCAGATAACACAAAGATATTTCAACGGTAAATGCAGCTATTTCAGATAACACAGAGATACTTCAACAGATTTCACATTCATTAACATCCAAAATCTAGTTACAAACCCAAGTCACAGCCCGCGCACACAGTCGGCGGGGTCCGCACACAACATGATTGAGGATCTCCGCGTACATAGCCAGGAGGAGTCCTTACCCAATACTACCCAAGACAGATCTCAATAGTTCATACTTAGCATCAATCGTACATAGTTTTAGACGTAAACTGTCCATCTATTTATATCATCATAGCCTGCGCTATCCTGTGGTCCGCAAACTATGGTTTGTGAACTCTATGTCTACCCTCTGACCCATTACAATACATTGGGGGCTTTGACCCGTTAAGATATTCCAACACATAGGAAATAGTTAAGACGGGTCTGTTAAGATATTCCAACACATCACAAATAGTTGGTATAACTTGGTCTAGTGTAGAGTTAGGTAAAGTGTGTTTCTTTACTATTTACATTTGTAGCTTATAATCCGGCAGATTATGAAGTTGTAGTGATGGAAACAATTCCTCTCTCCTCGGTATTAATGACACTTGATCCATGGCTTAACACTCGATTGGTCCATGATCTCTATTTAAAGAGCATGGAGGGTCATTTTTCCGGTAACCGTTTATGAGAGAAACATATGTAACTTTTATTTTTATATTAATAAATTTCCTGAAGTGGCCGCGTTAGCTCAGGCCATGGACTGTTTCCCCCTTCGAGGATTTTAACCATGTGATATACTGGTGTACTAATTTATGATCTGTTTGTGAGCAGTGACCTTTGGTTTTTTATCTAAGGAACTTACCCTATAAATTCCTACATGGTATCGGAGCTATTTTGAGGGACGCATCCATTGTTGATCCAAATCCAAAGCCGGTTTGACTACATGTGACAACCGTTTTATAGATCTACTATTTTTGAACATTTTCGGGCCTGGCGAACTGCTTTGTTGTGTCCAGAGCGTACGTTACAGTGAGGAACCCCTTTCATTTCATGCAAAAATCTTTTCAGTTTCCCAAGTTATGTCAGATTAGATCTAGAGGTATAAAGTATCTGTTTTGCAGTTATATTTGTTAATAGTTCTGCTTATTTAGGTTCCCTCTGTTTATTTTGATTTATAGGTTTTATTTATTTTTTGGATCTATACCCGCTTCTCTATGTATGCCCTTTCCTCTATGCTGTGTGCGATCACAGAAAATTAGAAGCAGGAAGAAGGGATTTTTTTTTTGCTACATATGCTCTTTCCCCGCGTCTTTGTGCGATCTCGGGAAATCAAAAATAGTGGAAAAATGGTGGTTGCTAGTAAGGCTAACCAAAAATCTAATGTTTTGTAATAAGGCTTGCATTTTGTTTGTTTTTTTTTTTTTTTCCATGGATTTTGTGTTTTTTTTGCAAGAAAAAGCACACACACTGAAGAGTAAAAAAAAAAAAAAACCCTTCCTCCTTTCAAACAATTACAAAATATTTTTACTAGCCCACTTGGTGTAAAGTTAGTTTATGAGAATAGAGGGCTTGGGTCCAAGTCTCTTTCTAAAGCTTCTTTTTGTAAAAAAAAATTGTTAAAGGGGCCGGATTTTTTTTTTTAAGTAGAACTTCATCATCAAATTTCAACCGTTCAAAAAGGCTTCATCCAGAACCCATTTTTCGAGCCCTTTTTTTTTAATAGGCCTAATTTTTCGAGATCTTTCCATTGGAGCAGATAGTTTTAGCCCTTTTTTAGCTTCAGTTTAAAAAAAATAGAAAGTGCTTGCTCGGTTATTCTTAACAACACCAATTATTTCCAATGGCTACCTCACATGGTAGATTTACTTAGAAGTAAATGGCTTTATAGAATAGCCACAGGACAAGAATCGAAACCTACCGATGGAGAAAAAGCCGCTAAACGGGAAAATAAAAAAGATCAAGCATGAGGGTTGATATAATGTCCATTCCTCAAGGTCTTCGATTTCATATCCTTGAATTTGATACCCCTGATGAAGCCCTGAAAGAGCTAAATACTGTTTTTGGCATTCAAAATCAAATCAGGGCCCACCAGCTTGAAAATGGGTTGCTTACATTGGACCCCACTAATTTCTCCTCTATTGAAGATTTTTTGTCCAAATTCAAGACCCTTAGACTTATTTTAGAAGGTTGTAAGGTCAAAAAGGAAGATGGTAGCCTCATCTATTCCATTCTTGCTAAGCTTGGCCCTGCATACTCTCTATTTGTTTCCTCCTTCCATTCCACTAGAGAAGCCATGATTTCTTCAGGAACCACCTACAAGAACCCCTCTTTTGATGCCTTTTGCGATTCTTTGATAAGAGAACAAGAAAAAATATTACACCTTGGTCTTATCACTTCTAGAAATGCTTCTAAGAAAGCCTTAGCATCCCAACATCAACCATATCAAAAGAATCCCAAGAAGCAGTTTCCTAAAAAGTATGGTCCTAAACCAAACAAGGGTCCTAAGCAATTTCAGCCGCAAACTGAAAAAGAAACTCACCACACTGATATGGAAACTAAAAACAAAGGGAAGAAAACATATAGACATTGCAAATTTTGTAATCGTGATGCCCACGTAGAGTCCAAATGTTTTAAGAAGATGGAAGCCTTGGAAGCAACAATGAAGAAGCACCACATCAATTTGGAAACCTCTTCAACTTCATCTTCAGGAATGGCACTTTTTGCTTGTGGTTTTCAAGCATCTGGTTGTGCATTAAATGTATCTTATTCTTCTCATTCTCATGAGTGGCTAATTGATTCTAGAGATTCTTACAACATGGCCAAAAATAAAGCCATGTTTTCTTCTTTAAATGATTGTAACACCAAAAATATTTATGTTCATGATGATAGATATCTTAGTGTTGTAGGATCTGGAACCATTCATCTAGATACTGGTCAATTTAATGATGTACTATGTGTTCCTACCTTGTCATGCAACCTTCTATCTGTTTATCAGATAACTAATTCAACTGAAGGGAAAATAGTTGAATTCTCACCTCATGATGTTGTAATCAACATTAGGGGAGTTTTTAGGTCTAAAATGGGTATCCTAAGGAAATTATAAAATAATAGTGGAAATAATAAAATAATATTTGATTACATCATCAAATTTTAGAGGGAAAAAAGAAAAAACTACTTTTTCAACTCATATTTTCAACTTATCTTCGAAATTGTTTACTCAAATTTTGAGCGAGAGAACTCATTGGATGCAAAATTTAATTCCTCATCCAAGGAGTACCCATGTTGCATACTTTCATTGGGTCCTGCTACATGAAAAATCATAAATACATGAAAAACGTTATTGTAATCACGTTTTTTTATGTATTTCTCATTTTTCGTGTAGCGGGGTCCATCGAAAGTATGCAACATGGATACTCCTTGGATGAGGAATTAAATTTTGCATACAAAGAGTACTCCCACTCGAAATTTGAGTAAAAAATTTGGGAGATAAGTTGAAAATACGAGTTGAAAAAGTAGTTTTATTATTTTATTATTTTTTAATCTTTTTACCCTTTTACTTAAAAAATGGTGAATCATCCCCCATGGTTGATATCATCATCTTGAATCCTATTGGTTCTTACAGAGTTTATTTTTGTTGTACATTTTTCTTAGGAGGCCCATTTTAGACCTCAAAACTCCCCTAATGGGACCTAAAAGATCCTAGACATATTTTACCTATTGGAATTGTTGATGATTCCACAAGGTTGTATAAGTTTGACAACTCTGGGCCATCATGTCTTCCCTCCATTTTTGTTGCTCATAATGATGAAGTGACAAAACTTTGGCATGAGTGATTTGGTCACTTAAACCATCGCTCTCTTAAAACTATATGTAAAGAAAATATGGTGACAAGCCTTCCTATGGTATCTTGCCAAGATGGTGTTTGCTCCGGATGTGTACTCAGAAAACATCATCGGGATAGTTTTGACAAACGTGCCTCTTGGAATGCTTCGGCCCCTTTGCAGCTTGTGCACAGTGATTTATGTGGTCCACTACCTATTGTTTCTTTCTCTGGTTGCAAGTACTTCTTAACTTTCATTGATGATTTTTCCAGATGCACTTCGGTATACTTCTTAAAACTCAAGAGTGAAGTTTTTAACATGTTCTTGGCCTTTAAGGCTTTTGTTGAGAAACAATCTGGACATCAAATTCTTAAGTTAAGATCACACAATGGAGGAGAATTTGTTAACAAAAAAATTATCAAATTTTGCACTGAGCATGGCATTTAATTGCAACATATTGTTCCATATACTCCACAATAAAATGGTACAGTTGAAAGGAAGAGTCACACTTTAAAAGAAATGGCTAATTGTATGCTTCAATATAAAGGACTTAGTCTCAATTTTTGGGTAGAAGCCATTAGCTGTGAAAATTACATAGTAAATCACACTCCTATTAAGGTTTTAGGGAATATAACTCTAGAAGAAGCCTGGAGCTCAATCAAACCAGATGTAAGTCACTTTAGTGTTTTTGGAAGTGATGCTTGGGCCCATATTCCAGATGCGAAACATAAAGCCTTAGAACCTAAGAGTGAAAAATTCATTTTTGCTGGATATTCTGAAGATGTCAAGGGAGATAGACTTCTTCAACCAAAATCCAAAAATATAATCCTTAGAAGGGATGTAAAATTTGATGAAAATATATCGGTCTACGAGCCTAGTTCGGCAGGTGTGCCACCTCTGGCCTGCGAGCTTGATTCAACATATGTGCCACCTCTCTCTATCTCTTCTATTTTTGATAGCATTGCTTCTACTTCAGATGATGACAGCGAGGATGAAAATCCTCCTCCACCTGTTTAAGATATTCCTTCAACTCTACAACTTCCAAGATGGGTCCACTCTACTTGGGATGTAGCAAGTTCTCTTGCGGGTGACCCTGTATATCAACGACATACACGTTCTTAGTTCAAAAGAGCCTCTTCCTTATTGGCTCAAGTTCCAGAAAATCCTGATCCAAACACATCTGAAGAAGCTTCTGGTCATCCAAATTGGGATGAAGCTATGAATGAAGAATATCGTTCGTTATTGGCAAATGATACTTGGGATCTTGTTCCTCTTCCAAAAGGAAGAAAACTTGTCAGATGCAGATGGGTTTACAAAACAAAGTTTGGCCCCGACGGAAAAGTGGATAGGCATAAAGCTCGTCTTGTTGCTAAAGGATTTTCACAAGTTCAAGGCATCAACTATACTGAAACCTTCTCCCTTGTTTCCAAAATGAATTCTATCCACCTTGTTCTTTCCCTTATTGCCTCCTTTAAATGGGAAGTGCATGAGATGGATGTTAAATACGCCTTCTTACATGGAGATTTTCATAAAGAAATATAGATGGAACAACCCCCTCGCTTTATCCAAAATGAATCTAGTATTTTTCGTTGCCTTAGGAAGTCTCTCTATGGTCTCAAACAAGCTCCTCGGGCTTGGTATGCCAAAATGGATAGATTTATATTAGATAATGGCTTTTCTAGGTGTCATTATGACAACACTGTCTACACCAAGAAAGCGGGCAAGTCCTTCACCATCCTTGTTCTTTATGTTGATGATCTTATCCTTACTGGTAGTGATCCCAACCATATAAACCATGTGAAGTCTACCCTCAAAAAGAATTTTGAAATGAGAGACTTAGGACACTTGCATTATTTCCTTGGTCTTCAAGTCTTGCAATCCAAATAAGTTATTACCCTTTCTCAGTCCAAGTATGCATGTGATCTTCTATGCCACTTTCACATGGAAGACTGTAAGCCAGGCCCTTCTCCCTTTCAGTCTAGAGTCAAGCTTTCAGTCACTTGTACTACCCTTGAATTTGATGCTACCTTATACCGTCAACTTGTTGGTAAACTTTTGTATCTAACCCATACTCATTCTGACCTTTCCTTTGTCATTGGTGTTATTGCTCGGTTTATGCACAACCATCATGAAAGTCACTAGAAAGAAGCTAAAAGAATACTTTGATATATTCAAGGTACATTTCAGTTCAGGATTCATTACAGTGCAAGAGCATCTCCATTGTTGATTGGTTTCATTGATTCTGATTGGGCCGGTGACCCTGATGATTGAAAGTCTACTGCAGGATATGTATTCACTCTTGGTTCAAGACCTATTACTTGGTCTTGTAAGAAACAAAGTTCCATCTCTCTTTCTTTGGTAGAAGCATAGTATCATGGTGCAGTTGAAGCCAGCAAGGAAGCCATGTGGCTTCGTCAGATCCTTTCTAAATTTGGTCTTCATCAGCAACATCCAACTACACTTTGGTGTGATAATCAGAGTTCCATTTAGCTATGTAAAGATCCAGTTTAGCATCAGCGTATGAAACACATTGAGCTCCACATACACTTAATCATAAAGCTCATTCATGATCGTTTTATTGAAGTGCAGTATTGTCCAACCAATGATCAAGTAGCATATATCTTTACAAAGGCTCTCATAGAAGCGAATTTTGCCAAACTTTGATCCATGCTTGGAGTTTAGGAAAGTTATCATTAAGGGGGGATAGGCTCTAATGCCTCCTTCCTTCTGCTATTGTGTCACCTTTGTAAATCCTTCAACCCTATCCCAATTTGTTCTTAAGGGGGGATTTTAAGATATTTCGACACATAGGAAATAGGCTCCTTTTGTGTCACCTTTGTAAATCCTTCAATCCTATCTCAAGTTGTTCTTAAGGGGGGATATTAGGATATTCCGACACATAGGAAATAGTTAAGTATAACTTGGTCTAGTTTAGTGTTAGGTAAAGTGTGTTTCTTTACTATGTACATTTGTAACTTATAACCCGAGAGTTCATTCTCTCCTCGACATTGATGGCACTTGATCCGTGGCTTAACACCCGATTGGTCCATGATCTCTATTTAAAGAGAATGGAGTGTTATTTTTCCGGTAACCATTTATGAGAGAAACATATGTAACTTTTAATTTTATATTAATAAATTTCTTGAAGTGGCCATTTTGGCTCAGGCCATGGATTGTTTCCCTCTTCGAGGGTTTTAACCACGTGATATACTGGTGTACTGATTTTTGATCTGTTTGTAAGCGGCGACCTTTGGTTTTTGATCTAAGGAACTTACCATGTAAATTCCTACATTTCCTTCGACACAAAGCCACAGTACAAGCCAAGAAGATTGGGATTCATGTGAAGAATCTCTATAAACTTGATGTAGATGGCTACACAAAATTGATGGGTAAGGAACAAAAAGTGGTGAGACGGGATGAGGGTGAGTTATGGCACGGGATATTGGTCCATCTACACCACAGAGCTTTGAAGGTCATGCAATAGATTTCTACGGGGCTTCCAAAGGGTACTCTTGCACAGATAGACACATGCAAGGGATGTAACATGGGGAAGTGTGATAAATCCATGCGATTTCCCCTTGAGAGGCAGCTTGATTTGCATGCAGATGAGGAACTCTTGGTTCCTAAGTATGGACCTCAAGATGCAAAGTAGCCACAAGATGAGGATCATGGAGTGGCATAAACCACTCATGCAGAGACCTCCATGAGGGGGGGATTTCAAGCCAAATGGGCAGAGGGAGTACATGCAGCTATACCACCAGGTGTGAGGTGGGGCAATGTGAAAAATTAATCCCAAGAATAAATTTGGGTATGGTCCTTTGAGATGGTGTGTCTCATGGATCGAACCTGGTTACGAGGAGCACACAGTACAATAGTAGCAGGACTGATCGATTAGATTGATGTAGTCAGATGTTAGGAGGATATAAATCATAATGATAGGTGTTGGATACTAGAGCGCATATCAGAGTTGGCAGCAGTGCAGAGTGCATGGATGCAGATGTCAGCAGCGCAGAGAGTCCAGTAGACATGTGTAGTAGCTAGCAGTAGTTGGAATACTTGAAGACAAGCGCATTATATTGATTCAGTTGTTTGGAGACTATTCATTTTCATAAGTGTTTCATGCTTTCATGTGCAAGAAACACTAGAGAAGTGTTGTATGCGTGAACAACACTAGAGAAGTGTTGCATGCAAGAGTTGCATGTCGCATGCAAGAGGTGCATGTGAGCATGCAAGGACATTCATTTCTTGTTGAGAGGGAGTGTTGAAGTTTGCAATAAGAAATAATTAAATTGGCATCCAGAATCAACATGACAACACCTACACTAGTGTGGGACCACAAGTCATGTAGTGATGGGTCCTAGCGATACATTAGTGTGAAATTCAATTTATTTGATAAATTGGAAATGTGTCTAATTTAATTATCCCTTAATTAAATTGGACAATAAAATGTAATCTTATCTCATAATCACTTGTAATAGTTAACTGAGTGTGATAAACTCAGTTAGCTCATGAATTTCGAGTTGAGGGTGGTTGGTTGATCAAGAGATCATGTCCAAGTTAAAAAATGCTCAAAAATGAAAGTGCTAAAAAATGGTTGCAACTTGAATGAATGGAAAGGTATCATCGCTGCGATTCTGGTGCCGTGAATGGTTTGCAAAAAAAAGATCGCATGCAAAAGTTATGAAGGTTTGAAAAGCCCAGTAAACTCTAAAAATGAGTTGACCAATTTTGAATTTTTTAATTTGGAAAAATTTTAAAAAGAATATTACAAGGAATATTCTAGGAATATTCCTTGAAATATTCCCCAGAATATTCCATGTGGGCGAATAGGAATCCGACAAGTGGCAGTTGGTGATTTGTTAATGGTTTGACTTATCATGTTTTAGGCTTATCACAGACTGCCACGTGGCAGGCCCGAAGGCTGCCACGCGGCCCCTGCTGGAGGAGGTTTGGCGTGGTAAAATAGATTTTTCAAGTTGCGGGATTCAAAGCAGTGTCTATCCCCTACCAACGCAAAGACCCAACCAATTGGGCACATGGTACTTATTACCACCTATTGAACTTGTGACATATTTGAAGTTTAAAATTGCATTGGGAGGAAAAATATAAGAGCTAGCCTCCCAAGGCTAGCCTGACACCATGTGTCTTCATGATGTGACCTGCGCCCAAGCTTAACTCCCAGTGGTAACTTAACTGTAACCTTGCGGTTAGGATGGGCCATGTGGCCAGCACATTTAATCGCATTTAATGTTATGGATAAGTTTGCGGTTTGTTCGGCGGTTAGCACGGACCATCCACATGTGACCACCACCCGCAAACAGTAAATGCCAGCTAACTCTCCAGCCAAATTTGGGGCACTGTTCCACTATTTTCATATTTTTTCCAATTTTGGCGCTCCTAACTGGAGTTCCTCCATTTTTGGAGGAGGTTTTCAAGGGATATTGGGAAAAATTTGTTTTTTCCATAACTCCTTCATTTTTCGACCAATTTGGGTGCAAAAATAGTCAATTTTGGGTATTCGCGACATGATGAACACATTGGCATAGTTTTTAGAGTCATCCAAGGTCATATTCAGCAGGTTTAGCTTCAAGAAAGATCAAGGAGCCACTAGGGCCACCAAGGAGTGGGCATTGCAGTGAGCATCCTTTATCTATTTTCTACAAATGAACAGTCATCTTTGGCTAATTCAAGCATTCTGAAGTTTTTTTTATAGAGATAATATCCTATTGAGGCTTTATTTCACATGCATTTACCATTTTTAATCAATAATATATGAGGGACATGCCATTGGGAGCTGGACCAGCAAATGTAGCCCAGGAGGGCTGAACTGCTTCATCAAATTTGCTAAGCATTGTGCTATGTGATGTTTATTTATCTGTTATTTACTATTGTACATTGTGATACAAGCAAAAATACATTATTTAACCTCACACAAAAATCTGTTTAACTATGCTAAAACCATTTGTTTAACCGGAAAAGTTCAGAGAACATTATGCACACATTTTAATTATTGTTTGGATACTTAGCACAACAAAACTAATACATTCCATTTAGATCATTGGTGAGGCATGCAGAGTGATTCTATGTGTTTTAGAGTTCAAGTTTCGGTTAGTGCATTGGTTTAATGCATGAGAAATAAGTTAAATTAGTTAAGTGAGTTAAAGTTAGTTTAACTAGTTGTAACTGATTGTTGCACTAGTGAGAGGTCAAGTGAATTAAATCAAATCTAATTCACATAGAGTGATCTGTCAAGTGGCTGAAGATTTACTATTAATAGCTTCATGCATATCAATTCCAGTGGAGACCCAGTTGATACAAAGGTTAAAGGGAAGTTGACTATCAGTTGTGTCATTAGCAAACTGTCTGGATGCAGTTAAAACACCACAGGATTGCCCATGATACTAGCACAGTTGAGAAAGGCTGAAATTCCTAAGGAATAAGGATTTCATTCTTCATGAATTGCATGAGAAAGGCGGGCTGAAGGCAGGTTGAGAATTGGCTAAGTGTTGGCCTGATTTTGTCTGGATCAGTGTGAGACGATAGGCAAAGTCCAGGAGACTCTTGTGATAATAGTGCATTGTAATTGTTTCATGATTCCTTGGTGAATATATAATAGAATATAGAGGGGTTTTGAGCAACATGCTTTCCCCAAGAAAATATTTGTGTTGTAGTTTGATTTGCTTCTTTATTTACTAGTTGTGATTAGCGATCGTGTTTATTTTCCACAATTGATTTGTAGAAGGATTCGGTATCTAGCTTTAGTATATTACTTGATCGGATTAAATCCATTGATATACATATGTCTGTATAATTTCTACAACATGTTGAGCATGATCCTTCCAAGAGTTGTTGTATGCTAGTATATCACTAAAAAATATTAACATGAATTTTCTAAGGAAGGGTTTGAAAATGGAATACATCAAACCTTAAAATTTGGAAGGTGAATTAGTAAGGCCAAAAAACATGACCAAAAATTCATAATGAACTTAATGAGTTCTGAATGTTGTTTTCAAAATGTATTCAATCTTCACTCTATTTTGATGATATCCTGAACGAATATCCAGCTTGGTGAATTCACTTGCTCCATGTAATTCATCCAACAATTCATCACTGACAATAATACAAAATTTATCATTAATAGTGAGTTGGTTGAGCTCCCTATAATATGAACACATACACCATGATCCATCCTTCTTGCGTACCAATACTAATGGAGTAGACAAAGAACTTTGGCTAGCTTGAATTATACCTTCCTATAGAATTTATGCAACCCTACATTCAATTTCACTCTTTTGGGCATAGGGATATTTATAAGTTCTAATGTTTATAGGATCTCTTCCCAAAATCAAGTGAATAGCATGATATTGATCACGAATATATGGGAGGCGTTTGGGAGTCTCAAATACCTTGGAATGATTGTCCAAGATTCTTTGAAGATCTGGAGAAACAAATGATTTCAATATTTGAACATCTAGTGAGCATAATTGTGCAATTATGCATCATTGTTCTTTATTCAAAAGCTTTGTCTTGCCATTAGAGATTATTACCTACCTTGGTTTCCATGTGATGCCCCTTAATTCAATTTCCTTTCCTTACCAGGAAAATTTCCAGAAACATTCTTGAAACTTAAAAGTTATCATCCCCAAATATTGTAACCATTGGACTCATAATACAACATCAACACCACCCATTGGCATGGAAAGAAATGTACTATTCAATACATATTCCGCCATGGTTATATTGATATTATGGAATTTCCTTGAGAAATTTATAGTTCCCCCTTTTGCATCCATCACTTGACACTCTGGTGTTGGATATAGAAAGCAATTCAATTCCTTAGCTATCTTACAATGAATAAAACTATCAGTACTACCATAATCGATCAATGCTATTGCTTTTTTTCCCTTGATATATATGTCTATCCTGAGAGTTTGAGTTGTGATAATTCCTACCAATGCATTACAAGATATGGTCATATTCATTTATTATTTCACTGGGGTTGGTTCTTGGTGTATATTCTCTTCTTTTGATGATTCTTATTCCTTTTCTTCCTCCTCATAGTAAAATAATTTATTTGAGGCACACTTATGACCCTTAGTGTATTTTCTATCACAATTGTAAAAAATCCCTTTTTCTTTTTTTTCTCCAGTGGTTGTCGTGTCAACCTTGTAGGTTGTGGGACGTTGGGAGCAACAACACTTCCATCTCTATAGTTTTCAGTGGTGTAATTCCTTGTTTCCATAATTTTTCTTTCAACTTTTCTTTCCACCTTGAATGCCTTCTCCAAAGAATTAAGTTCCCAAAGGAGAACATCATTTTGGATGTTATCCTTTAAAATTCCTATGAAGACATCAATCCTATGTTCCTATGGAATATCATTTACCTTGATATTCGGTATTTGGAAATCATCAATGTGCTCTTCCATTGAAACCTTTTGTTTTAGAATTATAAATTAGATAAAGAAGGTATTTCTCTTTGTATCCTGATAATGTGCTACCAATTTTTCTCATAAAAATTGTCCAAGTGAAAATTGATTTATGAGAACATAACCATCGATACCATACAAATTGATTTTGTTCTAAATATAATGATGAAATGTGTATCGTTTGTGTGTGTGACACATCATGTAGATCAAATAATTGATCCATCTATAGTATCCATGTTACCAAATCCTTGTCATCAAACTTCGACATATCGTTCTTTAGAATGTCGTTAGTATTAAACCGACTATTGTAGTCTCCAAAATCTTAATTCATATTCCTTTTTTCCTCATCATGATATTCATGGGGTAACTTGTCACTACTAGAAAGCCTTTCTTACAACAGCTTTGTCAAACCTTCCTTCAAACCTTCAATTTCTAATTTTAAACCTACCTTTCCCCCTTTTAAACCATCCATGTCCCTTTTTATTTTATTTTCTAAACTAGCCATCTTAGCATTCAATTCATTTTTTGTTATTCTTTGTGAGAGCAAAATTTGTTGCACTTGGTCATGTAACATTGATATATCATGTTGCATTTATTCCTCTTCTTCATGCGTCATAGTAGATATTTATGGTTGCTTATGTGGTATATCCAGTTTTTTGTGAGGCATGTTGGAACTAAAAAATGATATATATGCTTCACTATTCCCTTTAACTTATACACACCTTTTTTATTTTTTTTTGTAGCTTGATCTAGAAACTACTGTATCTTTGTAAGTTTGGCTCCCTAAGGTTTAAAATTTCATCTTGTGGTAGCCCTCTAAGTCTTATTTCCAATTCCAAAATTCAAACTGAGATTCGATTCTTCAAGATAAAGTATTTCCAAATTTCCCACAATGACCTTATTATGGACTGGTTCAGTAAAGCGAACTTGTACATAATGCCACATGTCACTGTTTCAACCTTAGGATCTAAAAATGATACAAGAGAAGTTAAATTATGTGCAATCTTAGTCATTGTTTATGAAATTCAAATTCAATGCTCGTAGAGTAATTTATCATGATTTTCCCTAGGTCACTTATTTGCGACATAATTCTAGAGCATGCGAAAACCCTAACTTATTTGGACAATATCTCAAAAACTATAGATAACCAATATCTAAAATTTTTACATAAATTTTAACGCGACTTCTGATCCACATTGTATAATTTTCAACTTCTGAAGCATCGTAGGAAAAAAACTATAGCGAAAAATGCATGATGGCTTATTAGAAGCAACGAAACCCTAGAATCCAACACTCTGATACCAAATTTTATGTAACCAGATAACAAAATAGAAGAATAAATAGATCAAAACTTTAAAATAAACCTCTTCGAGAGGGAAATCACATTTTACATCACATAAATGAACAATTAGTGGATGATTCATATGAAAATACCTCCTTGGTATATATAGGAGTATAAGGGGTCACAATATAATGAGAGCCTACATAACAATAATAATGTAAGGGCACAACAATAATAATAATGAGCTTCTATGGGTCACACCAATAAACAATAACAAAATGGGGGCTACATGGGTACAAAAATAACAATAAGGGGGCTACACTAGTATTATAGGGACCTAAAAATATCTAAAACCAACTTTAGATAAACTATTTAGCTATATTATTTCAATAGTACTTTGTGAATAGCACTCAATGATACCATTGTCTAGTACCTAGATAGTTGAGTGGTATAACTAAGGTATTATTTGATATTTCTTAGTTATCTCCCTGATATATTGGACCGAGTGCTATTATTAGATCCCACACATATACCAAAGATACATAACACTTAGAAATCCCTTGTGCTTAGGAACCAATAAATTTTTTCCATGGCTCTAAATAAGGATTCAAAATTGAGTTCGTTAATTAAACCTCTATAAATATCCTTTGTGACTCATGAATAAATAGAAGACATGTTTTATCCTAAACTCAAGTTGGAGAAGCAAGTTAAGCCAATAAGTGATACTCTGAATGTTGATTTTTCATAGATGGAAGAACCAATTAAAGGGGATATGGAAGAAAATATGGATGAAAATGAGTAATAATATCCCTAGTGTTGATGTGCTAGAGAAATTGGACTCTATATGTCCAATCTTGAAATTATAAATAGGAGGTTCATAGGTGGAATTGAGTGATGAATGCTTGCAAAAATCATTGATAAAGGATTGAATGCTTTCTAAGGAAGCTAATAAACCACTTATTGCATGCCAATTAAGTAGATAAACCACTCATGTGATTCTTCTAAGGTTGATAAACCACTAGGTAGAGTGTAAATCTACTAAGACGCTTGTTGCATAGGGCCAATAAACTATGAAAAATATTATAGGTATCTGGTAATTATCCAACCTATTTATTAGGTATTATTTGTCCCAAAAAATTTATTTACTATAAATACTAAATAAAAACACTATTGTAATATTCAAAATTAAAATTCATAGGAACCATTATTATTTTGCTGGAGAGGATCTCCACCAAAATTACCCTGAAGGTGTAGACATTAGATTTCATTGTTAGATAGAAGCACTGATAATACTCTAGATTAACATACCCTCATGTGCCTTGTGGGATTGTATGATAGAACTCACAAGCAAAGACAAGACTGAAAAACAATTAGAAACATAGAAACCATTGCACATTATTTTCATCATTAAATAGAATTTATTATACATTAGGAATAATCTAGATTTGTGTAACAGTAACTTTTTCTAAATATATCAAGTATTTCTAAAAATATTTGGAATAATAGTGTGTAATAAATTCTTTCCAAAAATGACTTGGATTGACAAGTAATTTCCTAACTATATTACTTAACAAGAAATATTATTCTTTAACACTCCCCCTTAACCTCAGTTGTTAGATTCATCACCGTTAATAACTCCCTCTTAATTACAACCAACAATGCATGATAATATAACTCTCAATTAGGCTTACCATACTTGATATCAAGAAACTTGTTTTACCTATGCATGCTAGTGTATGTTGTTTTTGGCACTATGATATATAATATCTTTCTTCCTTCAACCCCAAACCTTATATTCTATGTATTTTTTCTTGTTTTTCATCTTTGTTGTATTATTCTTCTTCAATATTTCTTCATATCATTGTCATCGTCATATGGCTCTTCTAACACATCTATTTTTAGATTACCTGTATTGACTAAATTTTTGTATTAACATGAGTAAGATAAGAGACAATATCTTCATTTTTTTCAACTCCTCTTTTACTAGTGAAATAGATTCAACAACTATGATGGTTGCATTCATTTTTCATTATCCCTATTATTTTGTAGTTACAGTAACTTTTCCATAACCACGTTTATATTTATCGTACTTAATCTTAGCAAGCCACTCTTCAAGAGATGTGAATTCAACTAAATAATCAAATTCAATATTAACTACTAGGTTCTTATCACCTATCTTTTTTGTTGCAATGGTGGTTTCAGTTTCATCATCTTCAACTTCAATTTCATATCCCACACATGTGTATACATAGTGGACTTCACTATCTACATCATATTGATACCTTTCTACTTCTTCAAGCTCTTCCATAACGTTTCCAATTACTTCTGCGATATCAAAATATTCTACTTCTTTTGTTACTTTTGTAGTTTTTGTTAGTGTCAATATTTTCATACTACCATCAATGATCAAAAATACTCTTTTCATATCATTTTAGGGTCTCACTTAGAAATTTTTGTCATTTTAGCTAGGTCTTCATTCAAAAATTTACTCACTGATGGTAGCCCTAGTCAAAAAATTTCACTCTTCCACAAAAATTCATACTTGCTAGCCCACCTTCATGTCTTGCTGAGCATACTTCAATCAAGAAAGTCCATTTCATCATTTCATTATGTCAGTCAGGTCACCATGAAGTCTAGTCACTCAAAGTCTTCATTAGGTCTCTAGGTTTCATTCTTCAAGTTCCAAATAAAACACCATTTCATTGCATAAGGTCAACAAAATTATGAGGGTGATCCAAATAATATCCATTTACCATCTAAAGAGGATTTTCAAGCATGTAAATATGGTTTCCAAAGTTTTAATTTTGATTTCAAGTGTGAGTTTCATTCCAAAATGTAATTTTATGGTTTTAATATGTAATAATTCTCATGGTTCCAAGTGTTGCAAGTTCAAAGTTCCATCATCCAAAAGGAAGAGTATCAAATTCATTATGTTTCCAAATCCACCAAGAATATCAAATAATAATACCAAGTTCAAAGTTAAATTGTAAAATAAAATTAAAGTTTGAGAAAGAAAAAGTGGGTCCTAAGACCAATTTTGAAAATTTAAACAAGGTATAAAGGCCATCAAAGACCAAGGAAAGGCTTATTTTCACTCTTGTCCATCGATATCTCACTCATCTACACTCCATATGCCTCCCTTGACCTTTTCCCATGCCCATTCCTCTCATTTCCCTCACTTTCCTACAAACCCTAGCCTATTGCTACACTTTTGACACCTTCCAAGGTTAGGGCTATGTTTTTCCCTTTTGGACCCCTTTCCCTCACTCATTTAAAAAAATTCCACTTCCATACACTCTATAACATCTATACCTATCCCCCAGAATTTATCCAAGAATTTATATAGCCCCTAACCCCTTCATTCCCCTCCCTCTACAACGTAGTCCTAAATCCCCTGTTTTGTCCACACCAAACCCTAATTTCCTCTCCCATTGATCTAGGGTTTTCTATGGAATCAGAGAAATATGAGTAAAAGAGGCATAAGGGAGGTCATTTCAACAAGTATGAGGCCATTTGAACTCATAAACATCATGTCTTCATCTTTTTTCAATAAGTCATTCCAAGGGACAAATCATTTTCCACACATAGGGTCGATTTTTCTTCAAACTGTGTTTCTGACCAAACTGAGATGAATTTGACAAAAGTGAGAGAGGTGTTGGTCCATAATAGGCCAAGGAAAAAAAACTTCCTTCAGGGTTTACACAGGTGTCATGGTTTTTGATAAATTTCAAAAATACAGTTGCTACAAGAGGTTTTCTGCACTTCTTGAGGGAACTTGGGAAAATCAATATTTCTCTTTGATGGAGTGTCCAAATGACTTGATTGATAAGTAACATGACAAGGAGATAGAGAGAGCTTTCCCATGAGTTATCTTGAGCTTAATTTGGAGTTGAGCAAGGTCTCCAAAAGTTGCCTACAAAATCACAATTCATTTTTTCACCCTCATTTTGCACTTTTGACCAGTCTTGGGAGACTTGATGTTTGGGGGGCTATACTGGATCATTTTAGTGCTTGATAGGTCCATTGTGTAGCCAAGAGAGATATATTTCCAATGAGTTATCATGATCCCAATTTTGACTTCGGGAAGGCACTCAAAAGGTGATTTGAAGTCGACGTTGTGCACCTGGCACTAGGAGGGTGCACCTAGCACGGTCCAAGATGGAAAAATACGATAAAAATTCAATTGAAAATGAATTTACCCTGGAAGAGAGTATAGTATTTTCAGGCGTAGCCGACCAATTGAAGAGTAACGGAGGATTGAGACATCCTCTCCATTTCCTTCTAACATTTGGACAACCCTTGTCATACAAGGATGATTTGTGGAGTTGTATTGAATACACCACAACCCAAATTTTGCGAGTCTCCTCGCCTTCTCCTAATCTTCAACTGCCATTTCCCCTCCTCGTAATCTCATCCCCAACTTGCCTCTCTCAATGAGCTTGAAGGCCCACTCAGGGAATTATTACTGACTGGACTGGTTTACCTCGACATCAATATTATTTATGCCCCCAAAAATCTCGAGCAACAAAATTCTGAAACTATAGACATCTGATTTATCAGTAACAGGACCCATATCTCTCGACCACACCCTTGGCGCAACATATCCCGGCGTCCCTCTTGGCACCGTCATCGAAATATGATCTTCTCCCTTCCCACAAAGTTTTTCTAAACCAAAATAAGTAACTTTAGGGGTGAATTCGGTGTCCAGCAATATATTTTGAGGTTTGATGTCAAAGTGTATGATGTGTTTTTCGCAATGGTGGTGTAAATATGCAATCCCACAAGCGACACCTAGAGCAATTGAATGCAATTGATCCCACCTTAAAATTTCCCCGTTCTCTCTTTTGGAAAATATAAACTTCTCTAGAGATCCATTGACCATTTTTTCATAGACCACTGCGCTTGTACGGCTTTCGAAGTAGTATCCCAAAAGCTGAACCAAATTGATGTGATGGACACTTCCAATTATGGTGATTTTATTTATGAATTGGTTTTGGTTGTGCCTATGCCTATCAAGAAGCTTAATAGCCATTAAAGCGTCCTTCCAGAGCTTTCCCTTGTACACCACCCCATAACCTCCTTCTCCCAACTTTTTCGTAAAATTGTTCGTGATATTCTTAAGGTCTAAGAGTGAATATCCGGTTGGCATTGGCGCTTCAGAAGCATAATCCTATAGGAATTTCTCTACCTTTGTAGTAGAGCTATCAGGAGGATGTCTTCTATTCTTGGCATAATACGTTAAGAACAACAATACTATTGTTGTTAGCGCAACTCCTACAAAGATGAAACCGACAGTGGAATGGAGAAATTGGTACGAATGTGACCTTTGTCCATTAAACCCTATGAGAATAGTGATAACAAGATACAAGTTCACAGTGATTTTCAATTGAAAGAAATCATAGTTACCTATTACAATGGCCAACTTGATTTTTCTACCTGCAACACGGCCTGCAGTGGAATGGAGAGATTGATATGAATGTGCTCTTTGTCCATTAACCCCAATGGGAGTAGTGGAAATAAAATACAAGTTTAAAGTAATTTCAATGGAAAGAAATCATAGTAGTGTCTACATTTACTTAATTTTTAAATTCTTTATATTAATGAATAACGAAAAAATTACACACATATGTAATTAACGTTAATATAAATAAAACATTTTTTATATAATAGGTTTTAATCTCCTGAATATTAAATTTGATAAAAACATTAATTGAATTTGTTATTTTTATTTATGTATATCTCTATTTACATAAAAGCAAAATTTATAACTAGTTTTATTTTCAATAAAAATAAATTAAAAATAACTGTAATTTACTAATAACTAAATTTATCATACTCATTATGATTAAGGAAAACAATATAAATACACATTCTTCTGAACTATGCTAATTTGCATGTTAAAAAAATACCTAATTAAGAAGTCATAGTTATCTATTACAATGGCCGGTTTGATTTTTCTTCCTGCAAGGCAGCCATGAGAAATTTTAAGAGTAAAAGCAACGATTCATAGTTTTTGGAAAGAAAATGTCAAGTTTGATAGTTATATATCGATAAACAATCATATCACAATAAATGTGTAGGTTGTGGATTGAGTTTGTAGAGAAAAACAAGTTTTATATAATTTATTTTTTTGTTGGAGTTAACATAGCGGAATTTAAAACAAACAAGACACACACACATCATTCAACCATTAAAAAAACACAAATTTTAACGTGGTTCACCCAACCAATCTGGGCTACCTCCACCTAACAGGGCATTGGCAATCTCATTAATCAACAGGAGAAAATACAATAGCAGAGTTTCTCATCTGCTCAGCTTTTCTTCACTACACATTCCTCATCATGCTCACTTGCCTCTACGGGCTTACATTTTATAGCTGTGAATGGAAACAAACTCATAAATTCTCTCACAACAAATATATGATGCATTAACTCCTCATCAGAAACTGATGGAGCCAATGTAGCAACAAATCCTATTGTTGTCACCTAGATGAGATTTTTCTCCAAATTTAATTAAAAAATAAGAATAAAATCTCAACAATCTCCACCTTGACAACAATTAGCCTGATACCTTGTTTCATTATTATTTTTATCTTTTCTGCAAGCCAAGAGAAGCCAGACACCATCGTAGCTTCTCTAACAAAACTGGTTTCGTGAACATGTCTGCACAGTTTTCCTTTGTATGCACCTTTTCAAGAGAGACTCCCCTTTAAGTGATAACCTGTCTTAAAAAATGGTACTTGATAGGTATATGCTTTGATTTACTATGATAGGCCGGATTCTTAGCCAAATGAATTGCACTTTGACTATCACAAAATAACTTGATGTTGTCCTGCAACCTACCAAACTCACCAAACAAACCTTTCAACCAAACCGCTTCTTTGCAAGCATGTGAAGCAACTATGTATTCTGCTTCTGTAGTGGATAAAGCAACAATGTTATGTAGCTTTGACATCCAGCTTATAGCTCCACCTGCAAGAGTAAAGACATATCCTGAAGTTGACCTTCTCTTATCCAAATCACCTGCAAAATCAGAATCAACATATCCGCAAACAAATTCACTACTTCTGTTATAAGTGATACAGTAATCACTTGTGCCTCTCAGATACCGAAGCACCCATTTCACTGCTGACCAGTGTTCTTTTCCTGGATTTTCCATATACCTGCTGACAACCCCAACTGCATGTGAAATATCTGGTCGAGTACAAACCATCGCATATATCAAACAACCTACTACATTGGCATATGGAATTCGAGACATATATTCCTTTTCTTCATTAGTGTTAGGACATAAACTTGAAGAAAGCTTAAAATGGGAAGCAAAAGGGAGTGAAACAGGCTTCACATTGTTCATACCAAACCTCAAGAGTATCTTCTTAATATACTTCTGTTGTGATAGCCATAGCTTACCATTGCTCCTGTCTCTGAAAATCTCCATGCCCAAAATCTGTCTTGCTGCTCCTAGATCTTTCATATCAAATGTCCTAGCCATCTGAGCCTTTAACCTGTTGATCTCTGTTATGCTTTTGCTTGCTAAAAGCATATCGTCAACATACAACACTAAGATAATGAACATGTCATTACTTAATTTCTTAAAGTAAACACAATGATCATATTCACTTCTTATATAATTTTGACTCATCATGAAAGAATCAAATTTCTTGTACCATTGTCGAGGCGACTGCTTCAGACCATGCAATGATTTCTTGAGCCTGCAGACAAATTTCTTGTTGCGATTTTGAACAAACCCTTCCGGTTGTTCCATGTAAATCTCCTCATCTAAATCTCCATGTAAAAATGCAGTTTTAACATCTAGTTGCTGTAATTATAAATCAAGTAAAGCAACTAATGCTAACACAATCCGAATTGAAACAATTTTCACAACTGGTGAAAAAATCTCATGAAAGTCAACGCCTGCTTTCTGAGAAAAACCTTTTGCGACCAGCCTCGCTTTGTACCTGTCTTCTGTATCATCAACACCCTTCTTCAATTTGTAAACCCACTTACATCCCACAGTTTTCCTGTCTTTAGGAAGTTCCACCAGATCCCATGTGGCATTCTTGGCTAATGCCTTCATCTCGTCCTTCATAGCCTCTTTCCACTTACCACTGTTTGAACCTTCTATAGCTTCCTGATAGCACAAAGGTTCATCATCGTTAGCAGTTAAAGCAACTGAAGTAACATAATCATCATACCTTTTAGGAAAACATCTGATTCTCGTAGACCTCCTTAAAGATGTTTCTGGTACTTCCCCAATTTGCTGATTATTTTCTGTAGGAACTTCTTCATGATCAGCATCTGAAACACGTTCATGATCTGCATCTGAAACTTGTTCATGATCTGAATCTGAAACTTGTTCATCTGGACTATCATCAGTATTTGAACTGGTTTCAAACTGAATGTGTTGAAGCTTAGGTACATTATCCTGTTTCAATTTATCATCTACATCTGGATTTTCAAGTGAGGATTCATTAAATTTAACATCTCTGTAAATGATGATCTTGTGAGTAGTAGGATCCCACAACCTGTATCCCATAGTCCCATCACCATATCCAACAAAGATATATCTTTTTGATTTAGGATATAACTTAGAACGCTGATGTTTTGGAACTAGAGCATATGCATCACAACCAAAAAATTTTAGTTTAGAATAATCACATGGATAACCTTTCCATACCTCTTGAGGAATTTTGCATCCTATTGCAGTTGATGGTGATCGATTTACCAAGTAACAAGCTGTAGAAACCGCTTCTGTCCACAATTCCTTCTGCAATTTGGCGTTACTAAGCATACTTCTTGCTCTCTCTAAGAGAGTCCTGTTCATGCGTTCAGCAACTCCGTTTTGCTGAGGAGTATATACAGTGGTTTTATGTCTTTCGATCCCAGCATCCTTGCAATAATTATAAAATTCCTTTGAAGTAAACTCACCACCATTGTCAGTTCTTAAACATTTAATGGTTCTTCCAGTGATGTTTTCAACTAATGCTCTAAACTATTTGAAAACTGTGAATACATCAGACTTCTTCTTTAACATGTAGACCCACACTTTTCTAGAGAAATCATCAATAAAATATACAAAATATGACGATCCTCCATATGAGGTTGTAGGAGATGGACCCCAAACATCAGAATGGATATAATCAAGGATTCCCTTACTAGTATGTTTTCCAGTTTTAAACTTCTGCTTGCTTTGTTTCCCAAACAGACAATGTTTGCAGAAATCTAACTTAGAAGATCTTAAACTAGGAAGTAACTTACGATCAGATAAAATTTTTAATCCTCTTTCGCTCATATGGCCCAACCTTTGATGCCATAAACGAATAGAATTACTGTCGTTTTCAGATACTGTAGAAGCATGATCTGACTTTGTTCTTCCTTCTAATTGATAAAGATTCCCAACCTTCTTTGCTTTCATTACTAGTAAAATTCCTTTATAAACTTTCATTACTCCACCTTGAATAAAGGTTTTATATCCATTAGTGTCTAGTACTCCTAGTGAAATGAGGTTTTTTCTTAGTTCAGGTACGTGTCTTACATCAGTTAGAATTTTATTTGTCCCATCAAACATTTTAATTTGGATGCTTCCAATTCCAACAATATTACACGAGACATCATTTCCCATGTAAACAACTCCATCATTGATTGATTTATAAGTTTTAAACCACTCTCTATGAATGCACATGTGATTTGACGCACCAGAATCTAATAACCAATGTTGATCATGATTAGACACACCAACTGATAACACTTCATCACTCATACCTGAAATAGATGCCGAACCTGTATCTGTCGTGTTTGCTTCTTTCTTCTCTGTCGAAGAGTCTCCTTTCTTCTCTGTTTGTTGTCTCTTCCAACAGTCCTTCTTCAAATGTCCCGATTTGCCACAAAACCAGCACTTTACCTTACTCTTCTTCCCTTTCAATTTTGAACACGAGTTGTTGTGCTTACTGAAGCGTCTTTCTTTAGAACGACCTCTGACCATCATTGCTTCTGATGTAGAGGTTTCTGAATTTGACCTCTTCCTTGTTTCTTCGGACAACAAAGCTCCAACAACATCATCAAATTCAAGGGTTTCTGATGAACTAGGACTTATAGAAGTAACAAAATGATCCCATGACTCGGGAAACGAGCATAATAAAGTTACAGCTTTATCTTCTGATTCAAATTTTACTTCTATACTTTCTAACTGCACCAGGAGAGTATTAAAGGTATTCAGATGATCAGTTATCGTCGTACCTTCCTTCATGCGCAAGCTATACAACTGTCGCTTCAGAAGAATCCTATTGGTTAAGGATTTTGTCATGTACAGCTTTTCAAGCTTTGTCCACAAACCAGCAGCAGTTTTCTCTGACAAGATGTTAAACAAAACATCATCCACCAAACACAGTCGAATGCCGCTCAGTGCTCTTTCATCCAAGTCACTCCATTCATCATCTGTCATGGTGTAAGGCTATTTGGATTTTCCCAACAACGCCTTCGCCACACCTTGTTGCACAAGTAGATCATACATCTTCACTTTCCAGATCTCGAAGTTGTTTTTTCCATTAAACTTCTCAATCTCAAACTGGGCACTTTGAGTTTTTTCCATAGCTTAATAGCTCGTGTCACAAAAAAACTCCAATTTCAGAAGGAATTAGTTTTGATTAAAAAATCCCTTGCCTTAAAAAAAAAATGCCCTTCTTCCAATAAAATGCCTCTCCCTTAATACCATATGCAAATGGCATTTAAATTACAAATCAATTTATAATGGGCCACCCTTCTTTTCAATATAATCAATAAAGTGCCACCCTCTTAAATCAATAAAGTGTCACCCCCTTTATTTTTTTTTAATATAATCGATCGATAGTAGAATTTTATAAACCATCTTTTAAATCGATGAAAAAACTATCGATGTAACATATGCATTTAAAAAAAATTACCATTCGATTTTTTATAAAATGCACTTCTTTTTTTTTATAAAAAAAAGGCATATAATAAAAAACAATTTGATGGCATAAAATTTCAAAACCGTTGGCATATAATAAAACTTCAAAAAAATGGTGGCATAAAATCGATCAAATTATCCTAATACTTCACCGTTCAAAACACGTTGGCAGCGTTTAAAGCTTTGTTTTCACGGCCGACAGCATTTCAATAGATGTTCAGCCTTGCGTTCAACTATCCATCGACCCTCTGCGAAACCGCAGTCAGACAAAACATTCAACAGTCCACGACATTTTGGCAATCAACCACCATTGACTGAATGTTGTCAGCGCACAGCTCCAGCGCTGAACTTCTTCCAAACTCAGTTTCTGCACAAGAACAACACTCACATAGGCCAACCCACGGTTACAGCTGTTTCTACGCTACGTAATTTGCCTCGGCGAGAATTAACGGACACGACATCTGCTTGCGACGGCGGGCTACCTTCAGCAGCCACACAAATCAACAACAGCTCACAGCTCATGACTTCTCCAGAGCATAACTCGGCCTTTACGGCCTCTGTACCCAGCAGACTTACTGCTCCGATACCAAATGTTGGAGTTAACACAACGGAATTTAAAACAAACAAGACACACACACATCATTCAACCATTAAAAAAACACAAATTTTAACGTGGTTCACCCGACCAATCTGGGCTACGTCCACCTAACTGGGCATCGACAATCTCATTAATCAACAGGAGAAAATACAATAGCATAGTTTCTCATCTGCTCAGCTTTTCTTCACCACACATTCCTCATCATGCTCACTTGCCTCTACGGGCTTACATTTTATAGCTGTGAATGGCAACAAACTCATAAATTCTCTCACAACAAATATAGGATGCATTAACTCCTCATCAGAAACTGATGGAGCCAATGTAGCAACAAATCCTATTGTTGTCACCTAGATGATTTTCTCCAAATTTAATTAAAATAAGAATAAAATCTCAACATTCTTTTAGCAATAAAATTAAATAATTAAAGTTAAATAGAAATTGAATACATAGTTAGTAAATGAATATGAACAAACAATTAATCTTCAAATATTGTTTACTTCATCCAAATTCTGTAAAATTCATAAAGTCATTTTTACCTATTCATTATATTAAATGTCTCACATATATATATTCATTATATTAAATGTCTCACATATATATATTTAGTTTTTACATGTAAATATACATTTTAGTATTGTGTAATGTGAAATGTAAATCTCAGAATAAAAATCTTGTTTTAGTGGTGCAGCCAGCATTGGCTTCCATAACCATTGGGTTTTCTAATAGAATTGGTAGACGGCTATCAGGAAAGGAACCAATACGATTAACGGGGCGTATCTCTGGTTGCGAGATGCCATGGGGACAAGACCGAAGAAATATTGAACTTGGTTCCGAATGTTAGAACCACAACTCCTGTGACGGTCTAAACTGTAGTAATCAATATCGAATTCGATTTTATATGCAAAAAAATGGACATTTAAAATTTAATATAGGAAAAATTGATATGAGATATAGATTTTATCAATATTAAATCTTTCAAAAAAAAATACTCTCGCTTTTGCTTTTGGTTAAACTGTTATTTATTTTGTACTTTGAAACATTTATAATATTAATGGAATAGTTTCTAGTTAAATTGTTATTAAGTCAATAAATTCGGTATAAAAGGAATGTGTAAATTTGTTCATTAATTTATTTATTTAAAAAAAAACTGAAAATTTATATTTTAAATAGAAAAATAATATCTATTATAGGAAAAAATCAATATGTTGTAAAGTAATTAAAAGTAAAAATAAAATATGAATAAGATGTTTAACTCTTATAATTTTGTTATTGATAAAATATTTTAATCTTAATTAATATTAACAGAAATTTAAAATTATGTAAATAATAATAAAAATCATTTTAATTGAGATATTATGTAAAATATTTTAATGTCAATGGTATATATATTATATATCATTTTTAAAAAATTATGTATGTATTATATAAAAATTAAATTTTATGATTAAAATATTTATTTGGTCTTATATATATTTTATTTAGAATTAAAAATACAATTTAAATAATGAAAATTTTCATATTATTAAAAAATATTCATATTTAAAATAAATCTATACTAATTTACTTTATAATTTTAAAAGAAAGAGAAAAGAGTAGAAGGATTCAAAAGTTTGAGTAAGACAAAAAAAAAAAAAAGCAGAAGAAAAAGAAAAGCAAAAAGGATCAGTTGCCTCCACTCACTGAGTTCATAGATCACGTGCTTCCATTAGCTGCGCGGCATTCGCTAATCATTCTGACACCAGCTGGCATCCTTACAAATGAGCGAAGTGCAAATAGAGTATGGCTGTTAAACTGTTTCACCCTAACCGAATCGAATGTGGTGTATAGCATTTGAATCGAATTTCGAGTTCTTTAGCCCATTTTTTAATTTCGGAATTAGTTCGCATTCTTCAATTCGAATATTTTAATCTTATCCTTTCGTCTAATTCTTAAATTTTTTATTTCTTTACTTCAAATTGACCCAATTTACTAAATATGAGCAACACGGATTATGTATCTTTTCGCATCCTCGTGCCATGAAATGGATGTGGAGAGAAAATTTTATACATATTATACTAGCAATTGTACAAAGAAGTGCAAAGGAAGTTGATAAGAGGAGTGGAGTAGGGGAATGTGGAAAGAAAGTTATAGAAAGTAACTTGTTCTTGTAATCATAAAGAGTGTTTTTTATTTTTTTTCTAAAATTAATTGCGTAATCTGTTTTAAAATTAATTCTGTTTTTATTGTTAATGAAATTGTTTTTTTTAAGATTTACAATAAAAACAACAGATTGCTAAAAACAATTCAGTTAAACAAAATAATAAAATCAATTAAAATTAAACTAAAATATCAATAACTAGTAATTTCGATTAATTTTATTTCATTTATAATTACAATATAATTTTGAAACAAATAGTTAAAATAAAAATACATCTCAATCAAAATCACAAGTAGTGAAATTACATCAAACCCATTTTCAAAATAAATTTAATAAAAGCACTTTACAAAGAAGTCATAAAAATCATAGTTTTGAATGGAATGATTGAAAATGCAACACATGGATTTACATTGCAGTCGTACCCAAAATAATAAAACAATAAAAACACTTACAACACAAATATGCCAATAAATTTGCAATTTGCACTGATTTTGAATCTCAAATATACCAATAACTTTGTAATTTCTACAGATTCTAAATCTCATATATCTCATAATTAGTGTGTATCTTTGCTAGATAAAATATATATATTAAATTTACCTCAAAAGAAGTGAACTCACCCACCTATGAATTATTTGGTGACCTCTTGATGATGAACTACACTGGTTGGTTCGAAATGCGTTGACAATGTTCCATTGCATGTGATTATTACTAAAAGAGATTTTACAATAAAAATACATCCCAATCAAAATCACAACTAAAATTACATCAAAACCACTTTCAAAATAAATTAAAAAAAAAACACTTTTACGACGCAGTCACAAATCTCAGTAAATTGAAAATCATACTTTGAATGAAATGGTTGAAAACCTAGTAGATGGATTTACATTATTGATTTTTTTTATTTCATTTATAATTACAATATAATTTTGAAATAAATAGTTAAAATAAAAATACATCCCAATCAAAATCACAACAACTAAAATTACATCAAACCCATTTTCAAAATAAATTTAATAAAAGCACTTTACAAAGAAGTCATAAAAAACATACTTTTAAATGGAATGATTGAAAACGCAACATATGGATTTACATTACAGTGATACCCAAAATAATAAAACAATAAAAACACTTACAACAGAAATATGACAATAAATTTTCAATTTGACATATTTTCAATCCCAAATATAACAATAACTTTGCAATTTCTACGGATTCTAAATCTCATAATTAATGTGTATCTTTGCTAGATAAAATATATATATTAAATTCACCCCAAAAGAAGTGGACTCACCCACCTCAAGATGAATTATTTGGTGATCATTCTTATATTCAACCTTCAAAAATAGGTTTTGGTTTTTGTTTGTGAATACGAAAAATAAAAAATTAAAATTAAAATATATGACCAAAACAATAATTTATTTTATTATGTGTTTTGATTAAAATATATGAACCAAACACTCTCAGAAGGCATGCTTTTTTGAGAGGAGCATTTGGATTTCAGTGGCATAGTCAACAACCGTTTACTCGATGAAGGTGGAGCACATGAAATGATAAACTAGTTTTCCACCAAAAGAGAAATGAGATTTCCCATCACTTGCATAATAGTTGTGAAGGCATCCACTTTGAACATTCAACATAATTTGGTCTTCTTCAAGTTATAGTAAACACAATCTCTTGTGCGGGCTTGGATTTTATGGATATTAACGACAATAATCTTGTTGCCGAATTTCCTTTGGAGTAGATATGAAGGACTCTAATGGGATGCCTCAAAGTGTGCGAGAGAGGGTTAGACAACACCTCTTGGAAAACACATGAACATAAGCCCAGGACTCCATCCAGTCTTGAATACATTGAAGCTAATCTCAAACAAGCTGACCTCAGGGGCCAAAAATTTCATGAGTGGTTGGAAAGAAAAGCTCGACCAAAGCCTCAAATTCTAACATGGTTTGGTAGAAATTTGCTGAATAATTAATATTTATCCACCGAGATTAACCTGATCATACACAAATTCGATTTTCTGCACAACACATAATCTCTTCTACAAATTAATCATCACATGCGGAAAATAAAACAAGCGGTAGAACATCAATTCACACACATAGAACGCAGCATGTATGGGGAAATATTATAGCTGAAAACCCCCAGCTATATGTATCATATAATGGATGAGAAACATGTAACTTTACACAATACAATACTCCTCACAAGTACTCAGTACTGTCTCCAAAAGTTACACACAAACTAGCTCAGTTTTGAACAAGTCACGGGTTCAAAACTCCTCCACTATTTGCCTGCCTCTACTGCGCAATCCAAGATGAGAGAATAGAATTGAATGAATTCGAATTCCCTTGGCTTTAACTGCGCAATCCTCATTGGCAATCTCCTCCAATGATTGTGCAAATCTCATGCACACTATAGTCACAACTGATAGTAGACTCCACCCTTTCACCCACCTCTAACACTGGTCTCCACTGAACTGTCCATGCATTGCAGTTAACTGATGTGTTCTTTAGTTGATTTATGAGTTAATAATTAGTGAATTAATTAATAATTAATTCACACTACTCATCACTAGTGTATTTTTCAGTTAGACTAAATACAACTAGTTCAACTAAGTTAAACAGAACACAACTCCACCAACTGTCTCATCAACTCCACCAAACTCTGCCACATGAGTTCTAACTCAAGTCAACCATGCAATAGCTCAACTAACCCTTAGGAAAAGCGTATTTCCTTCTGTCAGCTGCATGTGCCACATCCAAGCATCAAACTGAAGTGCTCCAAGAGGATAAGATAATGTTTATAGTCTAAATATTATTAAGGGTTAATAATATTTGACTGTTCTATTTTTTAGATAGGCAGTCTAAAAATAGACTTCGACCTGTATGTCTAAAAATAGTTGTCCATCTATTTTTACCAACTTGACCAATCATCCAAGAATAGCATCCCACAACTCCTAGACCATGCTCCATATGTCTAAAAATAGACTTTTCGACAAAAAATCACATGTGTGGTCCCCACCTAGTTTAGGTGATCAATCTCCAACTAGGATCAGGAAAGATGTTTCAGGAGGCCTCCTTCACTGTTTCTTGTTGCCATTTTCAACACTCCCTCTCAACAAGAAAGGAATGTCTTTGCATGCGACATGCAACTCCATGCATTCACCCTGCAACCTTCACAAGCGCCATGCAACTCCATGCATGCGACATGCAAGTCCGTGCATTCGCCATGTGCCATGCAAACTCATGCATGCACCATGCAACTCCATGCATGCGCCATGCAAACTTATGCATGCACCATGCAACTCCATGCATGCGCCATGCACCCTTTGCATGCAACATCTTCGAAAATGAATAGGCTCCAAATAACTCAATCAGTCTGGTGCATCTATCATCAAATTCTTCGACTTCTGCTGGTACCAACTGCACATGTCATCGAGAACCACCGCGCTATTGAACTCTTGCACCCATGCACTCTTGCACTTGCTGTCAACTCTGATCCGCGCTCCAGTATTCGACACTGTCACTTTGATCTGCCTACATCACTCCAAATGATCTTGCTACTGCTACGCTGTGGGCACCTTGTAGCCAGGTTCAATCCATGAGATCCACACCATCTCATGAATCTTTCCCAGAAATATCCTCATGGGATTAATCATGCATGTCGCCCCACCTCACACCTGGTGGTATAGCTGCATGCACTCCCTCCGCCCATCCGGCATGAAATTTCTCCGCATGAGTGGTTTCTTCCACTCCATGATCCTCTCGTGGCTACTCCACATCCCGAGGTTCACACGCACACTCGTATGCAAAACTCGCTCCTCTCAAGCATCATTGCCTGTATTTCTCCTCGCTTCCCAACAAGAGGAAGCCCGTAGACATCCCATCTACTTCAAGTCCGTAGAGATTCTTTGTCCGACAGGCATTTTTTCGACTTGTCCCGTTTCTGCTTTCTCCAGCCGAAGGAAAATAAGGAAAACTTTTCCTTCTCTGAAGACAACTTCACACCCTTTATCCTCTAACATTGCGATTGAGATTAAATTATTTGTTAGACCTGGTACATGCAATACATCTTGTAAAAGAATGAGTTTACCTGAATCCCTCTGAAAGGTTATGGTACCAATGCCGGTCGCATTGTATCGTCCACCATCGCCCAACTCAACATGCATCTGGAGACCTTTCTCCACCAAGTCACTGAAAAGATTCACATCTCCCGTCATGTGAAAGGAAGCGCCACTATCAAAGTACCACCCCGATCCCAATGCACTAGAAAACATGCATGCGATCAATGAGAAGTCCAGCTTAAATTGCGAGGCAAGAGCCTCACCAGCTGCAGCTCCAGCAGCCTGCTTGTTCTTCTTCTTCTTTGGGCAATTCGTGGCGTAATGTCCATGATCGTGACAGTGAAAACACTTCACTTTGGACATGTCATGCTCTTTACCATCTGCACCAGATTGAGAAGCCTTCTCCTTGCCCTTCCCCTTCCTTGCTTTGGCAGCCAAAGCGCAGTCTTCTTCATCAGATGCCTTTGATGAAGATCCATCCCTGGTATTCCGCCGGATCTCCTCTTGCACCAGATCAGACCACAGTCTTTCCCATCCGGGCAATTTCTCCCGACCATTGACACTATCTTGATATGCATGCCAACTTTTCGGAAGACCTAGGAGAGCCAAGCTCACCAAGTCCTCATCCTCCACCGTCACTCCCACGCTTCCCAGCTCATCCCTGCATTGGGTGAACCTCGTGAGGTACTTGGGGATGCTCTCTCCTTTCTCCGTCTTGATGTTTCTGAGTCTATCCTTGAGCGCTAACTTCCTCTGGTCGCTCTTGCTCTGGTATAGATCTGTCAAGGCTTTCCACATCAAATATGGAGAAGCCTTTCCATGCAGGCTGGACACTATGTGATCCTTTACGCCCTCCAACAGAATCCTTCGACATTTTGCTTGTTTCTTTCGCCAGGCTTCCACAACAGCAGCATCAGTAGAAGTAGGCTTTGGAATCTCTTTCTCCATGAATTCCAACAACCCATTATCATCTAATACAGCCTCCATGCGGTCTTTCCATGCAACATAATTCGAACTGCCTTCCAAGGCATATTCTAGTCGCAATCCGTTGAAAGACATTTTCGCCGCGGCACCAAAAACACAAATCTGCAAATTCGAATTTCACCACCAGCTGATAACTCAACCGCTTCCGATCTACACTTGAGAACAAATTATTTCCAAATCAGAGATTGACTGCATGGGCATTTACCAGACCTTTCACCTTCAAAAGAAGGATGAATCCGGAGGCTATCTGGCCCGTATGCAGGCTCTGTCCGAGGAAATAAAATGCAATCACCGTAATAGATCCTGATGATTAATTTCGCTCCAATACCATGTAGAAATTTGCTGAATAATGAAGATTCAAGCACTGAGATTATCCTGATCATACACAAATTCGATTTGCTGCATAACACATAATCTCTTCTACAAATTAATCATCACATGCGGAAAATAAAACAAGCGGTAGAACATCAATTCACACACATAGAACGCAGCATGTATGGGGAAAGCTTATAGATGAAAACCCCCAGCTATATGTATCATATAATGGATGAGAAACATGTAACTTTACATAATACAATACTCCTCACAAGTACTCAGTACTGTCTCCAAAAGCTACACACAAAACTAGCTCAGTTTGAACCGATCACGGGTTCAAAACTCCTCCACTAGCTGCCTGCCTCTACTGCGCAATCCAAAAGGAGAGAATGGGCTGAACCAATTCAAATTCCTCTTTCTTGAATAGTGCAATCATAATTGGCATACTCATCCCACTGATTGTGCAAATCTCATGCACAACTAATGTACAACTGCCGGCTCTTTCACCTATCTCTTACACTAGTCTGCATTGAACTGTACATGCACTAAGTTAACTGATGTGTTCTTTTAGTTGAATAATGAGTTAATAATTAGTGAATTAAATAATATTTAATTCACACCACTCATCTCTAGTGTATTATTTAGTTTAACTAAATACAACTAGTTCAACTAAGTTAAACCGAACACAACTCCATCAACTATCTCATCAACTCCACCAAACTCTGCCACATGAGTTCTAACTGAAGTCAACCATGCAATAGCTCAACTAACCCTTAGGAAAAGCGTATTTCCTTCTGTCAGCTGCATGTGCCACATCCAAGCATCAAACTCAAGTGCTCCAAGAGGAAAAGATAATGTTTATAGTCCAAATATTATTAAGGGTTAATAATATTTGACTATTCTATTTTTAGCCCGGCAGTCTAAAAATAGATTCCGCCCAATGTCTAAAAATATATGTCCATCTATTTTTACCAACATGACCAATCATCCAAGAATAGCATCCCGCAACTCCTAGACCATGCTCCATATGTCTAAAAATAGACATAGTCTAAAAATAGACTTTTCGACAAAAATCACCGTGTGGTCCCCTAAATAGTTTAGGTGATCACTTTCCCAACAGGGACCAGAAAGATGTCAGAGGCCTCCTTCACCGTTTCTTGTTGCCATTTTTAACATGGTTTGCAAACCTTGAAGACTTGCTGTGTAAAGCTTCTCAAGCCAATATTTATGTTGTCGAGCAAAGAGGTTGATCTCTTCACACTTATCTCGAAGGCTTGGATCTCTTCCTTCTCTAACACCCTGTACCTTCAAATCTCACAATCACCGATCTATTCACTCCATTCATCTCAGAATCTAATCCCAAGAGGCTCCAACTTCAATCACACTCATTTATACTCCATTTTGTCTAGGAATCCACCAATATCTAGCTCTAATATTAATTCCTACCACTCAAATTTTTAGTCCAAGGATGTGTATTATATCAACTCATCAGGCAATGGGGTGCCATGACCATATCCATCTTCGAATCCTGGAATATTATTGCCAAATGCCAGGAAAATTACCTATCAATCAAAGCTGTGATTCAATCATCACCACAACAACAACAAAAGCTCAACGAGGCTGCTAAGGAGATTCATATGTTTGTTGAGAATAATTCTTAAATATATCCATGTAATTGCTGACATTAGTTAATATATTTTGTGATTCTCTGTGGTTATAAATTAGTGCAGCAGATTATTAAGATGTTCAGTGATTAGAATGATTGGTAATCATGTCAGTAGATAATTAGTAGTTGATAGATAATAATATTTGTAATAGGTTCATTATATAACAATGTATTTACACACCTCATTCAATATGATATTTACAAGTTGAGCAGTGATCTGTGTTTTTATTTTATTTCATTGTTTTGTATATGTGATGGGGTCATTCCAGATTCTACAATCGGTATCATAGCAGGTAAAATTGTTTTGGTTAAATTTTTATTGTTGGAATTTCGCCAAAGTTAAAAATGTCGAATTCTAACATGACTGTTCCAGAATTTGATGGGAACGATTATGATTATTGGTGCATTAAGATGCAGGCCTTTTTTATTGGAAAATATTTGTGGGAGATTGTTGAATCAGGTTATGATGAGCCAGATGATTGGAATGCCCTTACAGCCAATGAAAGAACAACAAGAAAGGAAGCAAGGAAGAAGAATGCTCAAGCTTTGCTTCACATAAATATAGCTCTTGATAAGAGCTTATTTCCATGAATATCGAGAGCAACAACTGCCAAAGATGCCTGGAAGACTCTACGAGAATCTTACCAAGGGAGTGATCAAGTTAAGGTGGTCAAGATTTAGACATTGAAGCGAGAGTTCAAGAATTTGAAGATGCAAGAAGCTGAAAGTATAACTGACTACTCTGTGAGAGTCAAAGATGTGGTGAATAAAATGGCTACACTTGGGGAAACAGTAATTAATGAAGTTTTAATAAAAAGTGTATTGAGATCTTTAACATCTAGATGGAATCATGTTTCCATAATATTAGAATAAAGCAAGGATTTGACACAATTAAAGTTTCATCAATTGGTTGGATCTCTCATGTCTCATGAAGAAATATTGAAAGACACTTTTGAAGTTGTTGAGAAAGCTTTTTCCTCTAAATTACAAATTACACATAATGAAGATGAAAGCAGTAGTAGTGCCAAAACCAATCAAGGTCAAGGTAAATGGAAAAGACAAAAAATTTCTAGAGGTAGAGGCAGAGGTGGTTCAAGACGAAGAGGTAGTTCTAGAGGAAGAGGTAGAGGTATATTTGATAAGAGAAATGTTCAATGTTACTATTGTAACAGGTATGGCCACTTTGAAAGAGAATTCAGATTGAAAGAAGGTAAAAATGCTAACTATGCTCAATAAAGTAATGATTATCCTCCATATCCTTATTTTTGTCTTATGCCAAAGGTGAAAATACTAATAAAGATGTTTGGTACATAGATTATGGATGCTCTAACCATATGATAGGGAATGAGAAACTGTTTTCAACCAAGGATGGAAGTTTTAAATCCAAGGTTCATCTTGGTAATGATAAACCATTGGAGGTTGTTGCCAAAGGAGCTATGGAGGTCCAAAGAAAAGAAGGTATAAAGAGTATTCATGATATTTATTATACTCCACAATTAAAGCACAATTTTTTAAGTGTTGGACAACTATGTGAGAAAAATTATAAAGTAGTCTTTGAAAATAAGGCATGTACTATCTATGATAAGAATAAGGGAAATAGGGTGATCACTGTTGTTCCTATGAAAATAAATAGGATTTTTCATTGAGGTTTGATGAACATAACAACAACCTTGAAGATATGGCTTATGAGGATTCAAGCTGGCTATGGCATCTCAGGAATGGAAATTTAAATTTTCACAGTTTGAAGTTTCTAACCTCAAATGCATTAGTTTCTAGTTTGCCCAAGGTAGAGGAGCATAAGGAGGTTTGTGAAGGATGTTCTAAAGTCAATCATGCAAGGGAAAATTTCCCAAAGGGAAATACATGGAGGGCTCATCACCCACTTCAACATATTTATTCAGACATATGTGGTCCTATGGAGACTAATAGTTTGGGTAAGTCATCATATTTCATCACTTTTATTGATGATTGCTCAAGAAATTGTTGGGTATATTTTATAAAGGCCAAAAGTGAAGCCCTTGATACATTCAATAATTTCAAAGCATTTGTAGAAAATGAGAAAGGGTCCAACATCAAATGTTTGCAGACTGACTGTGGAGGATAATTCTTCTCAAAATATTTCTAGAGTTATTTTGATATGAATGACATCAGGAGGAAACATACTACATCATACACACCCCAACAAGATGGCGTAGTTGAAAGGAAGAATCGTACTATGGTTGAAATGACAAGATGCATGTTACAAACTAAGGGATTGAGCAATTCTTATTAGGGAGATGCAATTGCTACAATAGTGTACATCCTCAATCGTAGCCCCACCAGTGCACTAGAAAAGATGACTCCTTATGAAGCTTGGCATGGAAAAAAGTCTAATGTTAATCATTTAAAAGTTTTTGGTTGGTTGGCTTATGTGCATGTACCTGATCAAAATAGAAAAAAGTTAGATGAAAAGAGTGAGTTACGTATTTTCATTCGGTATAGTGAGGCAAATAAGGCTTATAAATTGTATACTCCCCTCACCAAAAATATTATTGTCTCAAGATATATAATTTTTTATGAAGGTGGATTTTATGGTCATAAAAAAGGCCATGTTGAGAAGACAAAATATGTTTTGAATGATGATATAATTTTTGATATTGAGTAGCCAACTAATGGTTTTGTATCTTGTGGTTTAACTCCACCAAGCAGCCCTTCATCAATTTCTTCTGCGTCAAGTTCAATTCCAACTTCTTCTCCAAGTTCTACAAGGAAGGTAAGGAGATTGAGTGATATATATTAGAGAAGTGAAAATCAAGCACATGAAGAAAACCCAATAGGTGAGACAATGAATTTTTCTTTATTAGCCAAGGCTGATTTTGAACCATCATGTTTTGAACATGCATGTACTAATGAAGTTTGGGTGCAAGCCATGCAAGAAGAGATGGATTAAATTCATAGGAATAACACTTGGGAATTGACAGAGCTTCCACATGACAAGAAAACGATTGGCACCAAATGGGTCTACAAGACCAAATTTAACAATGATGGGAGTGTTGAAAGACACAAGGCAAGATTAGTTGCGAAAGGATTCACACAAAAGTATGGAATTGATTATGAAGAGAAATTTGCACTAGTAGCAAGACAAGAGACCATTAGAATGTTTATTTCATTAGCAGCTCAGAAAAGGTGGAGCATACATTATATGAACGTGAAAAGTGTCTTCTTGAATGGATACTTAGAAGAGGAAGTATATGTGGAGCGGCCACAAGGTTTTGAAGTGGAAGGAAAAAAGAAACATGTCTACAAGTTGAAGAAGGCTTTGTATGGTCTCAAGCAAGCACCAAGAGCATGGTATGTTAGTATTGATGGATACTTTTAGGAAAATGGCTTCTGGAGAAGTAAGAGTGATCCTACCCATTTGATCAGGTGATCATGTCCAAGAGGAAAACAATGCTAAAAATTGGAACTAATCAAAATTGGTTGCAAAATAAACGACCGGATAGGCCTTGTCACAGCGATTATGGTGCCAAAAATGGGACCCAAATCCGATGTCATATGAAGAAGATATTGAAGTTTTAAAACACCCAATAACCTTCAAAACAGGACCTTTGAACTTAAAAATTTGTCATCTTCAGAAAAAATTTATGGAAAATTTTTATTTTTTTATATGGTTTGGGGACCTATCAGAGGGTGCCACATGGCCTTCCTAGAGGCTACCACATGGCACCAAGCCAAAGGTTCAAAGTCTGTTAAAAAAATATTTTGGTGGGCAGTCCTGACCCGACCTGAATGGAGTCAGGTCACCATGAACGTATTCGTGCAGAGGTAAACAAGTCGAGCGGAGGACGACCCAACCCAAACAAAAAAGGGTCAGTGGTGAACGAGACCTCATGCAGGTGTGAACGTATTTGAGTCAGTCGGGCGAAGGACGACCTTATCCAAACACGAAAGGGTCAAATGTCTAGGTGAGTCATGTTGTTTTTTGAACGAGCGGAAAACAAGGGTTAAGCCCTCAGGGCTATAGTTTTTAAACCCCATGACCACAAGTAGTAACCAAGGGCAAAGCCCCATACAACCTGTAGAAAGATTCAGATTAAGCACTCAGGTGTTAGCCCCCAACCACGTGACCTGTAGGCTGTGACCAAGGGCACGAACTTGACACTAACCACCAGCACAAACCATCTCCGAAAATCTGGCATTTTAATGCGTAGTTATCTGACAATTAAATTTATTGCCTCCACCAATTTTAGCGCATGGTTCCGACATATTCGGAGATTCTACCTTTCTGGTGGAGCTAACTAGAGTTAGCCAAGTTTAGTGGAGGCTTTTTAGGGCCACTAGGCAAAATACTGTTGGGATCATAACTTTCTCCATATTCGACCAAATTAGACAATTTTTTTTTGGGGTATTATGAACATTCTAGAGAGGTTGGGACAGGTTTCAGAGCCAACATATGTGTTTTTAAGCCATTTTTGCTTTAGGGAAGCTTGGAGAGCCATCAGGGCCATAAGGGAAATGGAGCTGTATTGGGCTACACTTCACTGTTTGAGGTCAAATAAAAGCCATTATTAGCTTATTTATGTCTTCTAAATTCAATTTTATAGCTATTTCAGCCTATTTAGCCTTATTCCTTACTATAAAATCAATTTGAGCAACTTAATAGAGCAAGGACATGCCCATTGGGAGCCTTGGACCCGCCAGATGTAGCCCAGGAGGGTTGACCTGCCTCATCATGTTGCTGTGTTGTTATGGTGAAGTTATGTTGCTGTGTATTTGTGATTTAATATGTTAAATAGTACTTTTAATTAACATTCCCTCACACATAAACTCAAAAACAGTTACCAAAAACACTTTGTTTAATTTTCAAGACATGAAAAACACTTTTCAAACTTAATTAAATGGAAATAGATACTTTGAGAAATAGATACAAATAGTTTCATTTTCAGATCAGTTGGTATCAGAGCTAGAGTTTTACTCCGCATTTTTTGTGTGCAAAGATATAGTTGATTGTTTGTAATTTTTTATGCTTACTAGGCTTAAACTCAAGAGAGGTGAAGAACATTTGGTTAGTGTACAAACTAATCCACAACCAAGAAGGGTCAGAGAGCCACCTCCAAGAGCCATAGAAGCAGCTTCAAGTATGTCTTCAAGAGAAGGAGAATCTCCTGAAGACATGGATCCCAAGGAAGAAGAACAGGTATTCCAGAAAGCTTTCTTGGACATGACTGAGATGGTGAGGATACTCTACCAAGAAAGGAATGATAGGCTTGTTGGAGAAGGGTCTAAATGTCAGAAAGAAGGAGAGGGTTCTTTAGGAGGAAATAAAAGTGATGACAAGTCAAAGAAAGGACACGGAGGAAATGGTGATCCACCATCCCCATCTTCATCCTCTTCCTCTACATTGTCATCCTCAACTTCAGTGAATCAATCTCACAAGTCTAAAATTACTGGTAAAAGTCCATTTTTAAAGCTTGATGTCAAATTTGAGTTGGCTATGTTTAACGGTGAAGTCAATGTAGAGAAACTTGACAATTGGAAAAGACATTTGGAAGTTTACTTGAGGATAGACAACCTTCATGATGACGACACCAAGATACAGTTAGCCTTGTTGAGAATGGATGGAGCAGCATTGGTATGGTGGGAAGCCAAGACCAAGGATGAAATTAAAAAACATGATAAGAACACTTTATCATGGGTTGAATTTATTACTGCAATCAAAAAGAAATTTTATCCATTATCTCATTTACAAAAGGCTATCATGAACTGGAAAAACTTTAGGCAGCTTAAAAGGGACAAAATGTACAAGACTACACCCAAGAGTTTAGGAGAAGAGCACTCTTATTAGGGGTAGACTTACAAAGTCAAGATACTTCGCTGAAATATATAGGTGGTTTGCACAACTACCTTAGACATACTATCCTAATGTTCAATCATACTAGTCTAGACGAAGTTTGTGTACAAGCTACGCATTTAGAGGCTAGAGGGAAAAACACTTTTGATGAGGGTAGAAACAAGCCTTTTAAGAGGAAAAACAAAGATAAAACCTTTAAGGGAAAAGGAAAAAAGAATGAATCTGTCAAACAAGAGGGTGAGAAAGTGATATGTAAACACTGTTCAAGAGAAGGCCATGAAGATAAAAACTGTTGGAAATTACATCCTGAAAAAAGAACTAAGTTTAACAAAAACAAAGGAAAGAAGAAAACTACAGCTACTACAACTACACCACAAGACTTAGGTGATGATTCAGGTGATGAAACCAAAATTGCAGCCATGGGTTTGAAAAGTATGAAGGGAAAGGAAGTTGAAACTAAGCCAAGCACTAGTACTTCAAACTGTCATGTACAAGCTCCAAATGAGGAAGAAAGAATTGAATTGTTTCATGTGAGGGTCGTCTCAAAACATACAAAAATTGACACACTATTTGACAATGGGTCATAAGAAAATCTCATATCAGAAGACTTGGTCAAACAGCTTAAACTTGAGACCATTCCACATCCAAAGCCTTATCCACTTAGGTGGATATGCAAGGATGCAAACTTACAAGTCTCAAGAAAGTGCATATTGCAATTAGCGATTACTACACACTTTATCGATACAGTTGAACTTGACGTAGTACTGCTTGATATATCAGGAATTGTTTTGGGAAGTCCTTACTTATTTGACAAGAAAGCGGTCTTCCATCACCATGAAAATAAGTATCATCTCTTTAAAGATGGTAAGGATTTTATTGTCAGAGCACATCGCAAGAAGGAAAATATAGCGATGGTAAATGCGGGACAGGTAAAAAGGCTAGTGAATTCTAGTAAAAGTTTTATACTTCTTATGGTTAAGCCCAAGGTTGATGTGAATCATGAGTCATTTGAAAATTGTGATTCCAAGCTTAAATCAGATTTATATGATGTAGTTGATGCACATCATGAGATGTTTCAGGAACCGACAGGTTTACCTCCTAAAAGGGAGATTTAGCATGAAACCCAGTTACATCAAGATTGTCCTCTTCCTAACATAGGCATGTACCCCATGTCTATCATGGAGAATGCTGAAATTAAGAGGAAAATTAAAGACTTGTTGGACAAAGGATTCATAAGACCAAGCACTTTGCCATGTGGGTCACTGATAGTGTTGATTCCAAAGAAAGATGGAACTTGGCGCATGTGTGTGGACTTCAGGGCATTGAAAAAGATAACGGTAAAGAATCGTTACCCACTCCCAAGGATAGATGATTTGTTAGATCAGCTGAAAGATGCTAAATATTTCACTAAGTTATACTTACGTATTGGTTATCATCAAGTTATAATTGCAGAAAGTGACATTTGGAAGACAACATTTAAAACCAAATAGGGACTCTTTGAGTGGCTTGTTATGCCGTTTGGTTTATGCAATGCACCTGCAAATTTCATGCGGGTAATGGATGATGTCTTACGTCCTTTTCTTGATGATTTCGTTATTGTCTACTTAGATGACATCTTAATTTTCAGCAAGACTAGAGAAGAGCATGTCATGCATGTTAAGAAAGTACTTGATATTTTGAAGAAAAATCAGTTTTCTTAAAATGTCAAAGTGTGAATTTGGAAAGACTTTTTTGGTTTATTTGGGACACATAGTAGGAGGAGGTGCTTTGAGAATCGATCCTTCTAAGGTAGAAGCAATTGTGAATTGGCCTACTCCCAAATCCATTACAGAGGTAAGATTTTTTTTGGGTGCAACTCAGTATTGGAGGAAGTTTATTTGTAACTTCTCTACCATAGCAGCTCCTATGCATGCAGTGACAAGTGTGAAGCGTGCTTTCCAATGGGGAGGCAAGCAACAGAAAGCTTTCGAGTCTTTGAAAGAGAAGATAAGTTCAGCTCCATTCCTTGCATTACCGGACTTGAGACAACCATTCAAAATTCAAACTGATGCTAGTGATTACACCATGGGTGCAGTTCTCCTACAACATGGTAAGCCTATCGCATTTCATTTTGAGACATTTAATGGTGCTGTTGTGAATCACCCTACATATGATAAGGAGTTGTATGCATTGGTAAAAAGCGTCAAAAAGTGGAAACACTATTTGATGGGAAAATAAATAGTTTTTCATACCGACCATCAGCCTTTAAAGTAATTGTAATCACAAAGTAAATTGCAGCAGTCACGACATTTCAAATGGATGGGCTTCCTACAACAATTTCACTTGGTAATAAGGTACAAGAAATGTATTTACAATAAGGTTGCTGATATGCTTTCAAGGCCTATTATTAGTGATACTAATTTACTTAAGAATTATTCTATTGTACATGAGAGCTACATAGAACAGTATGCATCAGATGTTGATTTTAAGGATGTGTATGCTAACTTGAGTGAAGGGAATCATGTTGAGGAGAATGATTATAATTTGCATAATAATTTGTTGTTTCGTATGGGCAAGTTATGTATACCACAGGGGGAGAGACTAAGCATCATGAGAGAAGCTCATTCTTCTCTTATTGATGGACATTTCGAGGTAGCAAAATAGTGGCACATTTACAGAGGTATTGTTATTGGCCTTGCATGGTAGATAGTGTTTCACGTTTCATTAGAGGTTGTTCATTATGTGCTACAAGAAAGCATAGAAATAGGAAGCTTGGTTTATATACGCCATTTCCAGTACCTTCTAGACCATGGGAAAGTGTTTCTATGGATTTTGTTGGAGGTCTACCATTATCTAGAAAGCAACATGATTATCTTTATGTAGTAGTTGATGGATTCAACAAGATGTGTATTCTTATGCCATGTAAGAAATACATAACTGCTGAACAAACTAAAGATTTATATTTTCAACATGTATGGGTTCATTATGGCTTGGCTACTTCTATTGTTAGTGACAGGGATTCCAGAGTTGTTGCGAATTTTTGGACCAATCTATGGAAGATGATGGACACCAATTTGAAGAAGAGTATTGCTTTCCATCCTCAAACAGATGGCCAAACAGAGGTAGTGAACAGAACCATTGTACATATTTTTAGAGATTATTGCAGCAAGCATCCCAAGCTTTGGGATGAGCACTTGCATTACATTCAGCTTGCTTACAACCGGGCCAAGCACTCTTCTACAAATACTTCACCTTTTGAAGCTTGCTTTGGGTATTTGCCTAAGTCACCTTTAGATTTCATTCTTGAGAAGGATTTTGCCATTGATGGGCATATTGATATTGACAAAGCTCGCATGTTCATTGAAATAATTTAGCTCATACATCAGGAGGTTCAAGAACAACTTGAAAGAAGTCAAGGAAAGTACAAGGAGAGGCATGACAAACACAGAGTTGATCATAAGTTTCAAGAAGGAGATGAGGTATGGCTGCATATTAGTAAGGAAAGACTGCAAGGAGAAGGTAAAAAGCTGAAACCTATTCATTATGGTCCATTCAAGATCCTTAAACAAGTTGGAAATAATGCTTTTCAACTAGATTTGCCTTCATTGAAAGAAATATTCCTATATTACTAGTATAGTCCCTTATTGTTGTTAGTGTAACCCCCTTTATTGTTATTATTGTACCCTTGTAACCCCCATTTTGTTATTATTGTGCCCTTAAATTATTATTGTTAGGTCGGCTAGGATTACATTGTGGCCCACCAGGATTACATTATGGCCCCATGGACTCCTATATATAGAAAGGAGGTTTTGTAAATTGTATCATCCAAGAATTGTTCATTTATGTAATGTATTGGAGGCTGCCCCCTCGAAGTGGCTTATTTCTAAGGCGTTCATATCTCTTTTCTTCTATTTTTGGAGCTGGTTACACAACATTTGGTATCAGAGCTTTGGATTCTAGGGTTTCGCTGCTCCAAACAGGTCATCGTGGAATTTTCGCTATAACTTTTTTTCTACGAAGCTTCAGAAGCTGAAATTTTTAGGGTACGAAGCTGAAATCTTGAGGAAGGTTTTCTAAAAATTTCAGATCTTGGTTCGCAATATTTGAGGAGATATCATCTGTGGAAGTTAGGTATTTTTTCAGGCTCATAAACAGGTCATCGTGGAATTTGCGCTATAATTTTTTTTGTACGAAGGTTCAGAGTCTGAAATTCATATGGTGCGAAGCTGAAATCCTGAGGAAATTCGTCAAAAAATTTCAGAGCTTGGTTCGCAATATTTTTGGAGATATGATCTGTGGAAGGTAGTGTTTTTTCAGGCTCCTGAATTTCATCTCAAAGAGGTGATCGTGGGAAAAGTTCAATAACTCTCTCTCTGGGCATCGGATTGGAGTGCCGTAAAAATTGGTCGCAAGTACACAGACTTTAGTTTCTTGGCTATCAATTTCAGAGACAAAGGACAAAACAGTGACACGTGGCAAGTCGTACAAATTCGCACTACTGAACCAGTCCATAATTAGGTCATTGTGGGAGATTAGACACAACTTTGTCTTGGAGAATCCAAATCAGGTCAGACCTGTGGCATTCGAAAGATAATTCATAGGGCTACATTGGTACCAAAATTTAGTTATTGAAGTGCTACAATCACAGAAATAATCCATTTTCAATATCGAGCTCCTCAAAAGCAAGAAAAAGGTGTGTATTTTTTTTCCAAATTGCATAAGTCTTGTTTGAATAATCAAGTTAAATTGATCCCAAGGGAATATTGTAGAATAGATATCAGTATTGGATTCTAAAATGGCCCCTAAAAATAATTCAACACCCATTAAGCCTTTAGAAGGCTCTACTATGACCCATGAAGATGAAGAATGGCAACATGACATATCAAAATTACAAGAGAAAATGTCTCTCTCGCAAAGAACAACAAAAAATGAAATGAAAGTTTTGAAGAAAGGCGTGGAAACTAAGATGGATGGTTTGAAGAAAGGCGTGGAAGCTAAGATGAATGGTTTGGAAGCTAAGATGGATGGCATGGAAGTGGGCATGGAAGCTAAGATGGATGACATAAAAGACAACATGGAAAACATGAAGAATGATCTAAAAGCAGACATGGAAGGTTTGACAAAGTTGATACAAGAAATGTTTCCTAATGGTGAAAAGATAGTAGAAGAACCTCATGATGAGAACAAAATAAATGTTAATCTTGATTTCATAAACTCTAATGTTGGCGGGAAGAACCACCATATTCCAAAAATGGATATGAGGAAGTTTGATGGAAAGGATCCTGTAACATGGATACTACAGATGGAGCAATATTTTGACCTCCATAACGTGCAAAACACACAAAAGGTATGCATTGCAACTTTACATTTAGAACAAAATACATTTGTATGGTATTGATGGCTTTGCTCCCGTAAAAAAATTGTCACTTGGTCAATTTTTACGGAGAAGTGATAGCACATTATGAGGATACAAAGAGCAACACCTTCTTTAGCCAATTGATAAATCTCAAACAAAAGGGTTTAGTGGGGCAGCACATTGAGGACTTCCAAAATTGAATATAAGGGTAATTGATATTCCAGAGGAACACAGTATTGATCTCTTCATAGGCACTTTAAAGGATAACTGTCAGGTAACCAACTCCAAAATAGAAGAAATGAGATATCAACGCCTTATAAATAAGCCACTTCGAGGGGGCAACCTCAAATACATTACATAAATGAACAATTCTTGGATGATACAATTTACAAAACCCCCTTTCTATATATAGGAGTCCATGGGGCCATAATGTAATCCTAGTGGGCCACAATGTAATCCTAGCCGACCTATCAATAATAATTTAAGGGAACAATAATAACAATATGGGGGCTACAAGGTACAATAATAACAATAAGGGGGTTACACTAACAACAATAAGGGACTATACTAGTAATATAGGGACCTAACATGCCCCTCTCCTTCAAAAAAAGTGTTGTCCTCAACGCTTGAGTAGCTCTGGGTGCTTTCGTATAAAATTCTCATCCTCCCCTGTGAAGTATTTTACAGGAAATTTCTTCCGCTTGCTGAGATACTCTGAAATTGATCGTACTTGTCAATTTCTTGTTTCTATGACTGCTTCATAAATTCTTTCGATGTGATGTTGACTACAAAGATGGCATGTGTACTAAGATGGATGTTCGAAGGCTTCCGGGAACCTGATTCATTGGAGAAGGCATTCAGGTTGGCAAGAAAAGTTGAATGTAAAGTTATGGCGACAAGGAAGCCTACCACTCAATCCTATAAAGAAGGAAGTGTTTCTACATCTAGATTTCCACAACCTACAAGGTTGACACCACAACAATTGGAAGAAAAAAGAGCAAAAGGGCTTTGCTACAGTTGTGATAGAAAATACACCAAAGGTCATAAGTGTGCTGAGAAGAAATTATTTTACATAGATTGTGAAGAGGAAGAAGAAAATGAACAAGAAGAGGATATACACCAGGAACCAGCCCTAGAAGAGGAAGAAATGAACCCGACGATATCGTGTAATGCACTGGCAGGAATTACCACTCCTCAAACTCTCAAGATAGAAGGACATATCAAGAAGAAAAGGGTAATAGTGTTGATTGATTCAGGTAGCACCCATAATTTTATTCATCGTAAGGTAGCCAAGGAATTAAATTGTTTCCTATACCCAGCACCAGAATGTCAAGTGATGGTTGCAAATGGAGGAACTATAAATTGCTCTGGAAAATGCCATAATATCAAGCTAACCATGGGGGAATATGTATTGACTAGTCCAATGCCTTCCATTCCTATGGGAGGTGCTGATGTTGTACTAGGAGTACAATGGTTACAATCTTTGGGGACGGTAGCTTTTAATTTTCAAGAACTTTTCTTGAAATTTTTTTTTCAGAAGGAAAGGAAGTCGAATTACGGGGTATTGAAGGGAAGCCAGGAAGGATAATAAGCTCTAATGTCATGACAAAGCTTCTAAAGAAAGAACAACGAGGCGTAATTGCACAATTATGCTCTCTAGAAGTCCCGACATCAAAATCATCTATTTCTGCAGATCTCCAACAAGTCTTGGAAAATCATTCCAAGGTGTTTGAAACTCCCAAAGGACTCCCACCTATTCGTGATCATGATCATGCTATTCATTTGATTCCAGGAAGTGTTCCTCCAAACATCAGGCCTTACAGATATCCTTATGTCCAAAAGAGAAAAATTGAACGTATGATTGTATAAATGTTAGAGGCGGGCATAATTCAACCTAGTCAAAGTTCTTTCTCTGCTCCTGTAGTATTGGTACACAAGAAGGATGGATCATGGCGAATGTGTCCAGATTATAGGAAGCTCAATAAGCTCACCATTAAAGATAAATTTCCCATTCCTGTGATTGATGAATTATTGGATGAATTACATGGAGCAATTTATTTTACCAAGTTGGATCTTCGTTCAGATATCATCAAATTAGAATGAAGACTGAAGATATTCTAAAAACAGCATTTCGAACTCATGAGCATCATTATGAATTTTTGGTCATGCCTTTTGGCCTTACCAATGCACCTTCTACATTTCAAGGGTTGATGAATTCCATTTTCAAACCCTTCCTTAGAAAATTTGTGCTAGTATTTTTTGATGATATACTAATCTATAGCAGGTCTGGGAAGGATCATGTTGAACATGTTGACAGGGTGCTCAAACTATTGTAGGAGAAACAATTATATGCAAAAACATCCAAATGTTTCTTTGGAGTACAAGAGGTGGAATATCCGGGTCATATTGTATCTCACGAGGGTGTTAAGGTAGACCCTAACAAAATTAAAGCCATTAAGGAATGGAAAGTCCCCACAACCATAAAGCAGTTGCGAGGATTTCTCAAGTTAACAGGGTATTATCGCAAGTTTGTTAAGAATTATGGGAGAATAGCAGCACCTCTAACAACATTATTGAAGAAAGATGCATTTTCATGGACTCCCGAAGCAACTAAGGCCTTTGAACGTCTTAAAGAGGCAATGTGCCTAGCACCGGTCTTAGCTACACCAGACTTCACAAAAACCTTTATTGTGGAATGTGATGCCTCAGGAAATGGAATTGGTGCAGTTTTAATGCAGGAAGGAAGACCCATTGCTGTTGAAAGTCGTCCAATCAAAGGAAAGTATTTACAGAAACCTATTTATGAGAAGGAAATGTTAGCAATACTGCATGCACTAAAGAAATGGCGAACTTAACTAATGGGAAGACACTTCAAGGTAAAAACTGATCATGATAGTCTTAAACACTTTTTGGAACAAAGACTATCTTCAGAAGAGCAGCAAAAATGGGTCACAAAGATGTTGTGTTATGACTTTGAAATAATCTACAAAAAAGGAAAGCTTAATGTTGTTGCAGATGCACTCTCAAGAAAGGATGAAGAGGTGGAAGCATTGCTTTGTGCCATTTCTATTATCCAACCAGATTGGATAACTAAAGCAAGAGATGAATGGAAGAAGGACAAAGATGTATGGACACTCATCCAAAAGTTGCAGAAAGATCCTAGTACATCTGATACATTTAGTTGGAAAAATGATTCCTTATGGTACAAAGATCGCTTATATCTTTGTAAGAATTCCCAACTAAAACAAAAGATTCTTCGGGAATTGCACACTTCTCCTTTAGGAGGACACTCAGGATTTTTAAAAACTTACCACAGGGTGAAGAAAGAATTTTTTTGGGATGGCCTTAAATCTGATATTCAAAATTTTGTGGCGAAATGTTTGGTTTGCCAGCAGAATAAAGTGGAAACAATTAAGACCCCAGGACTTCTACAACCTTTATCCATTCCAAGTCAACGTTGGGAGGAGATTTCAATGGATTTTATCACAGGTTTACGTAAGTCCGAAGGAAAGAGTGTCATCATGGTGGTAGTTGATAGACTTACCAAGTATGCACACTTTTGTGCATTATCTCATCCATTTAAAGCAAGTACAGTTGCTACTACATTTATGGCTAGAATTCAAAAGCTACATGGAAGCCCAAGGGTTATTGTGAGCGACAGAGATCCCATTTTTACTGGAAATTTTTGGACGGAGTTATTTTCTTGTTTGGGTACTCAATTAGCTCATAGCTCATCTTATCATCCTCAATCTGATGGTCAAACCGAGATCGTAAATAAATGTTTGGAAGGATATCTTCGTTGTTTTGTATCTGATAAACAAACACAATGGGTCAAGTGGTTACCTCTTGCTGAATGGTGGTATAACACTTCATTCCATACTGCAGCAAAAATGACCCCATTTATGGCACTTTATGGATATCATCCACCATCCATCACATCATCTTTAAGGGAAAATTCGAAGGTTCAAGCAGTGGAAGATCACATCGAGCATCATCAAGAAGTTCTCCAACTCTTAAAGGATAACCTGAATTTGGCACAAAATCGAATGAAACAACAGGCAGATCAACATCGTAGCGAGAGAAGTTTTGATGTAGGAGATTGGGTATTTTTACGGCCACAACCATACAAACAAATGTCCCTCAAGCAAGCAAAGAAGGATAATAAATTATCGCCAAAGTACTATGGTCCTTACAAGGTGTTGCAAAAAATTGGTACTATGGCATACAAATTGGAGCTTCCTGCTTCTTCGCGAGTACATCCAGTTTTCCATGTTTCATGCTTAAAGAAGGTTATAGGTGAAAATCTTCCAGTTCAAACAATATTGCCAGAACTTGATGAGGAAGGAAAATCATATTGGAACCTGAAGCGGTCATGGAAACAAGAACTCGACAGCTACGAAATCGATCAATTTCAGAGTATCTCATCAAGTGGAAGAACTTACCCACCGAAGATTCTACATGGGAGGATGAGAATTTTATACAGAAGCACCTGGAGCTACTCAAGCATTGAGGACAACACTTTTTTGAAGGAGAGGGGCATGTTAGGTCCCTATATCACTAGTATAGTCCCTTATTATTGTTAGTGTAAACCCCTTATTGTTATTATTGTACCCTTGTAACCCCCATTTTGTTATTATTGTGCCTTTAAATTATTATTGTTAGGTCAGCTAGGATTACATTGTGGCCCACTAGGATTACATTATGGCCCCATGGACTCCTATATATAGAAAGGAGGTTTTGTAAATTGTATCATCCAAGAATTGTTCATTTATGTAATGTATTGGAGGTTTCCCCCTCAAAGTGGCTTATTTCTAAGGCGTTGATATCTCTTTTCTTCTATTTTTGAAGATGGTTACACAACATTCATATATGCAAATGTATTCCGTTGTGAATGTGGAAAATTTACGTTTTTATGAACCTACTTTAATTTCTAATTATGAAAGTGACATTTAGCTGCCATCCATAGAGGATTTCTTGCCAGAATTTTTGGATGAGCTGAAAGAGGATGCTATCCTTGATAGAAGGACACACACTTCGAGGAGGGGAAATGTTGATTATGTTCAGGTTGGTCTTAAAGGCAACAAACCGATTAAGGAAAAGTGGATTGAGGTGAAAAATGTGAGAGATATGTACCCTCATCTTCTTAATAGGTAATTGAAGGCTTTTGGGGTCCAAAAGCTTCCCAATGGGGAGGTGTGATCAGGGGATCATGTCCAAGAGGAAAAAAATGCTCAAAATTGGAACTGCTTAGAATTGGTTGCAAACTGAACGACCGGATAGACCTCATCGCCACATTTCTGGCTCCGTGAACGAGATCCAAATATGATGTCATATGAAGAAGATATTGAATTTTTAAAATGCCTAATAACCTTCAAAACAGGACCTTTGAACTCAAAAAATTTTCATCTTCAAAAAAAATTTATGGAAAATTTTTATTTTTTTATATGGTTTGTGGCCCTATCAGAGGGTGCCACGTGGCCTGCCTAGAGGTTTCCATGTGGCCCCAAGCCAAAGGTTCAAAGTTTGTTTAAAAAATATTTTAGTGGGCAGACCCAACCCGACCTGAACAGAGTCGGGTCATCCTGAACGTAGTCGTTTAGAGGTAAACGAGTCGGGCGTAGGATGAACCAACCCAAACGTGAAAGGGTCAGTGGTGAATGAGACCTCGTGCAGGTATGAACGTATTCGGGTCAGTCGGGCGGAGGACGACCCGACTCGAACGCGAAAGGGTCAAATGTTTGGGCGAGTCGTGTTTTTTGTTGAACGAGTGGAAAACAAGGGTTAAGCCCTCAAGGCTATATTTTTTAAACCCCGCGACCACAAGTAGTAACCAAGGGCTAAGCCCCATACAACCGGTAGAAAGATTCAGATTAAGCACTCAGGTGCTACCCACCAGCCACGTGACTTGTAGGTTGTGACCAAGGGCACGAACTTGACACTAACCGCCAGCATAAACCGTCTCTGAAAATCTAGCATGTGAACGCGCAGTTATCTAACAGTTAAATTTATTGCCTCTGACAATTTTAGGGTGCAGTTCCGACATTTTCAGAGATTCCGCCTTTCTATTGTAGCTAACTGGAGTTAGCCAAGTTTAGTGGAGGTTTTTGAGGGCCACTAGGCAAAATACTGTTGGGATCATAACTTTCTCCATATTTGACCAAATTAGACAAAATTTTAGTCAATTTTGGGTATTCTGAGAATTATGGAGAGGCTGGGACAGGTTACAGAGCCAACAGAGGTATTTTTCAGCCATTTTTGTTTCAGGGAAGCTTGGAGAGCCATCAGGGCCATAAGGGAAATGGAGTTGTATTGGGCTACACTTCACTGTTTGAGGTGAAATAAAAGGCATTCTTAACTTATTTCTGTCTTCTGAATTCAATTTCACATTTATTTCAGCCTGTTTAGGCTTATTTGTCACTATAAAACCAATTTGGGCAACTTAATAGAGCAAGGACATGTCCATTGGGAGCATTGGACCCAACAGATGTAGCCCAGGAAGGGTGAAATGCCTCATCATGTTGTTGTGTTGTTATGGTGAAGTTATGCTGCTATGTATTTCTGATTTAAGATGTTAAATAGTAATTTTAATTAACATTCCCTCACACATAAACTCAAAAACAGTTACCAAAAACACTTTGTTTAATTTGCAAGACATGACAAACACTTTGCACACTTAATTAAATGGAAATGGATACTTTGAACAATAGATACAAATAGTTTCATTTTTAGATCAGTCACTACCACAAACAATGAGGTATTGATATTCTAATCATAAGTTTGTATTTTGATGATCTATTGTATATGGGTAGTACTTCTAAAATGAATGACGAGTTCAAAGTTGATATGATGAATGAATTTGAGATGAAAGATCTAGATCTCATGAAATGCTTTCTAAGGATGGAGGTTTATCAAAGTAAGGATGAAATTTTCATTTGTCAGACAAATTATGCTCATGATATTTTGAAGAAATTTGATATGCTTGATTGCAATCCATCCCCTACTCTAAGTGATCATGGAGTAGTATTATGTAGAGATGATGGTGTTGATTTAGTTGATGAGACAACTTAGAGAAGTATTATGGGGATATTGATGTTTCTAACCCACACAAGACCTGATATTGCATTTTCAGTTTCACTTGTTTCAAAGTATATGAAAAATACATATGAAGCTAGCCAATAGGACTTTAAGTTATGTGAAACACACTCTAAAATTATGAATTCATTACTATGCTGAAAAGTTCAATCTTGTTGGATTTAGTGATTCAGATTGGGGAGGTAGTATGGATGACCGTAAGTCCACATCTGGAAATTGTTTCTCTTTTGGTTCTGGTTTGATTACCTAGAGCTCAAGAAAACAAAGTATTGTTGCCCTCTCATTCACATAAGTGGATTATGCTGCAATTACTTCAACATGTACACAAACTCTTTAGCTAAGAAAAATTTTGGAAGAAATTGGAGAGAAGCAAATTCAGCCTACAGTGATTTATGGTGATAATGTAAGTGTCATCAAGTTAACAAAGAATCTCATTCACCACAATAGGACAAAGAATTTTGACATGAAATATCACTTAATTCGAGATTTGGTGCAGAAGAATGATGTTGAACTGAAGCACATAAAAGCTTAAGATCAGCTTGCAGATATTTTCAGCAAAGCAGTTGCAAAAGCTCAGTTTTTGGCACTAAGAGATAAGTTAGTAATCCCTCATTAAACATTAAGGAGGAGTGTTGAGAATAATGCTTAAATCTCGCCATGTAATTGTTGATATTAGTCAGCAGATTTTGTGATTCTCTGTGCTTATAAATTAGTGCAACAAATTATTAGGATGGTCAGTGATCAGAACGATTGGTAATCATGTCACTAGATAATTAGTAGTTGATAGATAATAATATTAGTAATAGGTTCATTATATAAAAATGTATTTACACACCTCATTCAATATGAGATTTACATTACATGTTGAGCAGAGATTTGTGTTTTTATTTTATTTCATTGTTTTTTATATGTGCTGGGGTAATTCCAGATTCTACAATGCTTATGTGAAGCTCTATTGCCTCTCTTGTATCAGAGGGAATTCAACTTCATGTTTTCGGTAGAACCCATGAATTTGGAGGAGTCCCACCTCACAACAATTCTTTTGCATCTTTTCCATACACTTTTCCATACCTTTTTCACTCACTTAAACCTCCCAAATCGTCAATATCATGTGCAAAAGGGTATCTAACATGGTTTTTAATTATGTTTTTGTGTTTTCTATTTGATCTAGATTTTGTTCATTCAGCTGCGGAATCTTGCCACTTTCCGCAGCTGCTGCAACTTTCCGCAGCTATTTTGTGGAACTCTATGCTACTGGTGTCTACAAGGGAAACGAGCCACATGGGCAGGCTAGGAATGACGTGGACATGGTTCGTGTCCTATTGGTTCAAGCAAACTCGTCCAAAGAAGCCGCGGTCAAAGGCGTTCACATGGAAGTCAACTATGGAGTTTCATGTCGGCCGGACTCTGTTTCGTGGCACATAAACATCCATACGGCCGTTTCTAAGCTTGCGGAGGTTAAATCGACATCTGTGCAGAGCTCTGGAGTTGAATTCAAGCATCCACCTTCCGTAGATTCACTTTCCAACACGACCATACTCCTATATCCGTGGACGTAGTGGTCTACGTGCTCTCTGCCATCATGAACTTTAGGAGACAGTTACAGTTTGTTGTTATATATAGAGCGTTTGCATACGCACATAAAGTTAGTTGTTAGTTGATAGTTGATGTTCGTGAATAAACTCTGTTATCTTTTAGTCTGCTTTGTAGTGATTACGCTGCCCTTGAGCCGTAACACTACCATTCTGTAATGAACTGCTTGTTAATATGAGAAGACTCTTTTTTTCAACTTAATTCGTGTTTGAGGATCGTTACCAAGGCTGTGTAGAGGGCCCCTGCTCAGCTAAGGTTTTGTGTATTAGTGTATAATTTTACTTTCATTCCATTGTGACATAATCCATTCATATGTTCATATATTGCATTTGTTTCATTTCTGTTTATACATTTCCATAATTTCCATTTCATTTCTGTCTTTCATGTTTTATGATTGTTAATCACTGATCAGTTTTCTTGATTGCAGGTTTTAGATAGACAGCCCGGGAATTTTCATAGCTTTTTTATTAGTGACATTGAACTAACATTGTTCTGCTGCTAGTTTGATTTTCATAGCTTTTGTTTAACTTCAGTATTGCTCTGTACATTTCAGCTTTGTTTTTCTGCTTCAGTAGTTAAATTTAGATATACTAATCTGCTCATAGCATCTTCAGTTGCCTCCGAAAGCCACAGCTAGACTGATGGCGAGGGATTGCATTATGAAATGTGTAGTTTAGTATTAGTTTCTTTTCTGCAAATTTAGATATACTAATCTGCTCATAGCATCTTCAGTTGCCTCCGAAAGCCACAGCTGGACTGATGGTGAGGGATTGTATTATGAAATGTGTAGTTTAGTATTAGTTTCTTTTCTACAAATTTAGATATACTAATCTGCTCATAGCATCTTCAGTTGCCTACGAAAGCCACAGCTGGACTGATGGTGAGGGATTGTATTATGAAATGTGTAGTTTAGTATTAGTTTCTTTTCTGCAAATTTAGATATATTAAATCATGCATGACATCTTCAGTTGCCTCCGAAAGCCACAGCTGGATTGATGGTGAGGGATTGAATCATGAGTGTATGGTTTAGTATTAGTTTATTTTCTGCAAATTAAATATCAGTTACACAAGTTGTTTATGATTACTTCCGAAAATCATAGCTGGACTAATGATGAAGGGTCAGAAGATAAATTGATGTAATCTGATTTAGATTTATTTTGTTGCAATTTTGAATTTTCTTAAGCATAGTTTCTTTTGTGTTTAGTTGGCAGCAAGAATAGTTTGGTTTTCATGTTCACTAGTTTACTGTTTTGATTCATTAGATTAGCAGCACCTTTTCATTTCAGCAGTACACTTTTACTTTCTTTCAAGTCTTGTCATTGTAATTTTCAATTTGTTTTTAAAAGTTTCAAGTTGGTAAATCATTATAGGGGATATCACTTCCTTGAACAAATATAACCAAACTTGCTTTTCATTTTAGAATTTCTATTTCACCTTAGAAAAACCAAAAACGACAAAAGTTAAGAAATAGGTTATCTTGCACATATAGTGCGCCGCACTTCATCAGCTTACGATTCCCGGATTGACAAATTAAATGCAACAATTTAGGACACACTAAATTGACCAAACATTTTGGCGCCGTTGCCGGGGAAGTGTAACTAGGTAGCCAATTTCTTAAAAAAAAAAAACATAAAATCATAAAAGAAGGTAAAACTTGATAACTTCTTGAAGTATGCTCTCCTCTTGCACCTAGTGTGATCTGGAGGATCAGAAAAGAGAGTTATTGGTTTAGTAATTTCTTAAGTATGCTCTCTTCTTGCACCTAGTGTGATCTGGAAGATCAGAAAGAGAATTATTAGCCCAATTTTTTTTTTTTAAAAATAAAAAAATGACATGCATAGAGCAAGAGATTCTAGGGGAAGGTTTATAGCTAAAGCCAAGAGTTCGATTTTCACAACTCCATCTTCTTCAAGGCATAGACCATATTCACCACCATCTACCCCTAGCCTTAAGATTTTTGGAAGTCAAGGAACAACTGAATTAGAGGATTCTCCTATACCACCTACTAAAACCCACTTAGAAAACAAAGAGACTTTCTCTCATCCTTCCTTGGTAGAAGAACTAGAGGACTATAAGGACTCGAAAGAAACTATCATGGCAGAGGAAGTAATAAATAGAGGTGGAGGTAGAAGAGGAGGAGATAATGGAGATAACAATGGTGAAGGAAATGATGGTAGAAATAGGGACAACTTGCTTGGATTCCCTATAGTTGATGAGGAAACTCATGCAACAATGAAAAATATCTCACCATATGTTCTCCCTAACTTTTATGGATTGCGAAGTGAGGATCCTGAAACATTTCTGTTTGAGTTTGAAGTTGTATGCCGAACTTATGACTATATGGAAGACTCTCAAAAACTCAAACTGTTTCCTTCAACATTGAAGGGAGCTGCTTTGAAATGGTTCATGGGATTAGCTACTCAATCTATTAGAACTTGGAATGATATGAAACAAACATTTTTGGATAGATACTTGGACTATTGTATGCCCACCAATCACAAGGATGAGGTATTCAAAATGATGCAAAAAGAAGATGAAAATTTGGAAGACTTACTTGAAAGATTTCAATACAACTTGAAAAGAGCAAAGATGAGCAACTTAGATGATGAAACCTTGAAAGCCCTCATATTAAAAGCTATTAGAGATGAATGGATAGATATTTTAAACATGATGGGGAAAGGAGACATTTCTCAACTTCCACTTCGTGACATAATAGAACTATGTGTCCATCTCTCAAGAGGAAAATCTAAAACAGGAAAAGGGCCTAGGAATCCTTCTCTTATTAGGGCTAACAAATCTGCAACTGGATCAGTAAGTAGGGCAGAGATTGGTAACATGCTTGATGAATTCAAAACTGATATCTTAGGGAACCTTAGTGAACAACTAGACACCCTTAAAATCCAAAACAAGCAGAAAGCAGAAACAGATGCTTTAGCCATCTTTTGTCCGAAATGTAGAAGGAAACATGCTTTAAGGGAATGTCCCTTGGATGCAAAAGTTGTAGAAACATGTATGATTTGCTCAGAAAATCATGAGATCAAGGATTGTCCTTCAATCCCTGGACTCAAAGCTGTTTTTCAAGAAGATCCAAATTCAGTAGAATCTCTCTGCTTTGTCGCAAGGAGACCTTGGCAGGGACAACAATCTCAAGGGTTTAATAACCCTATGAATCTTCAAACCCCACCAAATTGGAATCCTTGGCAACAACCTTGGCCCCAACATAAAAATTCATATCAGCCATGGGTACAAGGGATGCAAAATCCTTATGGGAGATTTGCTCAATTTTATCAATATCCTCCATCTTTTCAAAATCAACAAGCTCCACAATTTCCAAGCCAAAATCCACAACTTTCATTGCCATTTCCACAACAACAACCTTCTCAAAAAAATACAAATCCTCAACTCATGCTCCCATACCAACAGAAGAAAAATCAACTTCCAGCTCAGCCATTGCCAAATCCTAACAATAAGAATCCTCAAACTACTTATATGGTAGAAGGACAACAATTTCCTACCTATATGATTGTTCCTCTCAACGATGTGCAACTCAGATCTGGTAGAGTTTTAGAAAAAACTTCTATAGACATTCAAGAGCAAGATACCTCTGAAGAGGACTCTCTTCAAGTCAATAAAGGTTCTGAGGAAGAATCTCTTCAAAATTCAAAAATTCAAAAAGAAAAAGAAAAGCTAATATCCACAACTCCTATAGTTGAGCAACCTGTATCTTCATCTACACCTCCTTTTCCAGAAAGACTACAAATTGATAAGGGGGTGGAAAAACAAATCTTGTTGCCTAACTATGACTTTCTAGATGAATTGAAGAATGTTTGTATCAAGATTCCATTGCTACAAGCTATTCGAGAAATTCCTATTCTAGCAAAAACCATAAAGGAGTTGAGTTTCAAAAGACCAGGAAGGAAGCTAAAGGACACAAGAAGAATCCACCTGGTAGGAAAGATTGCAGACGTTATGATGGGAAAAATTACCATGCAGAAGTATGTAGATCCAGGAAGTCCAATTGTCAAGACACATATAAATGGGATAGAAATTCCAAACACATTGATTGACTTAGGGGCCGCTATCAACATTATGAGTAGACAGACTATGGACCAACTAAAACTTCCTAACCTTCTTTTTACACCTACTTTACTGCAACTTGCAGATCGATCAATTATTAAACCAGATGGTGTATTAGAAGATATTTCAGTCTCCTTAGATTCTTGGGAATATCCGGTAGATTTTATGATTTTGACTCCCAAGAATAATCTAGGAGGGCACCCACTTATCTTAGGAAGACCTTGGCTAGCCACAGCTGATGCTTTTATTAGTTGTAGATCTGGGGACATGTACATTTCTAATGGTAATTTGACAAAGAAATTCAATTTGTATCCTCCAGCAAGAGCAATCACAGAAGTAGGAGACAATGAATGGGTTGATGATGAGGACACTATACAACCTGTCTTTACCATTTCCGAAATCAGTGAGGATAGTCAAATTCTGAACACATTAGAAAATTTTGAGACATCTTCAGAATATGACCCCACACAATTTCAGTTGGAATCTGACATAGAATATTTATCATCAAGACAAATGTCTCTTTACTCTATGGAAGAGTTTGGTAATTCTACTATTGAGATTTTTCCAGGAAAAACATTAAATATCAACAAACATTTGGAAAAGTCACAACAAGAAGAACTAACCAAAATCTTGCAAAAACATTCTACTGCATTTGCATGGGAGTATACCGACATGAAAGGTATTGATCCTAAGACTTGCATCCATCATATCTATATTGAGGAAAACAGTAGACCAATCAGACAACCTCAAAGAAGGATGAATCCAAATCTTAGGAGATAGTGAAAGAAGAGCTCCAAAAACTACTCAATGTAAACTTCATTTATCCAATTTCAGATAGCCGATGGGTTTCTCCTTTGGTTATAGTACCTAAAAAGAATGGTAAATGGAGGGTATGCATTGATTATAGGGAATTGAATAAAGCAACTTTGAAGGATCACTTTCCTTTGCCTTTTATCGATCAGGTATTAGATACATTAGCAGGTAAAAAGTACTTTTCATTTTTGGATGGTTTTAGTGGCTATAATCAAATTCAGGTAGCACCTGAAGATCAAGATAAGACCACATTCACCTGTCCATGGGGAACTTTTGCCTATCGAGTACTTCCTTTTGGGTTATGTAATGCACCCGCAACATTCCAAAGAGCAGTACTAGGAATTTTTTCTGATCTAATCCATGATTGTGTAGAGGTTTATATGAATGATTTTACAGTTTATGGTAATTCATTTGAAGAGGCATTAGAAAATTTGGAAAAAGTTCTTATAAGATGTAAAGAAACAAACCTTTCATTAAGCCATGAAAAATGCTTTATGATGTTTACTGAAGGGATTGTTTTAGGACATCATATTTCAGGAGATGGGATTAAGGTTGACAGATCAAAAGTTGAAGTCATCTCCAAGTTGCCTATTCCAAATTGTCAAAGAGATGTTAGAAGTTTTCTAGGATTTACTGGTTACTATAGAAGATTTATAGAAAACTTCACTAAAATAGCATTTCCACTCTTCAAGTTGCTTACAAAAGACTGTGAATTTAAATGGGATCCTGATTGTCAATCAGCTTTTGAAACTTTGAAAACAAGAATATCTGAAGCACCTATCTTGAGAGGACCAAATTGGAAACTACCTTTCCATATTTCTACGGATGCTTCAGATACAGCTCTAGGAGCTGTGTTGGGTCAAAAAGATTTAGTTCCTTATGCCATTTATTATACCAGTAAAAATTTGACTCCCACAGAGTTGAATTATACTGTGACTGAAAAAGAGTTTTTAGCCGTTGTTCATGCAATTAATAAGTTTAGACATTACATAACAGGCTATGAAACTTTTATTCATACTGACCATTCTGCAATTAGATATTTGATGAACAAACCTGTTACTAATGGTAGAGTGACAAGATGGCTTTACTTTTGCAAGAATTCAATATTACTGTGTTGGATAGACCAGGAAAAAAAAATACAGTAGCTGATTTCTTGTCTAGGATTCAAAATACTAAAGAAGATTCTCCTGTAGAGGATAAGTTTCCTGATGAATACTTATTTGCAGTAACTATTAAGACACCTTGGTATGCAGATATTGCTAACTATTTGGTTACAGGGAAACTACCTTCACATTTATTTCCAAGTGAAAAACGAAAAATTATTCAAGAGAGTTCAAAATATTCATGGATTTCTAACGAATTGTTTAAAACAGGGCCAGATCTTGTGATCAGAAGATGTGTCAGGGAAGATGAAATGCCTGATATTCTTAAGGCATGTCATGATGAACCATGCGGCAGACACTTTGCGGACAAAAGGACGGCCTATAAAATCCTCTCCTTGGGATATTATTGGCCTTCTCTCTTCAAAGATGCAAAACAATATGTCAAAAGGTGTGATAGCTGCCAAAGAGTAGGGAAACCTACCCTTTCAAATGAAATGCCATTGCAAACATAGGTACTCATTGAACCCTTTGAAAAATGGGCTTTAGATTTCATTGGACCGATCAATCCACCATCTAAGCAAAAGAAGTATATATTGGTTTGTACTGATTGTGTTACTAAATGGGTAGAAGCTAAAGCATTAGTATCTGCTACTGAAAATTCAGTTGTTCATTTTCTTTATGAGGATATTTTTACTCGCTTTGGTGTTCCAAGAGAAATTGTAATAGATCAGGGGAGCCAATTCAAATCAAATTTGGTGGAGAAGTTGATGGAAGAATACAAAATCAAGCACAGAAGATCTACTCCTTACCATCCACAAGCAAATGGTCAAGTGGAGTCCACAAACAAAGTTCTTGAAAGTATCATCACCAAAACTGTTCATCTACATAGAAGAGATTGGGCAAAAAGGCTTCCAGAAGCCTTGTGGGCCTACAGAACTACATGGAGGAATACAACAGGACATTCTCCCTATGAACTTGTTTATGGGAAAGAAGTCTTGCTCCCCATTGAGTTCCAAGTCAAGACCTTCAAGATAGCAATTCAATTGGGGATGGACTTATCAGAAGCCCAAAAGCATAGAATGGAGCAGTTGAATGAGCTAGATGAGATCAGACAAGAAGCAATTCTAAGAACTGATCTAGTTCAATATCAAAGAACTAAATGGCATGACAAATATATCAAAGAGAAGAAGTTTCAAGAAGGAGACTGGGCATTGTTATTTGACTCCAAGTTTAAAGATTTTCAAGGGAAATTTCAGACTCATTGGCTTGGGCCATATGAGATTGACAAGATCTTTAGCAATGGAGTTGTAAGAATCAAGACCATTGATGAGTTTCAAACTCCTCTTATTGTGAATGGCCATAGATTGAAATTTTATCATAAGCCACTCTCTAAAGAGGATTTTGTCAAGATGTTTCAAGAAAGTTCTGCAATCAGGCTGGTACAGAAGAATTCTTCTTCTCCACCAGCCTAGCTTTTGTTTTTCAAAAAAAAAAAAAAATAATGGTATAAGCCTGAAAACCAATCATTGATTGGCAGTCTTATACAGAAAATATAGGGTGAAAATCAGGGAAACCTGACACTCTATATTTTCCAAAAAAAAATCTCTCCTTCATTTCACAAGCTTTGTCACCACCCACTCCATTTCATTCCACTTCATTCCATTTCATTTCATTTCATTTCACTTCATTCACTTCATTTCATTCCATTCCATCAATAAAAATCTTTTTCATGACCATTTCCATCTGGTCATTTGTCATTTGTTCATTTCCATTCATCAAAGTAATAGCTGTGTCAGTTTCCGCAGCTGACATCTGTTTCCGCAGCTGACTCCAGTTTTCGCAGCCAGAAGCAGATTCCGCAGCTACTACTCTGTTTTCAAAGAGAATGTACAGTCAGATGTTATTTTCATAATTATGAAATAAAATGCAGGAGAGAGGATCAATGGAGCATTCAAGACACCAATGGAGATCAGTCAGTTGAAGACCAAAGGCAAAGGCAAAGATTCCAAAGGTATGAATAAAATTTATTTCAAATAGTATTGAAAAACACATTTTTATATAGTTTCAAACCATGAGCTCTACCCATTACGCGCAATGATTATATTGACAGTTCCGTAACCTTTCACGATCTCCATGTTATCCTCTTGCATTTATTCACAGACGGTTTCATCATTAAACCCCGATTTTCACTTATGATCCAATATCCCACCGGTGATAATGAAGCGTATTTGATTTGACTTAGGACTCTTGCAGTCGCATAAACTCATAACCGTTGATTGAAACGTGTTCATATTTAATTGCGCAGCCACCAAAATTTAAAACGTTGCCGAATGTGTTATACTTTGTTAACCTCTCTGTCGTGTCTCTGTCGTGTTTATGAAACCCCACTCTACTCATTCTCACTCCCTGTTTCACTCCATTTCGTTCCTTTTGCTCATTCTCACTCCCGTATATCTACCCACAGTCTTACTCCATTCCGTTTATGGTACTCATTCTCATTTTATGATACATCCCCACAGTCATTGTGCTTGATCCTGTGTATTCCATCGTTCCGTTTCCACTTAAACCCTCACGAAAGCAAATTTGTGAAGCACAGAGAAGTGAAATGGGAAAATTACTAAGGGCAGAGCCGGAAGGACCGAAGTTTATAGAGGGATATCCGCAAGCAAAAGAGATGTTGAAGAAAGCAAAATGGCTGCGTTTTATTCAGAAATTCAGAGGTTACCACAAAGAAGTTACGAAAGCGTTTGCAAGGTCATTTGATGGCTCGGAAGCAGAAATTGGAGACCTCAAGTTTTCGGTCAATGAAGCATCAATAGCAACAGCCACAGAACTTCTTCAGGAGGGAGAACGTTGGTTCAAAAATAAAAGTATCAGTGATGAGGCATGGAGAACAATCCTACGAAATCAAGGTATGGACATCACCGTTTTTAAAAGAGGAATCCTTGTGCATGCAATAAAAGAAGAATGGGCCACTTTACTGCTAATTGTTCAGAAATTCATTACATGTGAAGGCCGTTTTGGGTCTATGTACATGTACCATACCAGGCTATTGATGAATTTTCTAGAAAACCAAACTCTCAATCTCCCTTATTTTCTATTCAATAGCTTGAAGAAAATGGTTGTGACTGTTCAAAAACACTTAGGAGATGTAGAGCCTCATCTTTATCACCACGGCCTTATAAAAATTCTGATTGAAAAGGAGCTAAAGGAAAGAAAAGATACATGGAAACAATTCCTAGTTAGAAACTTCTTTGAAGAACCTCAGGAAATTCCTGAAGGTAGTTCAATTAGAAGGAGTAGAAGAAAAAGAATGAATGTTGAAACCCAAATTACTCCTGCTCAGGAAATTCCCGCAGCTAGCACAGCAAAAAGAAGTAGGAGGAAAAGAAAAATTGAGGAAATCCAAAACACTCCTACTATTATTATGGAAAGAACTGATAGGGAAGAGAGATTGGTAAAAAGAAAGAAGAAGGATATCAAAGGTAAGAAGCCAATAATACCAAAAGAAAGAGAAACTATTGAGGCTGTACATAAAACTCCTTCTTCTGAAGAAGAAGATCATAAAATACTTTCTGAAAGATTAGTTTATCTTCAAAAACAGTCATCCATGCCCAAGAAGACAGAAAAAGGGAAACAAAAACAAAAGAGTAGTGTACCACAGCGTGTGAGGAGAAGCAGCAGGCTTAAGGGGAAATTGAGAAAAACGCAAATTAAGGGTCCTCATTTCATTGATTTGGGTGAGGAGACATCTGAACAGTCCCCAACTGACCATAGTCCATCTCAGTCAGTTAGTGAACCTCGTTCCTTTCATTCCCAATCAGACAATGAGCATACTCCATCTTATTCTCAGCAAAATATTGATGTAAGCCCTCCTCGGCCAGATTTTGAACATAATTCTCCTTTGCAGCATTTTGGGGACAGCCCAATGAAAATGACACCTGAAATAGACCCCAAGCAGCAGGAGGTATATGACTATATATAATCCTTGGAAAAGGCAGCCACAGGTCCAAGTACTTCTTCCATTCAGCCTCATACATTGCAGGATGATTTAGTTCAATCATTAAAACAGGAAATTTTTGAGCTGGAGCTTTTAAATAGGCACATCAAAAATGAAAATGAAACATTGAAAGAACAAGGCAAACCGGACAAGATCATCCATGATAATACTATGTTACATTTGGGAATATGGCAAAAGAAGAATAAGAAATTGAAAAGGAAATGCCAGAAATTGAGCAGAGCACTTGTGAATATCAAATTTAGGTGCTTAATGAAGAAACCCAGAATGATGGCAGTACCAAAGAAGAAGAGAAGGGGATTGGATGTGCTGGCTGAAGTATCAAGGCACATGAACTCAACAAAGAGTATCAAAATTTTGGTTGCATGAGGACATGCAACACCTTCACAGTGGGGGTATGTTGAGTCCCAAATTTGCATCTTTTCCATACATTTTTCCATACCTTTTTCACTCACCTAACCCTCCCAAACTGTCAATATCATGTGCAAAAGAGTATCTAACATGGTTTTTAATTATATTTTTGTGTTTTCTATTTGATCTAGATTTTGTTCATTCAGCTGCGGACTCTTGCCACTTTCCGCAGCTGCTGCAACTTTCCGCAGCTATTTTGTGGAACTCTATGCTACAGGTGTCTACAAGGGAAACGAGCCACATGGGCAGGCTAGGAATGACGTGGACATGGTTCGTGTCCTATTGGTTCAAGCAAACTCGTCCAAAGAAGTCGCGGTCAAAGGCGTCCACATGGAAGTCAACCATGGAGTTTCATGTCGGCCGGACTCTGTTTCGTGGCATATAAAGATCCATACGGCCGTTTCTAAGCCTGCGGAGGTTAAATCGACATCTGTGCAGAGCTCTGGAGTCGAATCCAAGCATCCACCTTCCGTAGATTCACTTTCCAACACGGCCATACTCCTATATCCGTGGACGTAGTGGTCTACGTGCTCTCTGCCATCATGAACTTTAGGAGACAGTTACAGTTTATTGTTATATATAGAGCGTTTGCATACGCACATAAAGAAGGATGTTATGAATGTACTCGTTTTTGATTAGTTTGCTCCGTAGTGATTACGCCGCACTCAGCGTAACATTATCATTCTCAGAATGAACTCGCTTTTTTAATATGAGAAGACTCGTTTTTCAAATTAATTCGCGTGTTGAGGATCGTTACCAAGGCCGTGTAGAGGGCCCATGCTAGGTTTTGTGGTTAGTGTATAATTTTACTTTCTATTCCATTGTGACACAATCTATTCATATGCTCATATATTGCATTTGTTTTTCATTTCTCGAAGTATACATTTCCATAATTTCCATTTCATTTCTGTTTTCTTCATAAGTTTTATGATTGTTAACTCAATGTTGTTCTTGATGGGTGTTTTAGATAGATGAAATTTCCAAACATTTTCATAGCTTTTTGATTAGTGACATGGAACTAACATTGTTCTGCTGCTAGTTTGCTTTTATGGAACTAACATTGTTCTGCTGCTAGTTTGCTTTTCATAGCTTTTGATTAATTTCAGTATTGCTTATCTGCTTCAGTAGTTAAATTCAGATATACTAAGCTGCTCATAGCATCTTCAATTGCCTCCGAAAGCCACAGCTGGACTGATGGTGAGGGATTGTATTGTGAAATGTGTAGTTTAGTATTAGTTTCTTTTCTGCAAATTTAGATATATTAAGCTGCTCATAGCATCTTCAGTTACCTCCGAAAGCCACAGCTGGACTGATGGTGAGGGGCTGCATTATGAAATGTGTAGCTTAGTATTAGTTTCTTTTCTGCAAACTTAGATATATTAAATCATGTATGACATCTTCAGTTGCCTCCGAAAGCCACAGCTGGACTGATGGTGAGGGATTGTATTATGAAATGTGTAGTTTAGTATTAGCTTCCTTTATGCAAATTTAGATATATTAAACTGCTCATAACATCTTCAGTTGCCTCCGAAAGCCACAACTGGACTAATGGTGAGGGATTGTATTATGAAATGTGTAGTTTAGTATTAGTTTCCTTTCTCGTAATTAAATGACTGGGCTATATGTTGTTTATGATTACTTCCGAAAATCATAGCTGGACTAATGATGAAGGATTAGAAGATAAATTGATGTAATCTGATTTAGATTTATTTTTGTTGCAATTTTGAATTTCCTTAAGCATAGTTTCTTTTGTGTTTAGTCAGCAGCAAGAATAGTTTGGTTTTCATGCTCAATAGTTCACTGTTTTGATTTGTTAGACTAGTAGCACCTTTTCATTTCAGCAGCACATTTTCATTTCCTTTCAAGTCTTGTCATTGTAAATTTCAAATTTCTTTTTAAGGTTTCAAGTTGGTAAATCATTATAGGGGATATCACTTTGAACATACAAATATAACTAAAACTGGTTTTCATTTTAGAATTTCCATTTCACCTTAGAAAAACCAAAAAACGACAAAAAGTTAAGAAATAGGTTATCTTGGTACACAGAAGCACGACTTCATCACCATTTATTCCCGGATTGACAAATAAATAATGCTCTGACCAAACACCCACCTCACAACAATTCTAAAATTGATCCTTGTAATAGGAAGTAATTATGTACGGTTGCTCATCATCTACTCAATGGAGGCAAAGGCTTACACGAGACTTCCATTGGATTTTCCAATGATTATGCACGCGGGTATTTCAGTCCAGGAAAAAAGGTGATAGTATCTCATGGAGATGAATGTATAACTCTGGATCTGGAAGAATCCAACCCAAATTCCAAAGTCTAAGTTGTTCTCTTGATAAATATGACAAGAAAAGCTATGTTTAAGCTCGAAGGATGAGTATGCCTCCTGTGAGTCTCATGACTAGGATAATTCTCATAATGGCATGGAAAAAACTCATTAGCAATTCTAACACTTATTTTGACACCTTGGGTTTTGTTTCGTATTTGGTCTCTTTCAGGTTCAATGCTACAATACCGAAGGTGGTCCATGGTTCAATAGAAATATTGGCCATGTTTAGCTTGGGGTTGTTCAAGACACTGCAACTGAGAATGGTCAATGGCAGCAACAACAATTAAGGGGGAGTGTTGGAGAATTAATCTCAATCACCACTTTAAATTTTTCTCACAACAACCATATCTCAGTAAATGTTTTGTAGGTTGCGGATTGAGTTTGCAAAGAAGAACATCACATAGATGAAATTCTGAGCATAATGATAATTACCCATTCTGCAATCAAACTAATTACCTATTCTGCAATCAAACGATTAAAGTCAAATAGAAATTTAATGCATGGTTATTAAAAGCTTATGGGAAAAAATTTAATCCACAAGTGATATATATTACATGTAAGCATAGGTGAGATGTAATGTGGAGGACATAAGTCTCGAAATACAACAAGGAGAAAATCTTGGAGAAAATTTTGGTGGGCTCCTCAAAACAACAACACTTACAGTTTTTACTGTGTTAATTCAACAACCCTGGTGAATGTAAATCTCAAACTATTAAAGTCAAATAGAAATTTAATGCATGGTTATTAAAAGATTATGGAAAAATATTTAATCCACAAGTGATATATATTATATGTAAGCATAGGTGAGATGTAATGTGGAGGATGTAAGTCTCGAAATACAAGAAGGAGAAAATTTTGGTGGGCTCCTCAAAACAGCAACACTTACATTTTTTTACTATGTTAATTCAACAACCTTGGAGAATGTAAATCTTAGTAAAAAAGATGTAAGTTTCGAAATACAAGAAGGAGAAATTAGTGGAGCAGATTTTGATAGGCTCCTCAAAACAATCTCCATATGTATTTCATGTTTTGAAGTTATAATATAAAGTATTGTTAGTTGTTGTTGCTATTTTAATGTTAGCCATTCATATGATCTAATTTCGGCAATTAGTTTAAAACCTCACCGCAACTCTCTGTGATGAAGAAATTCTAAGAATTTACTGTGTCTTGAAATTCTAAGAATTCACTGTCTTACAAATTTAAACAACTCAAATTCTTTGACGAAGAAGAAAAAGCAAAGGACAAAATAAAATCTGTTAAAAGGATTATTTAATGATACCAGGCCATTGTAGAGATCGGTCACATGTGGGTTCCATTTAAGTGATGACAATTTCATGAATTTTAATCAAATATAAGTGACTCAGTTATACTGCCGCATTTAAAAATATTACATGTTACTTCCTTCACTACTTCAAAATTATTCCAGGCATAGATTATTTTTAAAAATTACATGTTAATTCTTCCACTCTTCGCAATTATTTGAGGCATAGGTGATAATTCTAAGATTGCGACTTTGAAAGAGTTTTCGGAAAGTTAGAATCCTCACTACATGTTCTCAACATACAAATCATGGCTCCGGGACTGTCACTGCACTTAGTCGTGGTCTTTAGCTTTCTCCATGGTTGTCCGGGAATCCATTCGAAACAATGTGAAGACTGGTTTGCATAAAGGCAGCCCAAGATGGAAAATTACGATGAAAATTTAATTGAAAATGAATTTACCATGGAAGAGAGTATAGCATTTTCCGGCGTAGCCGACGAATTGAAGGGTAACGGAGGATTGAGAATGTCCTCTCCATTTCCTTCTAACATTTGGAAAACCATCGTCATACAAGGACGATCTGTGGAGTTATACTGAATACACCACAATCCAACTTTTGCAAGTTTCCTCGCCTTCTCCTCATCTGCAGCTTCTAATTTCCCTCCTCGCAATCTCATCCCCAACTCGCCGCTCTCAATGAGTTTGAAGGCCCACTCAAAGAAGGCAATCGACCGACCGTGTTGGATAAACGTTCATGGACAAGACCGATCTCCCTAGTGTCAGAAGACAATCTAGCAACAAATGAACAACTAAGTTTGTCTTTCTCTAAGTATATTTTTTTTACAAATAAATGTTATAAAGGTGTCGATCTTACCTTAGATCCAAATGCTTATTTGCGGTCGTAGTGCTTCCATCGCATCAATAATCCTTCGTCACAACAAGAGCTCTTTTGTCGCAAGAAAGTATCATCTTTCGTCGATCTGCAATCACAAACAAGAAAATATCAATAGCACCTGTATAAAAAATAATTATAAAACATATCTATCATAGTGATCAAGGAATCTATGAAATAAACGATCAAACGACAGCTTATTGAAATAAACAATCGAACGACAATTTATTGAGAAAAACAGAACTTGATTGTATTAATCTTAAAATATACAGAAGAACCTTACAACCTTAGCCTTGATGTTCGAAAGGTCTTCCCGGGGTCCGAAGCAGGAATCTCCTCTACTTTTATAAGTCTTACACTCTTCCTCCAGGAGCACAAAGAGGTATGTGATCTTTCCTCTCAAAAGCTCAGCAGAAAGAAGTCTAAATCTCAACAGCACTTCAACTCAAACACACCTGAAGCTTGAACTCTAATCCTCAATCTCCAAATCTCCAAAAAACTTAACCCAAAAGGCTACCCAATGCCTCCTTTTATAGAGCAGATGAGGAGGTTAGGATTCCACCTTTAAAGGGATAGAATCCTCCTTAAAAGGGATAGGCTCCTCACATCAAGGGATTAGTTCCTTAAGGTGTGGGATACATGCACCTTACTAAAGCGTACTCATCCCCAAAAAATCTCATCCAGAACCTTCTAGAATTGACCAAAATTCAACTTTTTCAGTTAAATTTCGCGCTTTTTTGACTTTACAGGGGTCCGCACCCATAACACAAGGAAAGTGCAGTATGGTTCCGCAGGCAGGCTGAACTTTAGGTGCGGGACCGCAGGGAATGTATAGAGAAAGTGCGATACCAATTCTTAGGGGATTTTAGGGACTTTTCTCTGATTTTGAAGCTTGACATGAGTGGGAGCTAAGCAAGACTTGTAAAGAGGCATGTGGAGAGGTTTAATGAGCTCACACAATGTAACAGATTGTCAAGGTGACATTTTTAGTGTAACTGCATCGGGTTTACCTCGACATGATATTCTTTCTGCCCCCAACAATCTCCAGCAACAACATTCCGAAACTATAGACATCTGATTTATCAGTAACAGGACCCATATCTCTCGACCACACCTCTGGCGCAACATATCCCGGCGTCCCTCTTGGCACCGTCATCGAAATATGGTCGACTCCCTTCCCACAAAGTTTTGCTAGACCAAAATCAGCGACTTTAGGGGTGAAGTCGGCGTCCAGCAATATATTTTGAGGTTTGATGTCAAAGTGTATGATGCGTTTTTCGCAATCGTGGTGTAAATATGCAATCCCACGAGCCACACCCAAAGCGATTGAATACAATTGATCCCACCTTAAAATTTGTCCATTCTCTCTTTTCGCAAATACAAACTTCTCTAGAGATCCATTGACCATGTATTCATAGACCAGTGCAATTGTACGGCTTTCGAAGCAGTATCCCAAAAGCCTAACCAAATTGATGTGATGGACCCTTCCAATTGTCGTGACTTCATTCATGAATTGGGTTTGGTTGTGCTCGTTGTGCATATCAGCCCTTCGACCTAAATTTTTGGCCTAATGCTCCCCCATGATCTTTCAAACCTGTTATCATGGCCGAAAACTTTCATATGCTACCTATCGTTGACCTCTCCGCCTAAAAACACCGTGCATAAAGGTCTAAACCCGCCATTAAAATTTGTATCGGGCTTAGCCCCTGCAGTTCTAGCCCCTTTGTTTTATTCCCCATACGACTCAGGTGCTTGACCAAGCGCCAGGCGGAAAGGAGCTAATCGTTCAAAGTTTCGGGGGCATTCGTGGCCGTCCGATCAAATCCAATCGACGGAGCGGAGCTGGTTTTCCGTGGTGGTCCCCACGCCTTTGAAACTGGTGGTTTCATTCCGCACCACCTTTGCCGTGACGGTGGTTTTCCGCAAAACCTAGCGATTCCATTGAATGTGCTCCATGTGTCTTTTGTACGGGCCCGAAAACCGCCCATTTCGCGCATTATCCTCCGGACAAAAGTCGGGTAGCGGAATAAATGGTGACCGTTGGATCTCGGGGCCTCCATCCGACAGCCATCATGCCTCGAAGATGCACGCGCTTTACCTCAGGCCTCCGCTCTCCCCGCGCATTAAATTTCGGCCAAAGGTCGGGTAGCGGAATCCATAGCAGCCGTCAGATCTGTCAGCCTTCATCAAACGGTGGTCGTCCTCCCAAGTTGCACGCGACTTAACCCAGGCTAATCATGCTCCTATCCCACCACGCATTGTCCGTTGATGATGTTTTAACCGTTGATCTCGTTCATCGGTCGTGTGGCTCATAATTGTCTGCATTTTCCCCCGTTTGACTAGGTCTATAGCCACGTCATTCTTCCACCTGTCCTTCGTCCATCCTTGTCATTCACTCCACGTGTCCACAACGTCCTAATTATCCCCGTCATATATTCTATTTATTCATTTTATTTTAGCGTTTGTATGTTATAAACTTCTATCTATTCATCTTTCTCTATCCCACTGTGTTTTCACCACCACCCTGCGCATTTCCGCCATGCTATCACGCCACTTTGTCACACAGTCACCTCTTTTAGCATTGCCGCCTCCATGCATTTTTTACTTTAACGGGTTTGTGGTTTTACAGGTTTTCCGCGGTAGAAAAATCATCATGATTCACTGCTTTGTTCGTAGAAGTCAAGAGCACCGCTCTCGACAGTCTCCGAGGAAGAAATTTAGGAGGGAGGCCGAGGGTAGTTGTTTTGACATGACCTCATTAATGGAAATATAGATAAGATCCATTGAACCCTAAATATGCCTGCAGAGGGAAAGATTACACAGCAAGAAATATTAATGGGTCAGCCTACGAAAATCAGTGAAAGATCGAGAAAGGCCTCGCCCTGCATTAAAGATATGGCATTTTAATTCAAGATTAGAACGCCGAAAGTACCATGCACAAAAACAAGCAACCTCAAGGTTTTATTGTAGCAGATCTCCCTCCTCCAGCCAAGTACAGAACATTTGTATATTTTATTCTTTATGTCTTGATTATAAGGAGACTTTCATCTTCAGCATTTATTTCATAAACAGTAGCAGATTACTTGCACCAGTTCAGCACCGTCAAACAGCATAGGCGGTTTTTTCTTTCAAATTTGTTTTAAATTAGATCATTTAATGTATATCACCTACCTCCTTTCTCTAGAGCTTTTTGTTTCTCTTATAAAAATAAGGAAGAAAGACATTGTAGAGGTTCCAGATTTCTATCAGCAAACTATGCAGTGAGAAGTTCTTGTATACATTTTGTAAATCTTTTGTATGAGGGCTCAGAGCCCGTAGGGTTTCAGTGAGGAGGAGTTATAACTGTAATGAGGATTCTGGTCTTTGGTATCCCACAGTATGTAATATTTTCTTATGTGTTAATATAATATCTCATTTCATGTTATTTGTCTTCTTGTATCATGTTCTAGAATGCGAGTGGCTCACTGGTCTTAAGTAAGGATTCATCCTAGTTGGTGCCCATACTTGGATTAGTCAAGCGCTTTAAATAGGCCTAGTCATGATATACCGTTCCATGTTCATTTCATCCATATTTTCTGCTATATTAGTTACTTGAGGAGGGTGCTTTTAAAACGCCATTGTCATGTATGGATTCTTAGTTGGATAAGCCCATATGTGGTTTTGTTGTGTATCTGGGTATCAGCCTCATGCTAACTAGTATCTTCTTCATGTTTCTTCACCGCATCCACTTTCTGATATTTGATTTCTGTGGCATATTATTTGAACTGGCCCTCTTTGCAGTAAGTTGTCTCTTAACTGTCTGATGCTTTTGTATTGGAGTTTTTGCATGCTGTTCCTACATTATTCTTATCTTTGTATCAGCTTCTGAGAGAGTTTGGTTCCATTTAAACTAATTTCCTTGTTTTGCAAGAGATAGTAAGAGAGCTTTTGGATTGACAACCCAAGCTATATTATGAGCTCCTTGCTATGTTAAGATGTCCTGGGCACTGGTCTATAGCAACTCTAGGCTGTCTCTAAGGGGACAAAATTGTCTACAACAGTGCCTATGACTATCAAGAAGCTTGACAGCCATTAAAGCCCCGTTCCAAAGCTTTCCCTTGTACACCACCCCATAACCTCTTTCTCACAACTTTTCTGCAAAATTGTTGGTGATCTTCTTAAGGTCTAAGAGTGAATATTTGGTTGGCATCGGCGCTTCAAAAGCGTAATCCTGTAAGAATTTCTCTACATTTGTAGTAGAGCTATCAGGAGGATGTCTTCTCTTCTTGGCATAAGAGGTGAAGAACAACGATACTATTGCTGTCAGCGCAACTCTTGCAAAGATGCAACCTGCAGAGATTGGTATGAATGTGACCTTTGTCCATTAACCTCTATGAGAATAGTGATAACAAGATACAAGTTCACAGTGATTTTCAATTGAAAGAAATCATAGTTACCTATTACAATGGCCAGCTTTATTTTTCTACCTGCAACGTGGCCTGCAGTGGAATGGAGAGATAACAAGTTCAAAGTAATTTCAATTGAAAGAAATGATAGTAATGTCGACATTTAAAGAATTTAAATAATGAAAAAATTACACACATATGTAATTAACGTTATCATAAATAAAAAAAAATTTATATGATAAGCTTTAATCTCTTAAATATTAAATTTGATAAAAAAGTTAGTTGAAATTTGTTATTTTTATTTATGTATATCTCTATATTTACATAAATGGAAAAGTTACAAATCGTTTCATTTTTAATAAAAGTAAATTAAAATTAATCATAATCGGTATAATTAAGGAAAACAATTGAGATACACATTCTTCTAAACTATGCTAATTTGCATATTAAAAAAATACCTAATTAACATTTCATTTGTTTATACATAATTACATTAATTACCTGATTGTTCTTAGTTTCTTCATTTACTTATTGATAGTTTTAAAATATAGTAATATACAATGTTTAGAATATTGGAATAATATTTATCAACAATGAGAGTGATTAATGTTTAGTTTAGTTATATCAATATTGCTTGATATTATTGTTAACAGAGCAACTTATCATTGATTTTTTTGAGCTTTTAAATATGCTATATTTTAGATGAATACTATGGGAAAAATTAGAGTGTCTATAAAGATGGATCGTGAAAAACCACTAGTTTACATGGTGGCCTAGCCTTAATCATTTTTTATTGAAGTCTATATAAAAAAGTGTCCATCTACTTGATTATATGGGTAATTAGTTGTTGTATCTGCTACTTATCTAGGACACTTTTTAGCATACATGGTTCAATAACCATCTCACTAAAATCTGACATACCTCGCCTCAAGCTAAGATACCAGTAGAGCTACGACTTTAGTATCTCTCCAATTGGTCCATTCAATATGTTTATGACTCCATGTGCCATTCCATTACATGTATGCGTGAGAAAATGGTTAAGGCCTTACAACAATGCATGCTCCCTCGCACCATGTTTGCGTGAATATTAAGTCTTATAACTTCCTAGGGAATACACTTTCCATAACATGATTTCACAACTTGGACAAAAACCCTTAGGGTGTGCACACGTCACACACACTAGCTTCTTCATTCTATACCATTCCATCTTCATATGTTCATATACATATAAACACTCTCTCGACTTATATATCTTATGCGATCTATACTTTGACCTTGGCTTTTCAACACCATTTATACATTCCAATTCCATGCAGTCAGTCCTTGAGTGCCTCAACTATGTTACAAATTCACAATCATCAACCAATTTCTTTTACAAATTTGTTGGCAACTCAATATTCACAACCTTTTCAAGAGATTCTACATTCTTCTTCTCGACTCCATAATCACCTTTCTGCTTCCTGCCCCTAGCCACATTATTCTTAACATCAAAATTTTCCACTTTTACGTCAATAGAATTTTTGGGCTTTCCCTAACTTATGTGAGCCTTAAAAGTCTTGTGATCATTTTGTTCTTTGCTCCAACAACTTCTGCAAGAAAATATCTGCCACTCGCTAATCAGATTTGGATCAAGGACCTAAGTGATAGCTCAAATATCAAGGTGTTCGAAAGTGTGTCAAACCTGAGCAACTAGATAGATCTCTTCTTCCTAATTTCGGCATCGCAAATGGTTCAAAAAACCAACACTGTATGAAGAAGTTATCGCGATTTGAAAAGTCGAGTAAACTACAATTTTCGACCTTTGACCAAGTTTGATTGAGCATTTGAATATTCAGCCAAAAGAATATTCTAGGTAATATTCCTGGAATATTCCTTGAAATATTCCTCAAAATATTCCCTAGATATTCCTTCCAGGAAAATCCGAACATGACAAGTGTCGTAGTTTAATTGGGTGCAAGGTTTTATGGGCCAATCAGAGGCCGCCATGTGGTCCAGGAATAATGTTCTAAAAATTTTGGTTTGGGACAGGATTCAACCCCATGACCTCCTCGCATGCACGTGCACGCCCTTACCATCTCGTCTAAGCCATGGTTCTTAACCATAATGGATTGCACTTTTATTTAAAGTTTGTCGAATTCACATTTGGGGGTCCAAAGGGGCCAAACCCTCCCCACATGGCCTCCAGCCTGTGACCCCGGGCCAAGGGCTTAACCCCCTAACCACCCACCATTAGTTTCGGGAGTAGTCACATGCAATGATCAACTTTTAATGCGCGGATAAGTATTAAACCCCAATGGTTATGGCTAGAAGACCGTGTGGTTTGTGGCAAGTGCCCAACCACCAACTTAAAAATTAATGTGTGGTTAGTGCTAGCGGAGAATTTGGAGCGTGCCCCAAATATATGGCCAGATGCTATTTTTTACTGTAGTTTAACGTAAGTTTCCCAGATTTGGTGGAGTTGTTTAGGGTGAAATTGGACAAAATTATTTAGGCTCTATCTTGAGCTAGATTCGACCATTATTGGAGTGTGAATAGTCAATTTCGACTTTATTGGACATTCCAAACTCATTGGTGAGGGTTTTGGAGCCATCAAAGGACTTATGAGCATGATTTTTCTTCAGATAAGTTCTAGGGGCCTCTAGGGCCACTAGGGGTCAACAACAGAAAGATTCCTACCGAGGGCAGCTAGAGGCCTTACTCAGGAATCCAACAGTCAATTTTGGATGTTTTAGACATTATGGAATTAATGGTGATGTTGGCAGAGCAAGTAGAGGACTTTTGAAGCCCGATTTGCTTCAGATAAGTTCCAAGGGCCACTAGGGCCACTAGGTGCTAGCAGGATAATGAGGCCTATCTAGAGCAACCAATATCCATTCTCAGAAAAGTAGTAGTCTATTCTGACTATTTTGAACCTTCTGAAACCAATAGAGGAATTTGAAGAATTTTTTGAAGAATTTTGAAGGTCAATATGCTTCAGGGAATTTTTCAGTGACCCTAGAGCCAGGGGGTGCCACCAGGTGTTAGAGGCGAAACCGGAGCAGTCGGAGGCCAATTTATGCAAGTGAATAGTCTATTTTGACCATTTTTAACATTTTGGATCCATTGAAGGGATTTTTAGAGCCATTTGGGGACTTCAGAAGGTTAAGAAGCCACAGGGAAGTTTTAGGCAGCCCAAGGCCATGAGTGGATGGAAGTCAAGATTGGGGAGCTAGAGCTCAATTTGATCAAATGAACAGCATATTTTGGATGTATAATATATGTTGGAGACAATAGGTGAGGTTTCAAGGACAAAAGAGGACTTCGAGGGAGTTTTTACCAAAGAAGAAGCTCAAGGAAGCTTAAGGGAACTGTTAGATGAGGTCAAGTCAAAGGAAGCCTAGTTCTATCTTCAACAAGATTTTCAGCCATGCCAGGGGTATGATGATATTCTAAACCCATTGGTTTAGTTTAGATAACCATTGGATTTCATTTATTAACTTGTGAAATACATTTTCCATCATAATCCCGAAGAGCCAAGTCAGTTGACAAAGGCTCAAGGAGACATAGCCCACGATATTCGGGTGAACTCCTTTATTAAAATTGTTGTTATGTGTTGATGCTTATTTTCTGCACTTTATGGTTGTTGTACATGCTTAATATCAGCAAAAATAAAATTTTAATTCCTCAGACTTAAAGCATTAAAATAATTTACAGCACATACACCTGAATCAAGAATTCAATTCTACACAGTCAAGAATAAGCCTGATCTGAAAATGGGTGGATAACTTGTTATGCTTTTCAAGCACCTCCCACTCAGTTAAACATCAGTTTCAGGAGTAGTCACATGCAACGGTCAACTTTTAATGCGCGGATAACTATTAAACCTCGACGGTTACAGCTAGAAGACCGCTTGGTTTGTGGCATGTGCCCAACCACCAACTTAACAATTAATGTGCGGTTAGTGCTAGTGGAGCATTTGGAGCGTGCCCCAAATTTAGGGCGAGATGCTATTTTTTACTTCAATTTAACTTAAGTTTCCTAGAAATGGTGGAGTTGTTCAAGGTGAAACTGGACAAAACTCTTTAGGCTCTATCTTGAGCTAGATTCGACCATTATTGGAGTGTGTATAGTCAATTTTGACTTTCTTGGACATTCTTGACTCAATGGTGAGGGTTGTAGGGCCATCAAAGGACCTATGAGTGTGACTTTTCTTCAGAGAAGTTCCAGGGGCCACTAGGACCACCAAGGGCTAGCAACAGAAAGAGGCCTAGCCAGGGTAGCTAGAGGCCTTACTCAGGAATCCAATAGTCAATTTTGGATGTTTTAGAAATTATGGAACTAATGGTGAGGTTTTCAAAGCTATTAGAGGACATTTGAAGACCAAGTTGCTTTAGAGAATTTCCAAGGGCCACTAGGTGCCACCAGGAGAACGAGGCCTATCCAGAGCAATCAGTATCCATTCTCAACAAACGAGTAGTCTATTCTGACTATTTTGAACCTTCTGAATCCAATGGAGGGATTTGTAGAATTTCTTGAAGACTTCTGAAGGTCGATATGCTTCAGGGAATTTTTAGTGACCCCAGAGCCAGGGGGTGCCACTAGGTGTTGGAGGTGAAACCGGAGTAGCCAGAGGCCGATTTATGCTAATTAATAGTATACTCTAACTATTTTTGACATTATGGATCAATTGAAATAATTTTTAGATCCATTTGGAGACTTCTGAAGGTCAAGGAGCCATAGGAAAGTTTCGAGCAGCTTAGGGCTATCAGCGGATGGAGGCCTAGATTGGGGAGCCAGAGCTCAATTTGAGCAAATGAATAGCCTATTTTGGATGTATGATATATCTTAGACATAGTAGGTGAGGTTTAAAGGATAGAAAAGGACTTCTAGGAAGTTTTTGCTAAACGAGAAGCTCAAGGAAGCTTAAGGGCACTAACATATGAGATCAAGTCAAAGGCAGCCTAGTTCTTTCTTCAGCTGATTTTCAGTCATGCCAGGGATATGATGGTTTCTAAACCCATTGTTTTAGTTCAGATAACATTTTGAGTGGATTTATTAACTTGTAAAATATATTTTCCATCATAATCCCAAAGAGCCAGGTCAGTTGAAAAGGGCTCAAGGAGATGTAGCTTAGGATATTCGGGTGAACACCTTTATTAAATTTGTTGTTATGTGTTGATGCTTATTTGCTGCACTTTGTGGTTTCTTTGCATGCATAATATCAGCAAAAAAAAAAGTTTAATTCCTCACACTTAAAGCATTAAAACAGTTTACAACACATACACCTCAATCAAGAATTCAATTCCAGACAGTCAAGAATAAGCTAGATCTTAATTTGTTTAAAATGAGTGGGAGGTTTTGAAAAGCATAACAAGTTATCCACCCATTTTTATATCAGGTGGTACCAGAGCACTACGTTGCTTTCTTGATAGATAACTAGGTTGATTTCTTGAAAAAGCACTAGGTTTCTTGTTTGACTTGAAAGCATTAAAATAATTTACAGCACATACACCTGATCCAAGAATTCAATTCCGCACAGTCAAGAATAAGCTAGATCTTAATTTTTTTAACTGAGTGGGAGGTGCCTGAAAATCATAACGATTTATCCACCCATTTTAAGATCAGGTGGTATCAGAGCACTAGGTTTCTTGCTTGACAGAGCACTAGGTTGCTTGTTTGACTTGAAAGGTGTTTAACAGTGCAAAGAATTTATCTATTTGCAAATTGACTGATGCTTACAAGTTTAGAGTTTTCTAGAGGTGAAGGGAAATCTACTATTATATAAAATCTAGAAGAGGACAAGAAGGAATAAGGTTGTATGCATTCTCCTTACCCAAAGGACCTCAAGACAACCCTTGAAGGACAAGATGGATTATTTGCTAAGAAGCTTGTAAATTATGTTTGAAGCTTTTTGAATTGTTGATTGAACTTATTTTGTTCATTCATAAAGATGAAAAATTCATCAAGTGAGGTTTCTAAATCCTCTTTTACAAGACTCTTCGATGAAGAGATGAAGCGAGACTTCTACATCCTGAAGGATAGGGTGAAAATTATGTATGAAGATGGAAGAGAAAGCACTAGACTTCATGAGTAATTGGTTTCTATGAAGCAAGAGAAAAATGGACTTCTTCAAAGAATGCATGAGATGGAGATGTAGCTCCATCATTCCCAAGAGGCCTTAACCAAGCACATGTGTGAAGAAGAGGCAAATCACTCAAATTTGTCTTCAATTTCCTTTTCAAAAAGATGTGTAGGTTCATTTGAAAAGCAGACAAGAGGTATAGGGTCCAAGTTGATGCTAAAAATGGGCTATGGAGGAAAGGGTCTAGACAAACATGTAAAAGGCATGATTAATCCTATTTTGGTTGAAGAAAGGCCTAAGAAATTTGGTCTAGGCTATGTTCAATCTTATGACGAAAACTCTATAGCCATGAAGGCATTTGAGACAACTTCAAAAAAAACTTTTATTACAAGTTCTAAACCAAAAACATGTCAAGTTTGTTTTCAACTTGATTTCCATTGTTTGAAGCATATGTTGCAACAAGATGTGTGTAGACATGCAGCTTATGGTAAGCATGAGAGTTCTTACAGCTGTCAAGACATGAACACTGATGTTTGTCTTGAAAAGAAAGCTAGAACCTATACAAGTTCATCTACTCAAGAAGGTAAAAAAGATGGACATGCAAAGCAACATTTGAGGTATAATTCTTCGCATAGTCAAGTTGATTATGTTTATGTTAAGCATGACAAATCTGCATGCATGAATGAAAGAAAGAGTTGTTGTTCCTATTATGGTTTGTGTAACCATGGTGTTTCAAAATGCTGGAAGAGGATCAAGGCATACAGGAAACAGTTGAAGCGAAGGAAAATTTCAAAGTGGGTGAAAAATACTTGCACACATTGCCAGAAGAGGGGAAATTTAATTGCCCAATGTTAGACATTGCATCCAACTAATCATCCCAAGCATTTGAAGCAAGAGGATAAGAAGACTAGCAAAATTGGAACCAAATATTCCATCATTTATGTGAGAATAGATGTTTCACATGAAGAAGATTTTCAGTAGAAAAAATCACCATGGAAGTGGCTTGGTAAGAAGTGGTTTGACTTCTTAACACAGTAAGACATACATTCATTTGTACATATGCAAATTTCAGTTATGTATGCATTTCCATTGAAAACTTGCATTTTTTTGAGCCACCTTGGATCGATGATCAAGGACATGATGTTCATCTACCTTCAATTGAAAATTTATTGCCAGAAATTTCTGAATGAGTTCAAGGAAGACTGATTTCTTGACAGGAGGACAAGAGCATCCAAGAAGGAAAGTGTTGACTACCTTCGAGTTGGGCCTCAAAGGAACTAAGCCAAGCAAGGCAAAGTGAATGGAGGATGGAAATGTTAGGGTGATCTACTCTCATCTACTGAATAGATAATCAGTCTTTTGTGGTCCAAAAGATTCCTAATGGGGAGGAGCGATCATATTTGGATCAAGGACCTAAGTGATAGCTTAAATTTCAAAGTGTTCGAAATTATGTTGAACCTAAGCGACTGGATAGATCTCGTCTTCCTGATTCCTACACTGTGAATGGTTCGAAAAACCGACACTGTATGAAGAAGTTATTGCGATTTGAAAAGTCTAGTAAACTGCAATTTTCAACCTTTGACCAGGTTTGACTGAGCATTTGAATATTCATCAAAAAGAATATTCTAGGGAATATTTCCAGAATATTCCTCGTAATATTGCCCAAAATATTCCTTCCGAGCCAATCCGAACATGACAAGTGTCACAGTTTAATTGGGCGTAAGGTTTTATGGGCCAATTAGAGGCCACCACGTGGCCCAGGAACAATGTTTTAAATTTTTTGGTTGGGGACAGGAGTCGACCCCACGACCTCCTAGACTGCATATGCACACCCATACCGCCTCATCTAAGCCATGGTTCTTAACCATAATGGATTGTGCTTTTATTTAAAGTTTGTCAGTTTCACATTTGGGGGTTCGGAGGGGCCAACCCCTCGCCACATGCCCCCCAACCCTTGACCCCGGGATAAGGGCTTAAGCCCATAACCACCCGCTATCAATTTCGGGAGTAGTCACATGCAACTGTCAACTTTTAATGCATAAATAAGTAATAAACCTCGACGATTATGACTAGAAGAACACGTGGTTTGTGGCATGTGCCCAACCACCATCTTAACAATTAATGCGCGATTAGTATTGGTGGGGAATTTAGAGTGCAACCCAAATTTAGGTTGAGATGCTATTTTTTACTGCAGTTTAACTTAAGTTTCCCAGATTTGGTGGAGTTGTTTATGGTGAAACTGGACAAAACTGTTTAGGCTCTATCTTGAGCTAGATTCGACCATTCTTAGTGTGTGAATAGTCAATTTCGACTTTCTTTGACATTACAGACTCATAGATAATGGTTGAAGAGAAATCAGAGGAATTATGAGTGTGATTTTTCTTCAGATGAGTTCTAGGGGCCACTAGGGCCACTGGGGGCCAACAACAGAAAGAGGCCTAGCCAGGGAGCTAGAGGCCTTACTCAAAAATCCAATAGTCAATTTTGGATGTTTCAGAAATTATGGAACTAATGGTGACGTTTTCAGATTTAGTATAGTACTTCTGATGGCCAATTTGATTCAGATAATTTCCAAGAGCCACCAGGGCCACCAGGTGCCAGCAGGAGAATGAGGCCTATCCAGAGCAGCTAGTATCCATTCTCAGCAAACAAGTAGTCTATTCTGACTATTTTAAACCTTTTTAATCCAATGGAGGGATTTGCAGAAGTTTTTGAAGACTTTTGAAGGTTGATATGCTTCAGGGAATTTTTTAGTAACCCTAGAGCTAGGGGGTGCCACCAGGTGTTGGAGGAGAAACCGAGGTAGCCGGAGGCCAATTTATCCAAGTGAATAGTGTATTATGAAAATTTTGGACATTATGGATTCATTGAAGGGATTTTTAGAGCCATTTGGAGACTTCGGAAGGTCAATAATCCACAGGGAAGTTTCAGGAAGCCCAGGGCCATCAATGGATGGAGGCCTAGATTGGGGAGCGAGAGCTCAATTTGAGAAAATGAACATCCTATTTTGGATGTCTGATATATGCTGGAGATATTAGGTGAGGTTTTAAGGATAGAAAAATATTTCTAGGGATTTTTTGCTAAAGAATAAGCTTAGGGAAGCTTAAGGGCACCAAAAAATGAGGTCAAGTCAAAGGAGGCCTAGTTCTATCTTCAACGAGATTTTCATCCATGCCAGGGGTATGATGGTATTCTAAACCCATTTTTTTAGATTAGATAACCATTGGAGTTGATTTATTAACTTGTAAAATATATTTTCCATCATAATCCCAAAGAGCCAAGTTAGTTGACAATGGCTCAAGGAGATGTAGCCCACGATATTCAGGTGAACCCCTTTATTAAATGAGTTGTTATGTGTTGATGCTTATTTTCTGCACTTTATGGTTTTTGTACATGCTTAATATCAGAAAAAACAAAAGTTTAATTCCTCACACTTAAAGCATTAAAGCAATTTACAGCATATACACCTGAATCAAGAAATCAATTCCGCACAATTAAGAATAATCTAGATCTTAATTTGTTTAACTAAGTGGGAGGTGCTTGAATATCATAACAAATTATCCACCCATTTTCATATTTTCATCCATGCTATGGGTATGATGGTATTCTAAACCCATTGGTTTGGTTCAGATAACCATGGGAGTTGACTTATTAACTTGTAAAATATATTTTCCATCATAATCCGAAAGAGCCAAGTCAGTTAACAAAGGCTCAAGGAGACATAGCCCACGATATTCAAGTGAAATCCTTTATTAAATTTGTTTTTATGTGTTGATGATTATTTCCTGCACTTTATAGTTATTGTACATGCTTAATATCTGAAAAAAAAAAAAAAATTTGTTTAATTCCTCACACTTAAAGCATTAAAACAATTTACAACACATACACCAAAATCAAGAATTCAATTCTGCACAGTCAAGAATAAGCTAGATCATAATTTTTTTAACTGAGTGAGAAGTTCCTGAAAAGCATAATAATTTATCCACCCATTTTAAGATCAGGTGGTATCAGAGCACTAGGTTGCTTGCTTGATAGAACACTAGGTTGCTTGTTTAACTTGAAAGGTGTTTAATAGTGCAAAGAATTTATCTGGTTGCAAATTGACTGATGCTTACAAGTTTGGAGTTTGCTATAGGTGAAGGGAAATCTACCATTAGCTAAAGTCTAGAAGAGGACAAGAAGGAAAAAGGTTGAAGGAATTCTCCTTACCCAAAGGACCTCAAGAAAACCCTTGAAGCACAAGAGGGATTATTTGCTAATAGACTTGTAAACTATGTTTGAAGCTTTTTTAATTTTTCATTGAAGTTATTTTTTTCATTCCTAGAGATGACAACTTCATCAAATGAGGTTTCTAAATCCTCTTTTACAAGACTCTTCGATGAAGAGAAGAAGCAATATTTCTACATCCTGAAGGATAGGGTGAAAATTTTGTATGAAGATGGAAGAGAAAGCACTAAACTTCATGAGCAATTTGTTTCTATGAAGCAAGAGAAATATGGACTTCTTCAAGGAATGCATGAGAGGGATATGCAGCTCCATCATTCCCAAGAGGCCTTAACCAGGCACATGCGTGAAGAAGAGGTAAATCACTCAAATTTGTCTTCAATTTCCTCTTCAGAAAGATGTGTAGGTTCATTTGAAAAGTAGACAAGAGGTATAGGATCTAAGTTGATGATAAAAATGAGCTATGAAGGAAAGGGTCTAGGAAAACATGCAAAAGGCATGATTGATCCTAATTTGGTTGAGGAAAGGCCTATGAAATTTGGTCTAGGCTATGTTCAATCTTATGACGAAAAATCTACAGCCATGAAGGCATTTGAGACAACTTCAAAAAGAACTTTTGTTACAAGTTCTAAACCACAAACATGTCAAGTTTGTTTTCAAGTTGATTGCCATTGTTTTAAGCATATGTTGCAGCAAGATGTGTGTAGACATGTAGCTTATGGAGAGCATGAGAGTTTTGATAGCTGTCAAGACATGAGCACTGATGTTTGTCTTAAAAATAAAGTTGGAACCTCTACAAGTTCATCTACTCAAGAAGGTAAAAAATATGGAAATGAAAAGCAACATTTGAGGTATAATTCATCCCATAGTCAAGTTGATTATGTTTGTGTTAAGCATGACAAATCTGCATGCATGAATGTAAGAAAGAGTTGTTGTTCCTATTGTGGTATGTGTAACCATGTTGTTTCAAAATGCTGGAAGAGGATGAAGGCATACAAGAAACAGTTGAAGTGAAGGCAACTTGCAAAGCAAGTGAAAAAGACTTGCACACATTGCCAGAAGAGGGGACATTTAATTGCCCAATGTTGGAAATTGCATCCAACTAATCATCCCAAGAATTTTAAGCAAGAGGATAAGAATACTGGCGAAATTGGAACCAAATATTCCATCATTGATGTGAGAATAGATGTTTCACATGAAGAATATTTTCAGTAGAAAAAATTGCCATGGAAGTGGCTTGGTAAGAAGTGGTTTGACTTCTTAACACAGGTAAGACATACATTCATTTCTACATATGAAAATTCTAGTATGTATGAATTTTTGTTGAAAACTTATGTTTGTTTGAGCCACCTTGGATCGATGATAAAGGAAATGATGTTCATATACCTTCAATTGAAAATTTCTTACCAGAAATTTCTGAATGAGTTCAAGGAAGACTGAGTTCTTGGCAGGAGGACAAGAGCATCCAAGAAGGAAAGTGTTGACTACCTTCGAGTTGGGCCTCAAAGGAACTAAGCCAAGAAAGGAAAAGTGAATGGAGGCTAGAAATGTGAGGGTGATCTACTCTCATCTATTGAATAGATAATCAGTATTTTTTGGTCCAAAATATTCCTAATGGGGAGGAGTGATCATATTTGGATCAAGGACCTAAGTGATAGCTCAAATTTCAAAGTGTTCGAAAGTGTGTCAAACCTAAGCGACCAGATAGATCTCGTCTTCCTGATTTATGTGCCATGAATGGTTCGAAAAACCGACACCGTATGAAGAAGTTATCGCGATTTGAAAAGTCTAGTAGACTGCAATTTTTGACCTTTGACCAGGTTTGACTAAGCATTTGAATATTCATCGAAAATAATATTCCTTCCGGGCCAATCCCAACATGACAAGAGTCACAGTTTAATTTGGCGTAAGGTTTTATGGGCCAATTAGAGGTCACCACATGGCCCAGAAACAATGTTCTAATTTTTTTGGTTGGGGACAGGAGTCGACCCCACGACCTCCTCGACTGCACGTGCATGCCCTTACCACCTCATCTAAGTCATGATTCTTAACCATAATGGATTGTGCTTTTATTTAAAGTTTGTCGTATTTGCATTTGGGGGTTGAGAGGGGCCAACCCCTCCCCACATGGCCCCTAACCCCTGACCTCAGGCCAAGGACTTAAGCCCCTAACCACCCACCCTCAGGCCAAGGGCTTAAGCTCCTAACCACCCACCTTCAGTTTCAGGAGTAGTCACATGCAAAAGTCAACTTTTAATGCATGGATAAGTATTAAACCTCGACGGTTACGGCTAGAAGATCGTGTGGTTTGTGGCATGTGCCCAACCACCAACTTAAAAATTAATGTGTGGTTACTGTTGGTAGGGAATTTGGAGCGTGCTCCAAATTTAGGGCGAGATGCTATTTTTTACTGCAGTTCAACTTAAGTTTCCCAGATTTGGTGGAGCTGTTTAGGATCAAACTGGACAAAACTGTTTAGGCTCTATCTTGAGCTAGACTTGACCATTCTTGGAGTGTGAATAGTAAATTTCGACTTTATTTGACATTCTAGACTCATTGCTGAGGGTTTCAGAGCAATCATAGGAATTATGAGTGTGATTTTTCTTCAGATGAGTTCTAGGGGCCACTAGGGCCGCTAGGGACCAGCAACAGAAAGAGGCCTAGCCACGAGAGCTAGAGGCCTTACTCAGGAATCCAATAGTCAATTTTGGATGTTTCAGAAATTATGGAACTAATGGTGTGGTTTTCAGATCCAATATAGGACTCCTGATGGCCGCATTGATTTAGATAAGTCCCAAGAGCCATCGGGGCCACCAGGTGCTAGAAGGAGAATGAGGCCTATCTAGAGTAGCCAGTATCCATTCTCAGCAAACGAGTAGTCTATTCTAACTATTTTTAACCTTATGAATCCAATGTAGGGATTTACAAAAAATTTTGAAGACTTTTGAAGGTCGATATGCTTCAGGGAATTTTTCAGTGACCCTAGAGCCAGGGGGTGCCACCAGGTGTTGGAGGAGAAACCGAAGCAGTCGGAGGCCAATTTATCCAAGTGAATAGTCTATTCTGAAAATTTCGGACATTATGGATCCATTGAAGGGATTTTCAGAGCCATTTGGAGACTTTGGAAGGTTTAGAATCCATAGGGAAGTTTCAGGAAGCCGAGGGCCATTAATGGATGGAGGCCTAGATTGGGGAGCGAGAACTCTATTTGAGCAAATGAACAGCCTATTTTGGATGTCTGATATATGCTAGAGATAGTAGGTGAGGTTTGAAGGATATAAAAATACTTCTGGAGATTTTGTGCTAAAGAATAAGCTCAGGGAAGCTTAAGGGAACTGAAAAATGAGGTCAAGTCAAAGGAAGCGTAGTTCTATCTTCAACTAGATTTTCAGCCATGCCAGGGGTATGATGGTATTCTAAACCCATTTGATCAGATTAGATAACCATTAGATTTGATTTATTAACTTGTAAAAGATATTTTCCATCATAATCCCAAAGAGCCAAGTTAGGTGACAAAGGCTCAAGGAGATGTAGCCCACGATATTCGGGTGAACTCCTCTATTTAATTTGTTGTTATGTGTTGATGCTTATTTGCTGCACCTTATGGTTGTTGTACATGCTTAATATCAGAAAAAACAAAATTTTAATACCTCACACTTAATGTATTAAAACAATTTAGATCACATACACCTGAATCAAAAATTCAGTTCCTCACAGTCAAGAATAAGCTAGATCTTAATTTGTTTAACTGAGTGGGAGGTGCTTGAAAATCATAACAAGTTATCCATCCATTTTTAGATTTTCATCCATGCCATGGGTATGATGGTATTCTAAACCCATTTGTTTGGTTCAGATAACCATGGGCGTTTACTTATTAACTTGTAAAATATATTTTCCATCATAATCCCAAAGAGCCAAGTCAGTTGAAAAAGGCTCAAGGAGACATAGCCCACGATATTCGGGTGAAATCCTTTATTAAATTTGTTGTTATGTGTTGATCATTATTATCTGCACTTTATGGTTGTTGTACATGCTTAATATCAGAAAAACAAAAGTTTAATTCCTCACACTTAAAGCATTAAAACAATTTACAGCACATACACCTAAATCAAGAATTCAATTCTGCATAGTCAAGAATAAGCTAGATCTTAATTATTTTAACTAAGTGGGAGGTGCCTAAAAATTAGAACAATTTATCCACCCATTTTAAGATAAGGTGGTATAAGAGCACTAGGTTGCTTGCTTGACAGAGCACTAGATTGCTTTTTTGACTTGAAAGGTGTTTAACAGTGCAAAGAATTTATCTGTTTGCAAATTGACTGATGCTTACAAGTTTGGAGTTTGCTAGAGGTGAAGGGAATTCTACTATTAGCTAAAGTCCAGAAGAGGACAAGAAGGAAAAAGGTTGAAGGCATTCTCCTTACCCAAAGGACCTGAAGACAACCCTTGAAGCATAAGAGGAATTATTTGCAAAAGAATCTTTTTCAATTGTTTTTGAAAGCTTTATGAATTTTGTTGAAGTTCTTTAGTTCATTGAAATAATGATGAAAAATTCTTCAAGTGAGGCTTCTAAATCCTCTATCTTGATGAAGAGATGAAGTGAGACTTCTACATCCTAAAGGATAGGGTGCAAATTCTATATGAAGATGGAAGGAAAATCACTAGACTTCATGAACAATTGGTTGCTATGAAGAAATAGAAAGAAGTTCTTCTTAAAATAATGCATGAGATGGAGATGCAGCTCCATCATGCCCAAGAGGCCTTAACCAAGAACATGCATGAAGCAGAGGTAAATCACTCAAAATTGTCTTCAATTTCCTCTTCAGATAAATGTGTAGGTTCATTTGAAAAGCACACTAGAGGTATAGGTTCGAATTTGATGTTAAAAATGGGCTATGAAGGCAAGTTTTTAGGCAAACATGCACATGGCATGATTGATCCTATTCTGGTTGAGGAAATGCCTAAGAATTTTCGTCTAGGCTATGTTCAATATTATGGCGAAAACTCTATAGCCATGAAGGCATTTGAGACAACTTCAAAAAGAATTTTTTTTACAAGTTGTAAACCACAAACATGTCAAGTTTTTTTTCAAGATGATTTCCATCGTTTGAAGCCTATGTTGCAGCAAGATGTGTGTAGAATTGCAGCTTATGGCGAGCAAGTGAATTCTGACAGCTATCAAGACATGAACACTGATGTTAGTCTATAAAAGAAAGATGGAACCTCTACAAGTTCATCTCCTCAAGAAGGTAAAAAATAAAGGACATGGAAGGAAACATTTGAGGTATAATTCCTCCCATAGTCAAGTTGATTATATTTCTGTAAAGCGTGGAAAATATTCATGCATTGAAGGAAGAAAGAGTTGTTGTTCCTATTTTGGTCTGTGTAACCATCATGTTTCAAAATACTGGAAGAGGTTGAAGGCATACATGAAATAGCTGAAGTGAAGGCAACTTGCACAGGAGGTGAAAAATACTTGCACGCATTGCCAGAAGAGGGGACATTTAATTGACCAATGTTGGACATTGCATCCAACCAATCATTCCAAGAATTTGAAGCAAGAGGACAAAAAAACTGGTGAAAATGGAACCAAATATTCCATCATTGATGTGAGAATAGATGTTTCACATGAAGAATATTTTCAGCAGCAAAAATCGCCATGGAAGTGGCTTGTTAAGAAGTGGTTTGACTTCTTAACCCAATAAGACATGCATTCATTTGTACATATGAAAATTTCAGTCATGTGTGTATTTCTGTTGAAAAATTACGTTTGTTTGAGCCACCTTTGATCGATGATCAAGGACATGATGTTCAACTACCTTCTATTGAAAATTTCTCACCAGAAATTTCTGAAAGAGTTCAAGGAAGATACAGTTCTTAACAAGAGGACAGGAGCATCCAATAAAGGAAGTGTTGACTACCTTTGAGTTAAGCTCAAAGGCACTAAGCCAAGCAAGGCATAGTGTAAGGAGGCTGGGAATGTGAGGGTGATGTACTCTCATCTATTGAACATGTATATCAGTCTTTTGGGGTCCAAAAGATTCCTAATGGGGAGGTGCGATCAGATTTGGATCAAGGACCTAAGTGATAGCTCAAATTTGAAAGTGTTCTATAATGTGTCGAACTTGAGCGACTAGATAGATCTTGTTTTCTTGATTCCGACGCCATGAACAGTTCAAAAAATAGATACCGTATGAAGAAGTTATCACGATTTGAAAATTCTAGCAAACTGCAAATTTCGACCTTTGACCAGGTTTGAATGAGCATTTGAATACTCATCAAAAATAATATTCTAGAGAATATTCCTCAGAATATTCCCCAAAATATTCCTTCTGGGCCAATCCAAACATGACAAGTGTCGCAGTTTAATTGGGCATAAGGTTTTATGGGCCAATTTGAGAGCGCCATGTGGCAGGCCCAAAGGCTGCCACATGGCCTAGTAACATTTTTAAAAAAAAATTGGTTGGGGATAGGAGTCGACCCCATGACCTCCTCGCTTGCATGTGGATGCCCTTACCGGCTCGTCTAAGCCATGGTTCTTAACCATAATGGATTGCGATTTTATTTAAAGTTTGTCGGATCCGTATTTGGGGGTTCGGAGGGGCCTCGGAGGGGATTCACATGGCCTCTAGTCCATGACCCTGGGCCAAGGGCTTAATCCCCTAACCACCCTCCGCTAGTTTCAGGAGTAGTCACATGCAACGGTCAAATTTTAATGCACAGATAAGTATTAAACCCCCACGGTTACAGCTAGAAGACTGTGTCGTTTGTGGCATGTGCCCAACCACCAACTTAAAATTTAATGTGCGGTTAGTGATAGCATACACCATGCCCCAAATATAGGGTGAGATGCTATTTTTTACTGCAATTTAGCTTAAGTTTCCTAGATTTGGTGAAGCTGTTTAGGGTGAAACTAGACAAAATTGTTTAGGCTCTATGTTGAGCTAGATTCGACCACTCTTCGAGTCTAAATAGTCAATTTCAACTTTCTTGGACATTCCAGACTCATTAGTGAGGTTTTCGTAGCAATCACAGAACCTCTCGGTGTGATGTTTGTTCAGAGAAGTTCTAGGGGCCACTAGGGGCACTAGGGGCTAGCAACATAAATAGGCCTAGCTAAGGCAGCTAGAGGCCTTACTCAGGAATCCAATAGAAAATTTTGGATGTTTCAAAAATTTTGGAACTAATGGTGTGGTTTTCAGAGCCATTAGAAGACTCCTGAAGGCCGATTTGCTTCAGATAAGTTCCAAGGGCCACCAGGGCCACTAGGTGCCAGCAGGAGAATGAGGCCTATCCAAAGCAGCCAATATCCATTCTCAAAAAACGAGTAGTCTATTCTGACTATTTTGAACCTTCTGAATCCAATGGATGGATTTTTAGAATGTTTTGAAGACATAAGTAGGCCGATATGCTTCAGGGAATTTTCAGTGACCCTAGAGCCAGGGGGTGCCACCGCATGTTGGAGGCGAAACCAGAGTAGCCAGACGCCAATTTATGCAAGTGAATAGTCTATTCTGACTATTTTAGAAATTTTGGATCCATTGAAGGGATTTTCATAGCCATTTGGAGACTTTTGAAGGTCGAGAAGCCACAGGTAATTTTCAAGTAGGCGAGGGCCATCAGTGGATGGAAGCCTAGATTGGGGAGCTAGAGCTCAATTTGAGCAAATGAGCAACCTATTTTGGATGTATAGTATATAGTAGAGATAGTAGGTGAGGTTTCAAGGATAGAAAAATACTTCTAGGGAATTTTTTTTTTGAAGAAGCTCAGGGAAGCTTAAGGGCACGAAAAATGAGGTCAAGTCAAAGGAAGCCTAGTGTTATCTTCAACGAGATTTTCAGCCATGCCAGGGGTATAATGTTATTACAAACACATTTTTTTAGTTCAGATAACCATTTTATTTGAGTTATTAATTTGTAAAATATATTTTCCATCATAATCCCAAAGAGCCAAGTCAGTTGACAAAGGCTCAAGGAGACATAGCCCACAATATTTTGGTGAACTCCTTTATTAAATTTGTTGTTATGTGTTGATGCTTATTTGCTGCACTTTATGGTTGTTGTACATGATTAATATCAGCAAAAACAAAAGTTTAATTCCTCACACTTAAAGCATTAAAGCAGCTTACAACACATACACGTGAATCAAGAATTCAATTCCGCACAACCAAGAATAATCTAGATCTTAATTTGTTTAACTGAGTGTGAGGTGCTTGAAAAGCATAACAAGTTATCCACCCATTTTTAGATTTTCATCCATGTCAGGGGTTTTATGGTATTATAAACCCATTAGTTCAATTCAGATAACCATTGGAGTTGAGTTATTAACTTGTAAAAGATATTTTCCATCATAATCCCAAAAAGCCAAGTCAGTTGACAAAGGCTCAAGGAGACGTAACCCACGATATTCGGGTGAAATCCTTTATTAAATTTGTTTTTATGTGCTGATTATTATTTTCTACACTTTATTGTTGTTTTACATACTTAATATCAGAAAAAACAAAAGTTTAATTCCTCACACTTAAAGCATTAAAACATTTTACTGCACATACAACTGAATCAAGAATTCAATTCTTCACAGTCAAGAATAAGCTTGATCTTAATTTGTTTAAATAAGTGGGAGGTTCTTGAAAATCCTAACAAGTTATCCACCCATTTTAAGATCAAGTTGTATCAGAGCACTAGGTTTCTTTCTTGAAAGATCACTAGGTTGCTTGCTTGACAGAGCACTAGGTTGCTTGTTTAACTTGAAAGGTGTTTAACAGTGCAAAGAATTTATCTGTTTGAAAATTGAATAATGCTTACAAGTTTGGAGTTTGCTAGAGGTGAAGGGAAAGCTAGTGTTAGATAAAGTCTAGAAGAGGACAAGAAGGAATAAGGTTGAAGAAATTATCCTTACCCAAAGGACCTCAATACAACCCTTGAAGCACAAGAGGAATTGTTTGCAAAAGAAGCTTTGTCAATTGTTTTTTAAAGCTTTGTGAATTTTGTTGAAGTTCTTTAGTTCATTGACATAATGATGAAAAATTATTCCAGTGAGGTTTCTAAATCCTCTATCTTTACAAGACTCTTTCATGAATAGATGAAGTGGCACGACTTCTACATCCTAAAGGATAGGGTGCAAATTCTGTATGAAGATGGAAGGGAAAGCACTAGACTTCATGAGAAATTGGTTGCTATGAAGCAAGAGAAAGAAGGACTTCTTCAAATAATGCATGAGATGGAGATGAAGCTCCATCATACCCAAGAGGCCTTAAACAAGAACATGTGTGAAGAAGAGGTAAATCACTCAAAATTATCTTCAATTTCCTCTTCAAATAGATGTGTAGGTTCATTTGAAAAGCACACTAGAGGTATAGGGTCAAATTTGGTGTTAAAAATGGGCTATGGAGGCAAGGGTTTAGGAAAACATGCACAAGGCATGATTGATCCTATTTTGGTTGAGGAAAGGCCTAAGAAGTTTGATCTAGGCTATTTTCAATCTTATGGTGAAAACTCTATAGCCATGAAGGCATTTGAGACAACTTCAAAAAGAAATTTTGTTACAAGTTCTAGACCACAAACATGTCAAGTTTGTTTTCAAGTTGATTGTCAATGTTTGAAGCCTATGTTGCAGCAAGATGTGTGTAGACTTGCAACTTATGGCGAGCAAGTGAGTTCTGATAGCTATCAAGATATGAACACTGATGTTAGTCTTCAAAAGAAATATGGAACCTCTACAAGTTCATCTCCTCAAGAAGGTAAAAAATATGGACATGCAAGGCAAAATTTGAGGTATAATTCTTCCCATAGTCAAGTTGATTATGTTTTTGTAAAGCATGGCAAATATTCATGCATGAAAGGAAGAAAGAGTTGTTGTTCCTATTGTGATATTTGTAACCATGATGTTTCAAAATGATGGAAGAGGTTGAAGGCTTACAGGAAACAGTTGAAGTGAAGGCAACTTGCACAAAAGGTGAAAAAGACTTGCACACATTTCCAGAAGAGGGGACATTTAATTGCCCAATGTTAGACATTGCATCAAACTAATCATCCCAATCATTTGAAGTAAGAGGACAAAAATACTGGCAGAAATGGAACCAAATATTCCATAATTGATGTGAGAACAGATGTTTCACATGAAGAAGATTTTCAGCAGCAAAAATCACCATGGAAGTGGCTTGGTAAGAATTGGTTTGACTTCTTAACCCAGTAAGACATACATTCATTTGTACATATGAAAATTTCAGTCATGTATGTATTTATATTGAAAACTTACCTTTTTTTTAGCCACCTTTGATTGATGATCAAGGACATGATGTTCAACTACTTTCTATTCAAAATTTCTCACCAGAAATTTCTGAAAGAGTTTAAGGAAGATACAGTTCTTGACAGGAGGAAAGGAACATCCAAGAAGGAAAGTGTTGACTACCTTCGAGTTGGGCTCAAAGGCACTAAGCCAAGCAAGGCACAGTGTAAGGAGGATGGAAATGTGAGGGTGTTGTACTCTCATCTACTGAATAAATATATCAGTCTTTTGGGGTCCAAAAGATGCCCAATGCAGAGGTGTGATCAGATTTGGATCAAGGACCTACGTGATAGCTCAAATTTCAAAGTGTTCGAAAGTATGTCAAGACTAAGGAACTGGATATATCTCGTATTCCTGATTCTGGCACCGCAAACGGTTAGAAAAACCTACAACGTATGAAGAAGTTATCGTGATTTGAAAAGTCCAGTAAACTATAATTTTCGACCTTTGACTAGGTTTGACTGAGCATTTGAATATTCAACAAAAAGAATATTCCAAGGAATATTCCTAGAATATACTTGGAATATTCCTCAGAATATTCCCTAGAATATTCCTTCCAAGCCAATCCGAACATGATAAGTGTTGCAGTTTAATTAGAAGTAAGGTTTTATGGGCCAATTAGAGGACACCACGTGGCAGGCCTAGAGGCCACCACATGGCCAAGGAACAGTGTTCTAAAATTTTTGGTCAGGGACAAGAGTTGACTGCATGACCTCCTCGCCTCCACGTGCATGCCATGGTTCTTAACCAAAATGGATTGCACTTTTTTTAAAGTTTGTCGGATTTGCATTTGGGGGTCTGGAGGGGCCAGCCCTGAGGGCTAGACCCTCCCACATGGCTTCCAGCTCATGACCCTGGGCCAAGGGCTTAAGGCCCTAAACACCTGCCGTAATTTTCGGGAATAGTCACATGCAACGGTAAACTTTTAATGCGCAGATAAGTATTAAACCCCGACGGTTACAGCTTGAAGACCGCGTGGTTTGTGGCATGTGCCGAACCACCAACTTAACAATTAATGCGTGGTTAGTGTTGGCGGAGCATTTGGAGCACACCCCAAATTTAGGCATAGATTCTATTTTTTACTGTAGTTTAACTTAAGTTTCCCAGATTTGGTGGAGCTGTTTAGGGTGAAATTGGACAAAACTGTTTAGGCTCTATCTTGAGCTAGATTCAACCATTATTGGAGTGTGAATAGTCAATTTCAACTTTCTTCGACATTCCAGACTCATTGGTGAGGGTTTCAGAGCCATTAGAGGACTTATAAGTGTGATTTTTCTTCAGAGAAGTTCTAGGGGACATTAGGGCCACAAGGGGCCAACAATAGAAAGAGGCCTAGCCAGGGGAGCTAGAGGCCTTACTCAGGAATCCAATAGTCAATTTTGGATGTTTAAGACATTCTGGAACTAATGGTGAGGTTTTGAGAGCTGGTAGAGGAATTATGAAGGGCGAGTTGCTTTAGATAAGTTCCAAGGGCCACTAGGGCCACCAGGTGCCAGCAGGAGAATTAGCCCTATCTAGAGCAGCTAGTATCCATTCTCAGCAAACAAGTAGTCTATTATGATTATTTTGAACCTTATGAATACATCAGGGGAATTTTGAGGTCTAAAATGGGCATCCTAAGGAAATTATAAGATAATAGTGGAAATCATAAAATAAGATTTGATGACATCATCAAATTTTAAAGGGAAAAAATAAAAAACTACTTTTTCAACTCGTATTTTCAACTTATCTCAAATTTCGAGTGGGGGTACTCAATGGATGCAAAATTTAATTCGTCATCCAAGGAGTACCTATCTGGCATAATTTTGACGGACCTTGCTACTCAAAAATTATAAATACATGAAAAACCTGATTGCAATCACATTTTTTTCATGTATTTCTCATTTTTCATGTAGCAGGGTCCATCGAAAGATATAACATGGGTACTCCTTGGATGAGGAATTAAATTTTTCATCCAACAAGTACTCTCGCTCGAAATTTGAGTAAAAAATTTGGGAGATAATTTGAAAATACAAGTTGAAAAAGTAGTTTTATTATTTTATTATTTTTTGATCTTTTTACCCATTTACTTAAAAAATGGTGAATCATCCCCCATGGTTGACATCATCATCTTGAATCCTATTGGTTCTTATAAATTTTATTTTGGTTGTACATTTTTCTTAGGAGGCCCATTTTAGACCTCAAAATTGTCGTAATGCAATGGAGGGATTTGCAAAATTTTTTGAATACTTATGAAGGTCGAGATGCTTCAGGGAATTTTTCAGTGACCCTAGAGCCAAGGGGTGCCACCAGGTGTTGGAGGCGAAACCAGAGCAGCCAGAGGCCAATTTATTCAAGTGAATAGTCTATTCTGACTATTTTGGACATTATGGATCCATTGAATGGATTTTCAGAGCCGTTTGAAAACTTCTGAAGGTCAAGAAGCCAGAGGAAAGTTTTAGGCAACCTAGGGCCATCAGTGGATGGAGGCCTAAACTAGGGAGCCAGAGCTCAATTTGAGCAAATGAACAGCCTATTTTTGATGTTTGATTTATGCAGTAGACAGTAGGTGAGGTTTCAAGGACAGAAAATGACTTCTAGGGAGTTTGTGCCAAATAATAAGCTCAGGGAAGCATAAGGGCACCGATAGATGAGGTCAAGTCAAAGGAAGCCTAGTTCTATCTTTAGCGAGATTTTCAGCCATTGCAAGGTATGATAGTATTATAAACCCATTGGTTCATTTTAGATAATCATTGGAGTTGAGTTATTAACTTGTAAAGGATATTTTGCATCATAATCCCAAAGGGCCAAGTCAGTTGACAAAGGCTCAAGGAGACGTAGCCCACAATATTCGGGTGAACTCCTTTATCAAAATTTGATGTTATGTGTCGATGCTTATTTGCTGCACTTTATGGTTGTTGTACATGCTTAATATCAGCAAAAACAAAATTTTAATTCCTCACACTTAAAACATTGAAACAATTTACAACACATACACTTGAATCAAGAATTCAATTCTGCACAATCAAGAATAAGCTAGATCTTAATTTGTTTAACTAAGTGGGAGGTGATTGAAAAGCATGAGAAGTTATCCACCCATTTTCAGATCACTTGCATATTCATGAGGCCGTGATATTTACCATTTTGGGTCCGATACCAGATGTCAGGGTGACAAAGCACCTAGAGAAGTGGTGGTGTTTAAATATATTGTTGTTTTATACCACTTTCCAACATGATAAATTAACAATGAGCTTATTTGTCTTTGTGGTTCTATCCTTAGTTTTGATATATATACCATCCATATTCTCCTTGTAATGATAGTCGGTGTATTCTTGGAGATTTTTGGCTAACCCACAATCGTTAGTTAGATCGTGGCTATCATTGTGACTTTCCACTTTATCGAGGGTTTTATTAAAACCAGGTAGGCATGCCTTGCACAAGCAATAAAAAACAAGATAATGTTAACATCGGTTACTCTCCTCAATTCCATAACCCACACACAACCAATCATTTTCTATAATTTTTCCTCCTATGTAGGGGCACAGAAAAGTGTTCTCTGCTGATTCAAGAACGCTATAGATTCATAGACTACTTTCCCATACTACACACAATTTTCGTACAACTTGACAGTCGAGGGCTCTATCTCTCTCTAGCTTAGTCCAACATACACAGATTCAATGCAGATGTAATCATCCACAATGCACATGAAATCATTTGCAAACTCAATGCAATATAACTTCCACTCGCAAAAAATCTCTTAGCTATGCATATGAGTCAACCATCATTCAGGTTGACCTTCTGCTATTTCTCATTTTGAACGACACTCTAATTCACTTCCTCCTCGAAATTTATTTCTCGCACTATTACACCAATTTCCTCTGCACTTGTTTTCATGAATCTCAATAGATGCACTATATAACTTCGTGGTAACTCACATCTCATAAATGGAAACTTTTCTATATGGAATTCAATAGAAAATGGTTGAGACTAGGTCAATATACCCGAGTCAAGTTTAAGGGGGACATTGTTAGGATGTGCACCTGTCACGCACACTAGCTCCTCCATTCTATACAACTCCATCTTCATTTTGTTCATATCCATACCACCACTTCTATCACTACTCTATGATCCTAACAAATCTTACTTGATCCATACCTAATGACTTGCTAGGTTGTTTTGAATAAAACCCTCAATAAAATATAAAGTAGCAACAACAGTCGTGATCTGAATCACGGTTGTGAGTGAGCCAAAATGCTCCAGAACACATCCACTATTTGGTTAGGACATCTCTTTCATGTACATGTTTCAACAACCATCTCAGTGAAATCTCACATTCCCCCCTTTAAGTTAGGATATCAGTACACCTACCACCCTAGTATCTTCATGTAGGGCTATGAAAACTCTTAAGGCCTTACAAAAATGTGTGCTCCTATGCAACATGTATGTGTGAACATCAGGTTTAACAACTTTCTAGGGGAATATACCTCCATATGAAGTGATTCCATAACTTGGACCAAAACCCTTAGGGTGTACACATCATGCACACTTGCTCCTTAATTCTAACCACTCCATCTTTATTCATTTAATTCATATTCATACCACCACTTCTCTCAATACTATGTAATCCTAACATAATGTTTAAGATAACCATTAATAAAATGAAAAAAATAATAATTCTACTCAATTCTTCAACCATAATATTCAAATAGTAAATCTAATCTAAATATAAACTATATTTCTAAACCATTTTTTATTTCTTAGTAAATTTAACAATTTAAATTAATTTTGATTTCATTGGGTCATGCTGATTTTCTAGTAAATTATTTATATACTTTCATCATTAGAAATACATAAAGAAAATGAAACCTTTTATTTAATGTTTTCTAAACTCTATACATTACTATTAAATTTTATGAAGTTTACTGATACCTTTGATATATCAAAATAATCCATCTGATCATGGTGCCAACTGGCGTTGCAAGGAGTAATACGTGTGGACAGACGTGGAGGGCGTACGTGACAACCGTCAAACCCACATCGATGATGTTGCGAGCTGACAACGGTGGGTGGCTCCACCCACAGAGCTTAATGACGACATTAATGATGAATACCGAAAAAATAGGCACATCAGGTGGGTTATCAGAAATGTTTAAGGGAAAGAGCAAGTGTGTGAGGTTGAAGCAGCATATGAACATTATCTCTGTCGTGTCCTGGTGTATGGTAGTCGGTCGATTGTAGAGCACCAGAAGGCAGTTACGTGGTCGGGGGAGAGCTTTGTCATCTTCAGCGTGTTGTCTGTGAGGGTATGTATCAAATTCTCTTCTTACCTTTGCCATGAAGCGTGTTTCTGGTTCTCCTTCCATGGTAAACAAGGTCCTGTTTATTTTGGATTACCTGTTTCTTCTACAATTTGTGGCTCTCGATTTCTTGGTTTTCCAAAATGTCATCATTTCTAGCCTAGTTTTGGAAGAAGATTGCAGCTTTTCCTTTCTAAATTTCAGTGGTGGGTTTTGGTGGGTACATTGGCCACTCACCTCAATGTGAAGGGAGTAATTCAATGTCATCTTCCCCATTTTGTGGTCGTCTCTGTTGTTTTTGTCTGTTCAGATTTGTTTACTCGCCTTGCATGGTTGTACTTCATTAATTTTTTTCGGCCTATAGATGTTTTCGCATGGTGTTGTAATGGCCCTGTATGGCATTATAATGGCCCTACATGTCAGTCTCTCACTCTGGAGGGATTCTCTTCTGACCTTCTCGGGTACCCATCTTTTTTCTAGCCTTTGCATGTCACTAATTTGTATAGTAGTCATCAATTATGGGAAATTGACCGTATGGCCTACAATGATTTTCCTGTGGGTGGTGAGTCGGTAAAGCTCAACTGCAATGGTTTGGGTGGTTAGTGGGTCAGTTTAGATTTTTGGTTGGTTAAATTTATTACATGTTTCATTGTTGCAGTTATTTGGTCTATTGTTGGTTGTTATGATGGGGTTATCCTGATTAAAAGAGGAGTCTTCTCTGTAGTCGAGGCTAGTTCGGTGGTTATATTGCATCTGGTCCATCAAATCAAGTTTATGGTCAGTAACTTGAATAGTTTTCATACAAAATCCTGCAAGGTTGTGTCCTGTTGGTCTGTCAAGGCATTGTGAATTCTTGTAAGGTTGTTTCATCCCTATCCGTCAAGATTGGGTCTAGCGCAAGCTGGTATCTCTCCTGGTAAGGACATCGAGTATCCAGTGTGATGCAGGGGCATTAAGACCAGCAAACAATGTGATGGGTTGATCACATGTTGTGGCTGATTAAGGATTAGAAGACAAGTGCTTAAGTTTAATTTTAATTAATTAATTGTATATATGTAATTATTTGTTGTCAAATTCTAAGCTGAAAAAGGGAAATGTGGCAAGTGATCCTCCCTGCGTGGAGATCAAGCCATATATTTAGCTTGTTTGGCTATAATAGAATTTGAGAGATTGAACAGAAATCCAATCTAAGATTCTGTTGAGTGAAGAGAGGATTTGAATAGGTAATCTAGGGGATAGTTAGATATTTTGGGATTTGAACTAATTTAGTTCATAAATCTTTTCTTATATAAATTGTAAGCTTTCGGGAAATTAGCAAGAAGAGAGGTATGGTAGGAAGTAATTAAAGCCTACGGGCTTTTCTAGAAAAAGGGAAGAAGGCCACGTGAGGTTATATCAGGCCAAGTCCTGATTGTAAAGAAGCTTTTACTGATATTTGTGTAATTGTTGATTAATGAAGGATTGAATGTGGTTTTATTTACTTGTTCTTCTATGTGTTGTGGAATTTGTGAATAATTAATTATTTCTCTGTTTGATAAAATGAAATCGAATGAGTTTGACATAGAATTGGTTTATTGAATGGGACAATGTTACAGGCATCAAAATTCTCTCAGAACTGCGAAAAGAGAATTGGAATTATGAAGAATCCGATAGTGAATTGACACATGGAGGAAGGGTGGATGAATCAAAATCCATATTGGGTTTTAAAATTTGTGAAATTATGTGAATAATCTCTACAAAAAGGATCTTGGTAAAGAAATTTGATTTTCTTGAACCAAAGAGTCGATTCATTTTTATTGAATTATAAACAGCAGAGAAACAGTGTGATATGGGCGCTTGCCATTAGATTGAATGCATTTGATCCACGATTCCTTGTTTATGAATTTCCTACGTATTAACCTGCATGAGGGTTTTAATAGGAATAGATGAGTTTTATGAAGGATGCATCAGATATCAATATCTAATTATTGAATACTCTAAATTCTGCATCGATCCTAATTGCCGGAATCGAATTCCATTCAAGTAAGATTCATTACAACAGTAATGAATTAGTGGTGAACCTCTGATTGCTTAAGTGGCATCGATTTGATAGAAACTCTGTTTATTAAGTGGAATCACTTGAATTATCTGTAGCAGTAAGACAAATAAGACGTGTTTTGAAAGCTGCATTGGATTTGTTTAGTTGGAATCAAAGTTTGTTTATGTAAGCGTTGGTTAGTCAGTTGTATTGAGGTCAATCCCAATTGTTAATGTAGAGAAAGACGTTCTTTTTAAGAGTGAAATATTTGAGTTAATTACAGTCAATTACCAGTCTTCAAGAAAGCGGTTTGAACGAGTATTACAGCCAGTATCGCGCACCTCGGGAGCTGAGGAGCAGTTTTGTAAAAATTCATGCGATCCAATTGTATGCAAACACGTCATCAGTCCAAAACTGCCCATATCACACAAGATTTAAGTGCTAAATCTTGGTGGTGAAAGTAACGCGATATGCGTTCGATCGCAAGAGTAGAAGATCCAAAGACCATCGCTCTCAAAGTTGCTCAGGAAATAATGCAAGGTATGGCCCAGTGGTTTTTGGCTTTGGAAAATATTTGTTAAATACGTATGAGTTGGATATGTGTGGATTGGACCCACACATCGTATGAATTGTTTTCAAATGATAAAAGAAGTTAAAGTGACGTGGGCCGTATCATTGGTAAGTGTTGTGAGCCATCTTATTTCTGGTTTAATTCAAAGTCAAACTTTGAATAAATGAAACATCTACATTGGTTTTAAAACCTTAAATGTGTGATTAATGCCTTGGGTTTTAACGAAGTGCAGTTGTGGTAAATGAGGTTTATTTCTACTTCAAAAGCATATCAAAGGTATTAAAATAATGTATGTGTTGGCAAAGATTTACTTTGATTTTTAACCAACATGGATTTGATATATTTATGAAGTGGGTTTATGGCACGGTTTCAACCATAGAAATATATAACATATAATGCTTGCTTGCCAAAGTTACACAGATTGACTGTATTCAAAGTCAAAGTCACAATAGAAAATGTCAAAGTGGATTTTTAGACCTTAAGGCATGAAATAGAGATAATTCCTGAGTTAGAATTATTTCATATTGAGATTTAAAGTTGAAGAGCATTATATATGCAAGATCTGGGTTTGGCAGCTTGGGTTGCCATCAGGTGGTATCAGAGCTATACTAATGCTCTGTGAAATTGATTGACAAAATTGTGTTTTATTCACAGCATGATTGACATTTTGATGAATCCAATACAGAGGAAGCACAGGATACAAGAGATTGTATGCAAAAGTGAATTCTAAAGTATTGCAGAACAGGAAAACTTCAGAAAAGGAAAATTGTGGAAAGACTTGAGGAAGATAAGATCAGGTAAAAACTTTGCAGAATTTTAATGATATGTGATGAAAGCAGCAGCAAATTTTTTAGCTAAAGTAGCTATGAGAAAGAAATGAATGAAGAAGTTGCAACAGAGATACTGAATGTATTCAACAAAAAGGGAAATTTAGTTGACAGAAGAATTGAAGTACAGACAGTGGAAATTAAAGCAGCATGTGTATTGTCCAAACCAGGGGAAGCTCAAAGAGATCAATCATTTGGAGATCTCTCAGGTATGAACCATATTTGATTTTGGTTTCATTTGAATTTTTTTTGTAATTAATAGCATCAACACACAGTAGAAGGCTGTGTAAAGAGAGAGAAGAATTGTGTTGTTGGTAGTGAACCTAAGTATTCTAGCTAAAAGTTGGACAGGGAGAACAACTGTAGTGTTCTCAAAGAGAAGGTGAGTGGAGGATGTAAGCCTAGAAAGAGCAGAAGAAGAATGCTCAAGAGGTTCCTTAGTTAGAGAACCAGAGCTTACCAAAATACCAAATCCAGAGAGTAAATTGGTGAGGTAAGTGACAATAAGGAGGACTTGCTGTTGTAGAGGCTTAGTGTAGCTCATAGTGAGTGAGGAGCTCATAGATATGGAGAAGAAAGTCACTAGTGACAGTCATAGTAGGGGTTCAGAGAGAAGCCACAACAGAAGAAAGAATGGTGCCAAGGAAAATGGCAGAGGTAAGGGAATGAGTCAAGAAGTGTTTGATAGAGAAATTGCAGAATTGAAGGCAAGTGTTAATGCAATAATAGTGCTGATTGAGAAGAGTATGAAGGACCAAAGTTATGGTTGGACTATGAGGAAAAAGAAGATAAAGTGGAAGATGTTGCAAAACCAGACAAACAGAAGAATGTATCTCAAATTAAGAGAGGAACTCAAAACAGTTGAGTTAGAAATGGAAGGTGACTATTATAGAGCTGAGCAAGAATATTTCCTTGCTGAGGAAGGAATCATTGATGATTTTCTGAACTATTGGACAAGTTTGGATCAGCAGAGAGATGTGATGATTGAGACATCAAAGAAAGAGGAGCCTAGTATTTTTGAAACTGATGATTTTTGTATGTATGCAGGTGATGAACAATATTTGCAAGATGTGTTTATGCAGGTTATTGAAGAAATGAAGATGTTGGAAGAAGTGACTATCATGGAACAGTTCATGTTTTAACATGTGTTCAAGGATACTAAATAAAGGCAAATGTTGACAACTACTATGGAAGTTGGAGGTGATGAATCTACTGAGATCTGGCAAAGAAATGAAAAACAGTCTGAAGACAAAAGGAGATTGCAGATTGCAAAAGAAGAAGCTGAAGAAAGGTATGAAGATAGCCTTGTGACAGAAATAACCAAAAGTATGAAGCCATTTTAGGTAATGGAATTATCTCTTTCATTTTTACTCAAACATTATGGACTTGTGTTGATAGCTAATGGGCAAGAAATTTTCTTGAAAGAACATAATGGAATATTAATGGCAAAGGATTTTGCTAAAGATTATACTGTGGAAGATGGTATAACAAAGATTTATAAGAATAATTCAGTCCAAGGAGATATAGCCAGTCTAGAATAGGCTATGAAGAAGAGAGGAAAAGAAGACAGTCCAGAACATAAGGATCAGTTGGCAAAGGTTGAGCTACAACAGAAATTTGAAGACAGTCTTACTTGTACAAATTGAAAAAAGAATGAAGTTAATTGTAATCTACAAATTGGTGAAAGGCAAGCAATCTCAGAAGATGAAGGTAAGGACACTTTCATGGATGATGCATCTACAGTGAATAGTAAAGGGTTTCAATGGAAACTGATATTGATGATGTTAACAATGATTTTTATTTTAAAAGAAACTTTATCAGGGGAGGAAAAATCTGTTGTGTATGATTTTGTTTCATGTCCAGAAACAAAGAGGATGAGAGATTTGTAGATTTTGGTTGAAAAGGAAGAGGCGTGGAAAAGACAATTTAGTGACTTAAAGATTTTTAAGGGAGAAGAAGGAAGAATGAGGAGAAGTGTGAAAGGAAGGAAAGCCAAAGAGAAAAATAGAGAACAGAGTTTTGAAATTAGGAAGTATTTAGAGCACAGTGAAGACAAAATAGACTTGTTCAAGATAAGACAAGGTGGAAGAAAATATGACAATTTTGATATGTCATATGCACATCAAGAAGATGTCAATTCAGAGAGATTATGGAGTGGAATTGCTAGAGAATGTAATGCATTTTCTGATTTTGAACTATTAATTTTTGAATGTGTTTTCTAGGATGAAGGACAAACTGCCCGTGGAGATATGTTTGTTTATGCAAACATGAAGGAATGTATGACTTCTGGAAGTACAGAAAACCAGTTTCCCTCATGCGAACAAACAGATGATAGTGAATAGCTGATTGATTTAAAAGTTCAGGATGAAGGAAGCAGAGTTGGCATAACTCTTAAGTAAATCATTGTAGAAGAAAAAGAAGGTTGCAGGGGATGTAAAAGTACAGTTCACAAACAGATTTTTTTTTAGTCCAAAGAAGGTTTGAATGTCAAGATTTTATCTTGAGTTGGCAATTAAAAATTTGGATATATTATGTAGATATGAAGGTATTTGAACCTAGTTCAATAACTGAATTATTTGCAGTTGATGGACAGTATGAGGATGAAAAATTATATGTTCTTGCAGCAAACAAGAAACAATATTCTTTTAAGATTGAGAGAATGCTATTTAAATTGTTGAACAAGTGGATGACAGAAATTGAATGATGGAAAATGGATAAAGACGGGAGAAACACATATATGGACAGAAACTCCTTGGTATTGAGATGATGCCAGACGACGGTCAAGGGAGCGAGGGGGAAGATTATTTTGTTTGAGAAATTGTTTATGCAAGATATTAGCATCCAAACATTATGCAGAAGAAATGATTATGACATAAGAGCAAAAGGACATTCACAACACAGAATTTGGCATCCAGGAGAAAGAGAAAAGGCAGCAAATGCATTTGCATTTGAAAGAGGACAGACATTCAATTTGAAGATTAAATTTGATTAAGTTTAAAACAGCAGCAGTTGAGACTCATGAACAAGAGTCCATGAAATTTTTCAACTTAGGGATTCTAATGCAGGGGCATCTAGAACAGCCAGCAATGTGATGGGTTGATCACATGTTGTGGTTGATTAAGAATTAGAAGACAAGTGCTTAAGTTGAATTTTAATTAATTAGGTATATATGTAATTATTTATTTGTCAAGTACAGAAACTGGAAAAAGGGAAGTAACATAGCCACTAATCCCCATCCTACGTGGAGATCGGCCTGGAATTTAGCTTGTTTGGCTATATTATAATTAGAGGAGATTAGAGCAGAAGTGAGCTAAGATTGTAGTAGGTGAGAAGAGTTGAATAGGTAATCACAGGATAGTTAGATGACTGGGATTTGAACTAATTTGAACCACTAAGTAACACTATTTCTATAAATTGTAGCTTTCGGGCATTGAAAGGAGGTGACTGTGAGTACAGTGAAATGAATGGTAGGAAGTAATTAAAGCCTATGGGCTTTTCCGGAAAAAAATGGAAGAAAGGCACACATAGTTCATATAAGTTGTTTTCTGGAGTGTAAAGACTCCTTTCTTGATATTTGTGTAATTGTTGATTAATGAAGGATTGAATGTGGTTTGATTTACTTGTTCTTCTATGCATTTTGGAATTTGTGATTAATTAATTATTGCTCTATTTGATATAATGAAATCGAATGAGTTTGACATAGAATTGGTTTATTGAATGGGACAATGTTACAGGCATCAAAATTCTCTCAGAACTGCGAAAAGAGAATTGGCATTATGAAGAATCCAATAGTGAATTGACACGTGGAGGAAGGGTGGATGAATCAAAATCCATATTGGGTTTTAAAATCAGTGAAATTATGTGAATAATTTCTACGAAAAGGATTCTGGTAAAGATATTTGATTTTCTTGAACCAAAGAGTCGATTCACTTTTATTGAATTATAAACAGCAGAGAAGCAGTGTGATATGGGCGCTAGCTATTAGATTGAATGCATTTGATCCACGATTCCTTGTTTATGAATTGCCTACGTATTAACCTACGTGAGGGTTTTAATAGGAATAGATGAGTTTTATGAAGGATGCATCAGATATCAATATCTAATTATTGAATACTCTAAATTCTGCATCGATCCTAATTGCCGGAATCGAATTCCATTCAAGTAAGATTCATTACAGCAGTAATGAATTAGTGGTGAACCTCTGATTGCTTAAGCGGCATCGATTTGATAGAAACTATGTTTATTAAGTGGAATCACTTGAATTATCTGTAGCAGTAAGACAAAGAAGACGTGTTTTGAAAGGAGCATTGGATTTGTTTAGCTGGAATCAAAGTTTGTTTATGTAAGCGTTGGTTAGTCAGTTGTATTGATGTCAATCCCAATTGTTAATGTAGAGAAAGATGTTCTTTTTAAGAGTGAAATATTTGAGTTAATTATAGTCAATTACCAGTCTTGAAGAAAGCGGGTTGAAGGAGTATTACAGCCAGTATCGCGCACCTCTGGAGCTGAGGAGCGGTTTTGTAAAAATTCATGCGATCCAATTGTTTGCAAACACGTCATCAGTCCAAAACTGCCCATATCGCATAAGATTTAAGTTCTAAATCTTGGTGGTAAAAGTAACACGATATGAATTCGATCCCAAGAGCAGAAGATCCAAAGGCCATCGCTCTCAAATTTGCTCAGGAAATAATGCAAGGTATGGCCCAGTGGTTTTTGGCTTTGGAAAATATTTGTTAAATACATATGAGTTGGATATGCGTGGACTGGACCCACACATCGTATGAATTGTTTTCAAATGATAAATGAAGTTAAAGTGCCGTGGGATGTATCATTGGTAAGTGCTGTGAGCCATCTTATTTCTGATTTAATTCAAAGTCGGACTTTGAATAAATGAAACATCTGCATTAGTTTTAAAACCTTAAATGTGTGATTAATGCCTTGGGTTTTAACGAAGTCCAGTTGTGGTTAAACGAGGTCTATTTCTACTTCAAAAGCATATGAAAGGTATTAAAATAATGTATGTGTTGGCAAAGATTTACTTTGGTTTTTAACCAACATGGATTCGATATATTTATGAAGTGGGTTTATGGTACGGTTTCAACCATAGCAATATATATAAAAAAAAATAATGCTTTTTCCTACAAAGGTTTGTTGATTGGACTTTGCACCAAAGTCAAAGTCAGAATAGAAAATGTCAAAGTGGATTTTTAGACCTTAAGGCATGAAATAGAGATAATTCCTGAGTTAGAATTATTTCATATTGAGATTTAAAGTTGAAGAGCATTATATATGCAAGATCAATGGTTTGGCAGCTTGGGCTGCCATCACAGTGCCTCCGAGACAACACCAAGTTCATCTTTCTATCTCGGGTAACTTTAATATTGCCATGTTCAATACTACTGCAAGTCTTCCTAGCAATTCTCCCCTGCACATATATTTGTTGGAAGACCGCGGTCTGAAGATAATCGTGAAAGCCCAACTGACTGAGAAGGAAGGAAAAGCTAAGAGGAAAGCCAAAGCTACATCAGTGAAATGAGGTCGGAATTCTAGTAAAGAGGTAATAGAGAACTTATTCCAGCTTATTCGGACGACACTCCCTGTTATATCAAATCCTTGATTCATGGGTGGGAACATGATGTAAGGGAAAAGGAGGGAGCGGAAGCTGAACTGGCTGAGAAAGAATTGAACCCAATTTTAACTGACCCATGTAATACACGCAATAGATTGTCTCTTTTCCATCACTCGATTCGCACCTACTAGATCTTGAAATGTCTTTTGGTGAAGGCAATTGTCTCAGTCCAAGAGATAGGGGGAGACCCGCATGCAGCCTCAACTCGGGCGGAAATTCACAAAGACATCTAGGAGATAAACTTGCAGCAACATCACCAGAGTGCCTGACTCGGACATATAGACAGACAGTTACAAAGCATGTATCAGGTTGATATGCCAGGATCGAGTGTTAAAGATCTGGCTCCCATAGACTCTTTTGAGGACTGATTTCCCTAAATTATGATTTTGCAATGAAAATGGATAGCATTTACTTTTTAAATATGTTTATGGAAGTAAAGATAGATAATAGTCTCTTAAAGACAGTAAGAAACCGCTTTAAGTTGTTTAAGTTTTGGATGACTTATAACTCTTTAAGACAGCCAATAGACCTGATTTCCTACGAGCAAGTTGAAGTTAGAAACTATAAATTTCTATAACCTGCATTGTGTTTTATAAATAAAAAAATAAAAAAACACTACTAAATTTATAAAAAAATATATATATCAAAATAATAAAAAGAGAAATCAAATCATGTGAAGAGTACCCCATACGAATACATGTCAAACCTTTACCCTCCTCTTACCGACCATAACCCCATTTCTTGAGTCTCAAAGATTAAACTCATAACATTTTAGGTATACTCGCAGTTACACGTTGCTTTGCGTAAATTTAAAATAATGCACACCATGGCCGGGGTATTTTTCAGTACGGAGCATACTTTAAATTATGTTTTAGTATAATTTTCAAATAATTTAATTTAGTTCCATCGCTCCCCACTTCTCGTGAACAGCATCCTAAATTATATGGATTCCACGTGAACCGCGTCCCAAAATATATGGTTTTCGTTTGCTTGTCAATGGCCCACCCATCAATCAAGATATGATTGGCGTAAGAAAGAGGGGTAAGAAATGGCATCACACGGCGGGACACATTCGGAAATTTGTAGCATGAAGACAATTGTTAATGAGGTCGGCAAAGCAATTTTTGTCAATGTGACAACTTCGTGATCATGGAATCCATCAATAGAACCAATATACACTTCATGTCATGTCATAGATATATGAATAGGAGTATTTCCAAAAATGTGGATAACACCATTTGAAGTCTAAATATCGGTAGAGGTTGCTAATACAATGTATATATATGACCAGGGAGCGTAGAAATAAGAAGATTATGAGAAGTCCAAGTCAACACGTAAGAAGCACGTTTCTTCATAGATATTTCCAGAAATCTCATCCAGACAAGACAAATGTGGATGACACCATTTGAAGTGTAAATATCGGTAGTGCTTGCTAATACCATGTATCTGACTATTGGGGGCGTAGAAATAAGCAGAATATGAAAGGTCCAAGTCATAAGCACGTTTTTTCAAGCAAATATCAAAATGTTGAAAACTAGCTGTATACGACATGGATGAGAATAACAGTCAAAACAATAATATACTAGGTGAAAAGAAATCAGATTTTAGGAGAAAATTTTAGAGGCTAATATTTGCACATGAGTTAAATTTCTATATTTTTTCCCAAAAAAAAAAATGCATTTGCCTAATTTTTATTTTTTTTCTAAATTTACATATTAATAAGATTCATCAAAATTTCTAAACTTTAAGATAAAGTTTCATGTTTAAAATTTTCCCGGAATTTTTTGTAAGCTTAGATGGTACCTTCTATTTTCTATTAATAAAATCAAGCAAAAGATACAAAACTAGACCTCAACCTGCCCGCAGGAAACCAAGTATTTTGGCCATTGAAGTTCAAAATAAGTCAGCCAGAACATAAAAGTCTTAACAACCTATATCATATCTGTCGATACTGGATATCCAAGTCTAGAGACAATATTATATACAAAAAGGATTAAAAGGATTAGCCATTTAAAATGAAAGTGCAACATAAGAACAATAAAGTCTTATTCCTCCTCGGATTCAACAAGCGTTGGATCTTTGGCTGAAGCTCCTAGTAATTCAACTGAAACCTGTTGCATTGCTTTAATTTCATTCTCCAATCTTCCAAGCCTCGCATATTGATGCAGCTGACGTAAATTAATTTCTTGAATATTCCTATTGATATCAGCCAGGGTTGATTCCAACTTTGTTTCAAATTTTCCCTCAATTTTTCTAAAACATGAAAAAAGCTTTTATTCATATTTATAGATGAAAATTTTAGTAATTTGAGATAGTAATTTAATTATATAAATTAAATTGTGGGTAAATAAAAATATCTAAATAGACATTAATTTATAATAGATATCAAAATAATTATTTTATTGTACCTCTCATATTGTCAAAATTGAAAAGAAAATAAATCATAAAAAATAACTAAATTATTACTTTATAGTAAATTATTATCATTATTATTAATTCTTAACCATGGAAATACACTATTTTGTTAATAAGATTTGTTACAATAGTATAGGTCATACCATTTTTTATCAATACCACATATTCAACAAACTAAACAAATTTAATTTTAATTTTAATTTTATAACATTTTTTAATTAGATTGAAAAGTAAAAAAGGCAAAACTATTTGTGACATAAGTTTTCACCCTCTATCTTCACTACCACTATTGAGTGAATATTCATTAGAGGTTAAATCCCTGCAATCCATAAACTAATTATTGATGATTAAATTAGAATTATGAAAGCCCTTTTGAAAAATAGACATACCTATCCATGTAATAAGATTTTCCTAAAGAAAAAATATCTTTCTCTTGATTTATATAGAAAAACAAGATGGAATGATTATGAATTGTTATGATGTCCCATAGGGTAGATATATATACCATCTTCTTTTAGTATTAATTATAGCATATTAGAATGTAATCTTTATGGGCTTAAAGTTTGACATGTGATCCTAGAGTGTGTTGGTGAAATGACATTGTTTATGAGTTGAGGTGGTGTACTAGGCAACTGGGGTGGTCTATAATTGGTCTTCAAGTGGTGGGTTGCTCAATCTCAGATTTGGATTTCTCTGAGAAGATGTTTTACTTAAGTGAATACCTTAAGTCGTATCTTGATTACAATAAAAAATGAACTAGATTACCATTATTTTATCTTTTATTTCCCATCCTTTAGTGCACATGTTTCTAACTATGTGGTTCCAATATGATTTCACTTCTATGGTTCCATTGTATTTCTATTATTCATCTTCTCTCCATAGGTTTGGGCTTAATGATTCCTTAGTAGTGAAATTTTATGGAGACCAAGGGGACACATCTTAATAATATGGTAAAAATTTAATGTTTCATCCATTATGGTTTCATAGAGAAATTGTACAGAAGATAGGCTTTGTGATTAATTAGTTCTAAAAGAGTAATATTGGAGTTTTCACTATAATTAATTTTCAATGGGGTTAAAAACTCTAAAAATTTAATCACCTTGAGGAGACATAGAGAATGATATGTGAAATATTTTTTATATTTTCAATCCTTATAATTTATGAGGTATATCTTGTGTAAGTTTAGATTTCTTTAAAAGCATTTTTTGGGGTTAGCAAGCTTCTTTTTTTTTTAGTGATGTGTTTCAACATCTTTAAATAACATAGGATTTCTTGTTTATTAAGTAAAACAATGATTATGGAATAATACACATAGGAACTACACGAGGTTTCACCTTATTATAGAAATAATTTTCGGCATCCTTTCAACTACCATTGCATCAGATAATACTTGTACATGAAGTCTCAATTCCATATATGTTTGGTTATATAGGAATCCTCCTAGGCATACCTGATATGTAACTAGATCACAAAATAGAAGAAGAAATAGATCAACGACTTCAAAATAAGCCTCTTCAAGGGGGAAAACTCCTTTTACATCACATAAATGAAAAATTATTAGATGATTCAAATGGAAAGACCTCCTCAGTATATATAGGAGTCTAAGGGGTCATAATATAATTAGAGCTTACATAAAAATAATAATGTATGGTTACAACAATAACAATAGTGGGCTTCTATAGGGAAAAACCATAAACACTAACAATATGATGCTACATGGTCACAACAATAATAATAAGGGGGATACACTAGTATTATAGGAACCTGACATGTTTAAAAAAAAAGTGTTTTCCTCAACGCTTGAGTAGTTATGGATGCTTTTGTATAAAATTCTTATCCTTCCATGTTGAATCTTCAGTGGGTAAGTTCTTCCACTTAATGACATACTCTAAAAATGATTGATGCCATATCTGTCAAGTTATTTTTTCCATGGCTACTTCAAGCTCCAATACGATTTTTCCTTCCTTATAAAGTTATGGCAAATAATGTTTGAACTTGGAGCTTATCACTGATAACCTTATTTAAGCATGAAGCATGGAAAATTGGGTGTACTCGGATAGATACAGGGAGTTCTAATTTGTATGCCATAGTACAATTTTTTTGCAACACGTTGTAAGGACCATAGTACTTGGGTAATAATTTATTATCCTTCTTAGCTTTCTTGAGAGACATTTGGTTGTATGGTTGTATCTGTAAAAATACCGAGTCACCTACATAAAAAAATCACTACGATGTTGATTTTCTTGTTGTTTCATCCGATTTTGCACCCTAGTGAGCTAATCCTTTAGGATATGGAGAAATTCTTATTGATGCTCGATGTGACCTTCCACTACTTGGAACTTAGTATTTTCTCTTAATGTGATGGACGATGGATGATATCCATAAATTTCCATAAATGGGGTCATATTTTATGTAGTATGGAAGGAAGTGTTATACCACCATTCATCTAGAGGTAACCACATGACCCATTATGTTTGTTTATCATATACAAAGAAATGAAGATATCCTTCCAAACATTTTCTCACTATCTCATTTTTCGTGTCAGTTTGAGGATGATAATATGAGCTATGAGCTAATTGAGTACCATTGAAGACAAGAAAATAATTTCGTCCAAAAATTTCCATCAAAAATGGGATTTTTGTCACTTACAATAATCTTTGGGTTTCCATGTAACTTTTGAATTTATTCCATAAATGCAATAGAATGCATTGGCTTTATTTCCTTCGGAATTGGTTAGACTTGTGATAAAATATATTGATACCTTCTCCCAACATTTACTTGGAATGAATAAAGGTTGTAACAAACCTAGGGTCTTAATTTTCTCAACTTTATTTCCTTGGAAAACCACACATTCTGCCGTGAAATTCTGAATATCAGATTTAAGGCCATCCCAAAAAAATCCTTCTTGACCCTGTGATAATTTTTTTAAAGTATTGAGTCCCTCCAATAGGAGAGGTGTGCAATTCAAAAATAATATTTTGTAGGGGTTTGGAATTATTACATAGATATAACCAATCTTTGTACCATAATGAGTCATTTTCGAAATAAATGTATGAGATGTACTGGGATCTTGCTACAACTTTTGAATGAGTGTCCACACCTCTTCGTCATTCTTCCATTTTTCTCTTGCTTTATTTATCGAGTCAGGTTGGATAATATAAATGGCATAGAGAAATGCTTCTACATCCTCATCTCTTCTTGACAATGCATCTGTAAAAACATTTTGCTTCCCTTTCTTATAGATGATTTCAAATTCATAACCCAACATTTTAGTGACTTATTTTTGTTGCTCTTATAAAGATAACTTTTTTTCCAAAAAGTGTTTAAGACTATCATTATCTGTTTGTACCTTGAAGTGTCTTCCCATTTGGTAATGGTACCATTACTTTAGAGCATGTAGTATTTCCAACACTTCCTTCTCATAAATAGGTTTGTGTAAATAATTTCTCTTGATTGGATGACTTTCAAAAGAAATGGGTCTTCCTTCTTTCATTAAAACAACATTTCTATTTCCTGAGGCATCACATTCCACCATAAAGGTTTTTGTGAAGTCTGGAGTAGCTAAAATCAGATCTTGGAACATTGCCTCTTTAAGATTTTAAAAGGACTTAGTTTCTTTTGGAGTTCAAAAAAATGCATCTTTCTTTAGTAATTTTGTTAGAGGTTTTGTTATTTTCCCATAATTATTAACGAAGTTGCAATAATACCCTCTCAACCCAAGAAATTCTCAAATATGCTTTAGGGTTGTGAGTATTTTCCATTCCTTGATTGATTTAATTTTGTTAAGATATACCTTAACACCATCATGAGATATAATATGCCCCAAATATTCCACCTCTTGTGCCCCAAAGAAAAATTGGGACATTTTTACATGCAATTCTTTCTCATCCAATATTTTGATCACCCTGTCAACATGTGTTGAAGTTTGCAACAAGAAACAGTGAAATTGGCATTCAGAAGCAACATGACAACAACTACATTAGTGTGGGACCACAGTTCATGTAGTGATGGGTCCTAGCGATACATTAGTGTGAAATTCAATTTGTTTGAGAAATTGAAAATGTGTCTAATTTAATTATCCCTTAATTAAATTGGACAATAAAATGTAATATTATCTCATAATCACTTGTAATAGTTAACTGAGTGTGATAAACTCAGTTAGTTCATGAATTTCGAGTTGAGGGTGGTTGGTGAGGCACGCAGGGTGATTTTAAGTGTTTTAAAGTTTAAGTTACAGTTAGTGCATTAGTTTAATGCATGAGAAATCATTTAACTCAGTTAAGTGAGTTAAAGTAAGTTTAATTAAGTGTAATTGATTGTTGCATTACTGAGAAGTCAAGTGAATTAAATCAGGTTTAATTCACATGCAGTGATCTGTCAAGTGACTGATGATTTACTATTAATAGTTGCATGCATGTCAGTTCTAGTGGAGACCTAGTTGAGACAAATGTTAAAGGGAAGTTGACTATCAGTTGTATTATTAGAAAACTGCTTGGATGCAGTTAAAACAAAACATGATTTCCAATGATACTAGCTCAATTGAGAAAGGCTAAAACTATTAACAAATAGGGATTGCATTCCTCATGAATTGCGTGAGAAAGGAAGGTTGAAGACAAGTTGAGAATTGGCAAAGTGTTGGCTCGATTTTGTCTTGATCAGTGTGAGATGATAGGAAAAGTGCAGGAGACTCTTGTGAGAAGAGTGCATTGTAATTGTTTCATGATTCTTTGGTGAATATACAATAGAAGATAGAGGAGTTTTGAGAAGCAAAATTTCCCCAGGAAAATATCTGTGTTGTGGTTTTATTATCTTCTTTCTTTACTTGTTGTGATTGGAAATTGTGTTTATTTTCCGCAATTGATTTGTATAAGGATTTAGTATCTAGATTTAGTACATTGCTTGATCGGATTGAATCAATTGATATACATATGTCTGTATAATTTCTACATGGTATCAGAGCACAGGAAATCACTATAGTGGAGAAGAAATTTAGCTTTTAACTGAATAGAATTCGAATTGGTAGAACTATTATTTGGTGCGACAACAGATCGAGATGACTTTCAATGGCTTGAGATTGCAGTATGAACTTGAGGGTAGCTCTAATTATATTGCATGGAAAGACATAATGGAGGTAGTGCTAGAGGGCAACGAGTTGAAAGAATTCATTGAGAATGATATTCCCAAGCCCGCAACAGCAAACACTGCTCTTCTTGATGCTTGGAAAAATAAGGTAGAAAGGGCAAGGAGGATCTTATTGGAGGGAGTACGAGATCACATTGTCTCAAGTCTCCATTGAAAAGCGACTCCATATGAAATGTGGAAGGTTTTCCAGATCTGTTTCAAAGCAACAGTGATCATATAAAATTGGCACTGAAGGACAAGCTTAGGAAAATCAAAATGGAGAAAGGTAACACCATTCCGAAATATTTAACCAAGTTTTTCCAATGTTGAGATGAGGTTGAGAGCTTCGGAATTACTGTCGCAGATGATGAATTGGTGCTACTAGATCTTCTAGGCCTTCCCAAGAGTTGGCATATTTGTTAGGACTTTTTCAATGGGATGGAGAAGCTGCCAGATTGGGAACAACTTTGGTCGGATTTGGTGCAAGAAGAATTTAGGCAGAATACCACGGATGGATCTTCATCTAAGACAAATGATGAATAAAATTATGCCTTGGTTGGTAAGGCAAAGAGGGGGAAGGGAAAGAAATCCTATTCCAAATCTGAGACCGATGAAGAAGGCAAGGAGCGTGACATGTCCGAAGTGAAATGTTATCATTGTCACGAGCATGGACATTATGCCACTAATTGTCCACAAAAGAAAAGGAAAAAGAAGGCTTCAGGATATGCAGTTGGTGAGGCTTTGGCATCGCAATTTGAGTTTGACTTCTCACTCATCGCATGCATGGTATCAAGGGCGATGGGATCAGTGTGGTACTTGGATAGTTGTGCATATTTCCACATGACGGGAGACAAAGAAATTTTCAGTAGCTTGGAGGAGAAGGACCACTAGATGCATATCGAAATGGGTGATGATGGGTGATACAATGCTACCAGGATCAGTACAGTTACATTCCAGAGACAGTCGCAATGTTAGAGGATAGAGGCTATGATGTGGTTTTTTGTGAAGGGAAAGAATTCCTTCGACACAAAGCCACAGGAGAAGACAAGAAGATTTGGATTTGTGTGAAGAATCTCTATAAAATTGATGTAGATGGTTGCACATCATTGATGGGTAAGGCAGGAAAAGTGGTGAGACGGGATGAGGGTGAGTTATGGCACAGGAGATTGCTCCATATACACCATAGGGATTTGAAGGTCATGCAATAGATTTCTACGGGGCTTCCAAAGGGTACTGTTGCGTAGATAGACACATGCAAGGGATGTAACATGGGGAAGTGTGAGAAATCCTTGCGATTGTCCCTTGAGAGGGAGCTTAATTTTCATGCAAATGAGGAACTTTTGGTTCCTAAGGATGGACCTCAAGATGTAGAGAAGCCAGATGGGTAGAGGGAGTACATGTAGCTATACCTCCAGGTGCGAGGTGGGGCAATGTGAAAAATTAATCCCAAGAATAAATTTGGGTAGGGTTCACTGAGATGGTGTCTCTCATGGATCAAACCGGGTTACGAGGAGCCCACAGTATAATAGTAGTAGGAATGATCAGTTAGATTGATGCAGTCATATGTTAGGAGGATATAAATCATAGTTACAGGTGTTAGATACTGGAGCGCGGATCAGAGTTGGCAGCAGTGCAGAGTGCATGGATGCAGATGTCAGCAGCGCAGAGAGTACAATAGACATGTGCAGTAGCTAGCAGCAGCCATAATACTCCGATGAAAGATGAATTATACTCATTCAGTTGTTTGGAGGCTATTTATTTTCATAAGTGTTTCATGAAAAAGTTGTATGTGTGAGAAACACTAGAGAAGTGTTGCATGCAAGAGGTGCATGTGTGCATGCAAGGACATTCCTTTCTTGTTGAGAGGGAGTGTTGAAGTTTGCAACAAGAAACAGTGAAATTGGCATCTAGAAGCAACATGACAATACCTACACTAGTGTGCGACCACATGTCATGTGTGATGGGTCCTAGTGATACATTAGTGTGAAATTCAATTTGTTTGATAAATTGGAAATGTGTCTAATTTAATTATCCCTTAATTAAATTGGACAATAAAATGTAATCTTATCTCATAATCACTTGTAATAGTTAACTAAGTGTGATAAACTCAGTTAGCTCATGAATTTCGAGTTGAGGGTGGTTGGTGAGGCATGCAGAGTGATTATATGTGTTTTAAAGTTCAAGTTCCAGTTAGTGCATTAGTTTAATTCATGATAAATAAGTTAACTTAGTTAAGTGAGTTAAAGTTAGTTTAACTAGTTGTAACTGATTGTTGCACTAGTGAGAGGTCAAGTGAATTAAATCAGATTTAATTCACATGCAGTGATCTTTCAAGTCACTGGTGATTTATTATTAATAGTTGCATGCATATCAGTTCCAGTGGAGACCCAGTTGAGACAAAGGTTAAAGGGAAGTTGACTATCAGTTGTATTATTAGAAAACTGTCCAAATGCAATTAAAACACCACATGATTTCCCATGATACTAGCGCAGTTGAGAAAGGCTGAAATTCACAAGGAATAAGGATTACTTTCCTCATGAATTGCATGAGCAAGGAAGGCTTAAGACAGGCTGAGAATTGGCTAAGTGTTGGCCTGATTTTGTCTGGATCAGTGTGAGACGATAGGCAGAGTGCAGGAGACTATTGTGAGAAGAGTGCATTGTAATTGTTTAATGATTCTTTGGTGAATATACAATAGAATATAGAGGGGTTTTGAGCAAAAATATTTCCCTGGGAAAACATATGTGTTGTAGTTTGATTTTCTTCTTTATTTACTTGTTGTGATTGGCGATTGTGTTTATTTTTCATAATTGATTTGTAGAAGTATTCGATATCTAGCTTTAGTACATTTATTGATCGGATTAAATCCATTGATATACATATGTTTGTATAATTTCTACAACATGTTGAACATGATCCTTCCAAGAGTTGTTCTATACTCGTATATCATTAAAAAATACTAACATAAATTTTCTAAGGAAGTGTTTGAAAATGGAATACATCAAACCTTGAAATTTGGAAGGTGAATTAGTAAGGCCAAAAAGCACAACAAAAAATTCATCATGACCTTCATGAGTTTTGAATGTTGTTTTCAGAATGTATTCAGTCTTCATTCTATTTTGATGATACCCTGAACGAAGATCCAAATTGGTGAACTAACTCACTCCATGTAATTAATCCAACAATTCATTATTGACAAGAATGCAAAATTTATCATTAATAGTGAGCTGGTTGAGCTCCTTATAATCTGAGCACATACACCATGATCCATCCTTCTTGCATACCAATACTAGTGGAGTAGCCAAAGAACTTTGGCTAGGTTGAATTATACCTTCCTCTAGAATTTATGCAACCATACGTTCAATTTCACTCTTTTGGGCATAGGGATATTTCTAAGTTCTAATGTTTATAGGAACTCTTCCTAGAATCAAGTGAATAGCATGATCTTGATCACGAATAGATGTGAGGCATTTGGGAGTCTCAAATACCTTGGAATGATTGTACAAGATTCTTTGGAGATCTGGAGAAACAAATGATTTCAATATTTGAACATCTAGTGAGCATAATTGTGCAATTATGCATCATTGTTATTTCTTCAAAAGCTTTGTCTTTCCATTATATATGGTTACCTACCCTAGTTTCCATGCGACGTCCCCTGATTCAATTTCCTTTCCTTACCAGGAAAATTTCCAGAAAAATTCTTGAAAATTAAAAGTTGTCATCCACAAATATTGTAACCATTGGACTCATAACACAACATCAACACCACCCATTCGAATGGAAAGAAATGTACTATTCAATACATATTGCCCCATGGTTAGATTGATATTATGGAACTTCCTTTGCAATTTATAGTTCCTCCTTTTGCAACCATCACTTGACACTTTGGTGCTGGATATAGAAAGCAATTCAATTCCTTAGCTATCTTAAAATTAATAAAATGATCAGTACTACCATAATCGATCAATGTTATTGCTTTTTATCCCTTGATATATCTATTTATCCTGAGTGTTTGAGTAGTGATAATTCCTTCCAATGAATTACAAGATATGGTCATATTCATTCATTACTTTGGGGTTGGTTCTTGGTGTATATTTGCTTCTTTTGATGATTCTTATTCCTTTTCTTCCTCCTCTTAGTAAAATAATTTATTTGAGGCACATTTATGACCCTTAGTGTATTTTCTATCACAATTGTAACAAATCCCTTTTTCTATTTTTTTCTCCAGTTGTTATGTTATGAACCTTGTAGGTTGTGGGACGTTGGGAGCAATAACACTTCCATCTCTATAGTTGTCAATGGTATACTTCCTTGTTGCCATAATTTTTCTTTCAACTTTTCTTGCTTCCTTGAATGCCTTCTCCAATGGATTAAGTTCCCAAAGGAGAACATCATGTTGGATGTTATCCTTTAAATTCCCTATGAATACATCAATATTATGATCCTATGGAATATCATTTACCTTGATATTCAATATTTGGAAATCCTCAATGTGCTCTTCCATTGAAACCTTTTGTTTAAGATTTATAAATTGGATAAAGAAGGTATTTCTCTTTGTATCCTGATAATGTGCTACCAATTATATCATAAAAATTTTCCAAGTGAAAATTGATTTATGAGAACACAACCATCGATACCATACGTATTGATTTTTTTCTAAATATAATGATGCAATGTGTATCGTTTGTGTATGTGACATATCATTTAGATCAAATAATTTCTCCACCTATAGTATCCATGTTACCAAATCCTTGTCATCAAACTTTTTTATGTCATTCTTTAGAATGTAGTTAGTCTTAAACCCACTATTGTAGTCTCTAAAATCATAATTCATATTCCTTTTGTCCTCATCATGATATTCATGGGGTATCTTGTCACTACTAGAAAGCCTTTCTTACAACAACTTTGTCAAACCTTCCTTCACACCTTCAATTTCTAATTTTAAACCTTCCTTGCCCCCTTTTAAACCATCCATGTCCCTTTTTATTTTATTTTCTAAACCACCCATCTTAGCATTCAATTCATTTTTTGTTGTTCTTTGTGAGATAAAAATTTGTTACACTTGGTCATGTAACATTGATATATCATGTTGCATTTATTCCTTTTCTTCATGTGTCATAGTAGAGATTTATGGTTGTTTACTGGGTGTATCCATTTTTTTTTGTGAGGCATGTTGGAACTAAAAAATGATATATGTGCCTCACTATTCCCTTTAAATCACTTCAAACTGATTTTTCAAACAATATATATGCAAATTTAACATATACACACCCTTTTTCTTGTTTTTTGGAGCTTGATCTAGAAACTATTGTATCTTTGTAAGTTTGGCTCCCTAAGGTTTAAAATTTTGTCTTATGGTAGCCCTCTAAATCTTCTTTCTAATTCCACAATTCAAACTGACATTGGATTCTTCAAGATCAAGTTTTTCCCAATTTCCCACAATGACCTCATTATGGACTGGTTCAGTAAAGCGAACTTGGACATAATGCCACATGTCACTGTTTCAACCTTAGGATCTAAAAATGATACAAGACAAGTTAAATTATGTGCAATTTTAGTCATTTTTTATGAAATTAAAATTCGATGCTCATAGAGAAAGTTATCATGATTTTCCCTAGATCTCTTATTTGCGACATAATTATGGAGCATGGGAAAACCTTAACTTATTTGGAAAATATCTTAGAAACTATAGAGAATCAATATCTGAAATTTTTACATAAATTTTAACACGATTTCTAATCCACATTGTATAATTTTCAACTTCTGAAGCATCGTAGGAAAAAAAACTATAGTGAAAATTCCATGATGGCCTATTAGAAGCGACGAAACCCTATAATCCAACACTTTGATACCAAATTTTATGTAACCAGATCACAAAATAGAAGAATTAATAGATTAAAAGTTTAAAATAAACCTCTTCAAGAGGGAAATGACATTTTACATCACATAAATGAACAATTATTGGATAATTCATATGAAAATACCTCCTTGGTATATATAGGAGTATAAGGGGTTACAATATAATCAAAGCCTACATAACAATAATAATGTAAGGGCACAACAATAATAATAATGAGCTTCTATGGGTCATACCAATAAACAATAACAAAATGGGGGCTACATGGGTACAAAAATAACAATAAGGGGGCTACACTAGTATTATAGGGACCTAAAAATATCTAAAACCAACTTTAGATAAACAATTTAGCTATATTATTTCAATAGTACCTTTTTAATAGCACTCAATGATACCATTGTCTAGCACCTAGATAGTTGAGTGGTATGACTAAGGTATTAGTTGATATTTCTTAATTATATCCCTGATATATTGGACCGAGTGCTATTATTAGATCCCACACATACACCAAAGATACATAACACCTAGAAATCCCTTGTGCTTAGGAACCAATAAATTTTTTCCATGGATCTAAATAAGGATCCAAAGTTCACTTCATTAATTAAACCTCTACAAATCTCCTTTGTGACTCATGAATAAATAGAAGACATGCTTTATCCGAAACTCAAGTTGGAGAAGCAAGTTAAGCCAATAAGTGATACCATGAATGTTGAATTTTCATAGATGGAAGAATTAGTTAAAAGGAATATGGAAGAGAATATTGATGAAAATAAGTAATAATATCCCTAGTGTTGATGCACTAGAGAAATTGGACTCTATATGTCTAATATTGGAAATATAAATAGGACATTCATAGGTGGAATAGAGTGATGAATGCTTGCAAAAAACAATGAATTATTTCTAAGGAAGCTAATAAACCACTTATTGCATGCCAATTAACTAGATAAACCACTCATGTGCTTCTTCTAAGGTTGATAAACCACTAGGCAGAGTGGAAATATACTAAGGCGCTTGTTGCATAGGGCCAATAAACTATGAAAATTATTATAGGTATCTGGTAATTATCCAACCTATTTATTAAATATTATTTGTCCCAAAAAATTTATTTACTATAAATACTAAATAAAAACACTATTTTAATATTCACAAATTAAAAATTCATAGGAACCTTTATTATTTTAGCAGAGAGGATCTCCACCAAAATTACCCTGAAGATGTAGACATTAGATTTCATTGTTAGATAAAAGCACTGATAATAATCTAGATTACCATACCTTGGTGTGCCTTGTGGGATTGTATGATAGAACTCACAAGCAAAGAAAAGACTGAAAAACAATTGGAAACATAGAAACCATTGCACATTATTTTCATCATCAAAAAGAATTTATGATACATTAGGAATAATCTAGAGTTGTGTAAGAGTAACTTTTTCTAAATATATCCAGTATTCCTAAAAATATTTGGAATAATAGTGTCTAATAAATTCTTTCCAAATATGACTTGGATTGACAAGTAATTTCCTAACTATATTACTTAACAAGAAATATTAGTCTTTAACACTCCCCCTTAAACTCAGTTGTTAGATTCATCATTGTTAATAACTCCCTCTTAATTACAACCACCAATGCATGATAATCTAACTCTCAATTAGGCTTATCATACTTGATATCAAGAAACTTGTTTGACTTATGCATGCTAGTGTATGTTGTTTTTAGCACTATGATATATAATATTTTACTTCCTTCAGCCCCAAACATTATATTCTATGCATTTTTTCTTGTTTTTCATCTTTATTGTATTATTCTTCTTCAATATTTATTCGTATTCATTGTCATCGTCATCTGGCTCTTCTAACAAAATTATTTTTAGATTACCTAATATTGACTGAATTTTTGTATTAACGTGAGTAAGATAAGAGAAAATATCAGCATTTTGTTTCAACTCCTCTTTTACTACTGCAATAGATTCAAAAACTATGATGGTTTCATTCAGTTTTCATTGTCCTTTTTATTTTGTAGTTACAGTAACTTTTCCATAACCACGTTTATATTTATCATACTTAGTATTAGAAAGCCACTCTTCAAGAGATGTGAATTCAACTACATAATCAAATTAAATATTGACAACTAGGTTCTTATCACCTATCATTTTTGTTGCAATGGTGTTTTCAATTTCATCATATTCAACTTCAATTTCATATCCCACACATGTGTATGGATAGTGGACTTCACTATCTACATCATATTGATACCTTTCTAATTCTTCAATCTCTTCCATAACGTTTCCAATTACTTCTGTGATATCAAAATATTATACTTATTTTGTTAATTTTGTAGTTTTTGTTAGTGTCAGTATTTGCATACAGCCATTCATGATCAAAAATAATCTTTTCATATCATTTTAGGGTCTCCCTTAGAATTTTTTTTCATTTTACCTAGGTCTTCATTCAAAAATTTACTCACTAATGGTAGCCCTAGTCAAAAAATTTCACTCTTCCTCAAAAATTCATACTTGCTATCCCACCTTCATGTCTTGCTGAGCATACTTCAATCATGAAAGTCCATTTCATCATTTCATTAAGTCAGTCAGGTCACCATGAAGTCTGGTAACTCAAAATCTTCATTAGGTCTCTAGGTTTCATTCTTCAAGGTCCAAATAAAACACCATTTCATTGCATAAGGTCAAAAAAATTAGGAGAGTGATCTAAATAATATCCCTTTACCATCTAAAGAGGATTTTCAAGCATTAAAATATGGTTTCCAAAGTCATAATTTTGATTTCAAGTGTGAGTTTCATTCCAAAATGTAATTTTATGGTTTTAATATATAATAATTCTCATGGTTCCAAGTGTTGCAAGTTCAAAGTTCCATCATCCAAAAGGAAGAGTTTCAAATTAATTATGTTTCCAAATGCACCAAGAATATCAAATCAAAAGACCAAGTTCAAAGTTAAATTGTAAAATACAAGTCAAGTTTGAGAAAGAAAAAGTGGGTCCTAAGACCAATTTTGAAAATTTAAACAAGGTATAAAGGCCATCAAAGACCAAGTAAAGGCTCATTTTCACTCTCATCCATCGATATCTCACTTACCTACACTCCATCTACCTCCCTTGACCTTTTCTCAATCCCATTCTTCTCATTTCCCTCACTTTCCTACAAACCCTAGCCTATTGCTACACTTTTGATTCCTTCCTAGGTTAGGGTTGTGTTTTTCCCTTTTGGACCCCTTCCCCTCACTCATTTCTAGAAATTCCACTTCCCTACACTCTTTAACATCTATACCTATCCCCCAAAATTTTCCCAATATTTTAGACAACCCCTAACCCCTTCATTCCCATCCCTCTACAACGTAGTCCTAAATCCCCTATTTTGCCTACACCAAACCCTAATTTCCTCTCCCATTGAGCTAGGGTTTGCTATGGAATCAGAGACATATGAGTAGAGGATGCATAAGGGAGGTTATTTGAGAAATTATGAGACCATTCCAACTCATAAATATCATGTCTCCATCTTTTTTTCAATAATTCATTCCAAGGGACAAATCATTTGCCACACATACGGCCAGTTTTTCTTCAAATAGTGTTTTTGAAAAAAAAAGAGATGAATTTGAAAAAAGTGAGAGAGGTTTTTGTCCATCATAGGCCAAGGAAGAAAAACCTCCTTCATGTTTTACACAGGTGTCATGGTTTTTGAGAAATGTCAAAAATACAATTGCTACAAGAGGTTTTCTGCATTTCTCGAGAGAACTTGGGAAAATCAATATTTCTCCTTGATGAAGTGTTGAAATGAGTTGATTGATAAGTAACATGAAAATGAGATAGAGATATATTTCCCATGAGCTATGCTGAGTTTAATTTGGAGTTGAGGAAGGTCTCCAAAACTTGCTTGCAAAAGCACAATACATTTTTGTACCCTCATTTTGCACTTTTGACCAGTCTTGGGAGAATTTATTTTTGAGGGGTTATACTGGATCATTTTAGTGCTTGATAGGTCTATTTTTTACCCAAGAAAGATATCTTTCCAATGAGCTATCATGAGCCCAATTTTGACTTTGGGAAGGCACTCAAAAGTTGATTTGAAGTCGGTGATGTGCACCTGGCACTGGGAGGGCGTACCTGACACGGTTTAAGATGGAAAAATATGATAAAAATTCAATTGAAAATAAATTTACCCTGGAAGAGAGTATAGTATTTTCAAGCGTAGACGACGAATTGAAGGGTAACGAAGTTGAGAACGTCCTTTCCATTTACTTCTAACATTTGGACAACCCTCGTCATACAAGGACGATCTGTGGAGTTGTACTGAATACACCACAATCCAACTTTGCGAGTCTCCTCGCTATCTACTTATCTCCAGCTTCCATTTCCTCTCCTCGCAATGTCATCCCCAACTCATTGCTCTTAGTGAGCTTGAAGGCCCACTCAACGAAGTATCACTGACTAGACCGGTCTACCTCGACATCGATATTCTTTCTATCCCCAACAATCTCTAGCAACAGCATTCCGAAACTATAAAAATCTAATTTATCAGTAACATGACCCATATCTCTTGACCACACCTCTGGCGCAACATATCCTGGCATCCCTCTTAGCATCGTCATTGAAATATTATCTTACCTTGGCGTCCCTCTTGTCAGCGCAACTCCTGCAAATATGAAACCTGCAGTGGAATGGAGAGATTGGAATTAGACCTTTGTCCATTAAACCCTATGAGAATAGTGATAACAAGATACAAGTTCACAATGGTTTTCAATTGAAAGAAATCATAGTTACCTATTACAATGGCCAACTTGATTTTCCTACTTGCAACGCGGCCTGCAGTGGAATGGAGAGATTGGTATGAATGTGCTCTTTGTCCTTTAACCCCAATGAGAGTAGTAGAAATAAGATAAAAGTTCAACGTAATTTCAATTGAAAGAAATCATAGTAGTGTCGACATTTACTTAATTTTTAAATTCTTTATATTAATGAATAATGAAAAAATTACACACATATGTAATTAATGTTAATATAAATAATTTTTTTTTTTATATAATATGTTTTAATCTCCTAAATATTAAATTTGATAAAAAATTTAGTTGAAATTTGTTATTTTTATTTATGTATATCTCTATTTACATAAAAGGAAAAGGTATAAACAATTTTGTTTTCAATAAATATGAATTAAAAATAACTGTAATTTACTAATAATTAAATTTATCATACTCGGTATGATTAAGGAAAACAATATAAATCCACATTCTTATAAACTATGCTAATTTGCATATTAAAAAAATACCTAATTAGCAATTCAAATTCAGAGTGATTTTCAATTGAAAGAAGTCATAGTTAGCTATTACAATGACCGGTTTGATTTTGATTTTTCTACCTGCAAGGCAGCTATGAGAAATTTGTTGGATAGCCAGAGGATTCAATCACACAATAACACAATTATTTCACACACAAAACAATGAGATGAAGCTCTTCGTTAATCTTAATCACTTTAAATCTCAAAACTAAATACAATGAACCCGGTGAAGGGTATTTAACTTAAATTGAAATGCACACACTCTCACATAACTAAACTTGATCAACTCGCTTAATTCACGCTCTAACTTACTCACCAAATCTATCTATAAATTAACTCAACTAATTCACTTAACTGTTTGTCTAACTCTGCATGCGGGAAGTAATTATATAATTTAACACTCCCCCTTAATTACGACCGCTAAACTAAAGCATAACTTATGACAACTCAAACATGCCTACTAATCTATGTCTCAGCTAGGCTTACAACACCCAAGTTTCTTTTGTGAAACTCAAACAAATCTACTACTAATGGATTTGTAAAGATATCAACCAATTGATCACTCGTTCTACAAGGCTTCAAGAGAACTTCTCCATTGCTCATAAGTTCTCAAATAAAGTGATATCTAGTATCAATATGCTTGCTCTTTTGATTAAACACACTATTCTTGGATAGTGCAATCGCTGATGTGTTGTCACAATATATCGTTATTGATCCTTGCTGTTTCTGCTTGAGTCCATCCAATACTCTTCTTAACCATACTTCTTGACATGCTGCTGAAGTCACTGCTACATATTCAGTTTCTGCTGATGATAATATCACAATAGGCTGCTTCTTAGATGCCCATGCTATCACTCCTGAACCAAGCCTGAAACACATAACCGGATGTGCTCTTCTGATCATCCAAAGTTCCTGCAAAATCACTATCTGGATATCACAATTAATTCTTTCTTTTCTGTACTTGCATACATTATGCCATAATCTCTGGTTCCTGCTAAGTATCTGAGAATTCTTTTTCCAACACTCTAATGTGTGTCTTTTGGAGTCTCCATAAATCTGGAAATCAAACTCACTCCTTGCATAATATCTGGTCTTGTCACTGTGAGATATATGAGGTTGCCAACAAATCTTTTAAATAGAGTTGGATTGACATCTGCTCCTTCATCATCCTTACTTAACTTTGTACCTGTTGCAACTGGTGTAGGTTCAGGTTTGGAATTATCCATCCTGAATCTTTTCAACAAATCTTTTGCATACTTATTTTGGCAAATAAAAATGCCTTTTTTAGATTGCTCAACTTCAATGCCAAGAAAATATTTCATGAGACCTAGATCTGTCATCTCAAATTCTTTCATCATGGCTACTTTAAATTCATCTATCTCAAGATCACCTGTAAAAATCATATCATCAACATATAAGCAAACTATCAAAATCTGTCCATGCTCATTTACCTTTGTGTATAAGGTAGGCTCAATGTTGCTTCTGCAAAAACCATTCTTGATCATGTAGCTGTCAATTCTGCTATACCATGCTCTAGGTGCTTGCTTTAGTCCATAGAGTGCTTTCTTCAATCTGTAAACTTTATCTTCTTTACCTTAAACTTCATAACCTGGAGGCTGCTGCACATAAATTTCTTCTTTTAAAATTCCATTCAAGAAGGCTAATTTGACATCCATCTGGTATACTTTCCACTTGTTTTGTGCTATTGTCGCTAGAACTACACTTACAGTATCCAATATGGCTACCGGAGAAAATATTTCCCCAAAGTCTATTCCTGGTTGCTACGAGAATCCTTTAGATACAAGTCTTGCTTTAAATCTATCAATCTCACCTTTCTCATTCACTTTAGTCTTGTACACCCACTTCACACCAATGAGATTTTTATCGTTTGGTAAATAAACCAAATCCCATGTATCATTCTTTTCAATTGAATTCATCTCGTCATCCATGGCTTGCACCCAATTGTAATCTCTGATTGCTTCTTCAAACAAGGAAGGTTGGAATGCCAAAAATGAAAAATTTGAACTAACATCCAAATCATCATAAATATCTTTTAGACTTCTCATATTTTTCTTACCATTGCTTGATTCATTACCTGATTCGCTGCTTGGATAATTCTAGTCCGTTGATCTGCTTGAAGATCCATGATGCTCTGAAAATCTTGGAGTCCTTGCTGGTGTGACTCTGTTTGGTGTCTGTTCTTTTGATTCTTGCTTCTTCTCTTCTTCTACATCATCCTTTTCCATCAATGGTGTTTGTGCATTAGTTAGTGTGTCTACAGTCCCATTCCATGACTCTTGTTCTTTGAACACAACATCTCTGCTAATGATTGTCTTCTTGGTGATAGGGTTATACAATTTGTAAGCTTTTGATTGCTCACTATAAGCAGTAAATATGCATTTTTCACTTTGATCATCTATTTTGCCTCTTATTTTCTTAGGCACATGTGCATAGGATACACATCCAAAAACTCTAAAATGAGATACACTGCATGACATACTTGACCATGCTTCCTCTGGAACTCTATTCATCACGCTCTTTGTAAGAGATCTATTTATCACATAGACAACACATGCAACTGCTTCTGCCCAATATTCATTAGATAGGTGTCTTGCTTTCAACATGCTCCTTGTCATGTTCATGATTGTTCGGTTCATTCTCTCTGCTACACCATTCTCCTGCAGTGTGTATCTGGTTGTAAACTGTACTTGGATTCCATGTTGTTTGCAGTACTCATGGAATGCTTTCGAATCATATTTTCCACCACGATCAAATCTCAACACCTTGATCTATCTATCACTTTGGTTCTCCACTAAGGCTTTGAACTCTTTGAACTTTGCAAAAGTTTCAAAATTCTGCTTAAAAAATTAAACCCAAGTCTTCCTACTATAATCATCAATAAAAGTGAGGAAGTAACAACTTCCACCAATCGACTGTGTCCTCATAGGTCCACACAAGTCGGTATGCACCAATTCAAGTGGTTTCTTTTCTCTATAAGAAATGCCTTTCAGAAAAATTTCACGGTGTTGCTTTCCCAAGATGCAACACTGACAAGTTCTAGCAGGCTCTTTGATGGGAGGTAAACCTCTCACCATCTGTTTTTGCTGCAACAATCTTAAACCGGAAAAATGCAAGTGTCCAAACTGAAAGTGCCATAACCATTAATCATGAGAACATGAAGTTGTAAAAGAACTAACCTGATCACTGTAGTTCATAATTAGAGGAAAGAGTATGTTCCTCATCATCTGCACCTTTGCAATCAGCTGCTTGCTTGGGGATTTGCCGTAAATAACACATTTTTGCCCCTGAAAGATAACTTTGTATCCTTTCTGCGTTAATTGACTAACAATAATCAAATTGTGTTTGAGTCTAGGGACATAGTATACCTCTGATATGGTCTTTGGCTCCCCCTACTTGGTCACAATGTTGACCACTCCTTTGCCATCTACATCCAGAGTCTTGTTAGTCCCCAACTTTACCTCTGTCTTCACGGAGGCATCCAAATTGGCAACCAAATTCTTGTTGCCTGTCATGTGGTTACTACAACCACTATCTAATAGCCAGACCTTATTAGATGGTGCATTCATGGTGTTGCATGCTAGAAACATGGAGTCAGTATTCTCTGTACTAACATTAGCTCTCTGTTTTCCTTGATCAACTCTCTTCTTCCTACAATCACGAGCATAATGACCAAATCTATTGCAATAATAAAAATTTACATTTGATTTGTCAAACCTTTGATTTTTTGGAAATCTTCTACTGCTACTGCTTCCACTTTGATGCTCATGCTCTTCTCGGCCATCTTTGTGACCACCATAGTTGTTGCTTCGTCCTTTGCCTCTTGATCGACCTCTGTCTCAACCTCTTGAAATATAAACTTGACTTTTGAATGCGGTTTCTAGAGTGGAATCCTTATTTCTGTCTATACTTGCTTCATGCAATAGAAGGGATCCCATCAACTCATCAACCGTCAATTTCTCCAAATCCTTCGCTTCTTCTATGGCTGCTACCACAACATCAAACTTGGTATACAAAGATCAAAGAACCTTCTCAATCACTGTTCGATCTTTAACATCTTCATCATATATTTTTAACTGATTGAGGACATACATGACCCTATTCATGAAGGAATCAATGTCCTCTGTGTCCTTCATCTGCAGAATTTCAAAGTCTCTCCTAGTATTGTCCAATTTAAAAATATTAAATTTGTCCATACCTTGATAACTTGTCGTCAAAGTTTCCCTTGCTTCCTTTGATGAAGAAGTTATCATGATCTTCTGGAATACTGCTTGGTCCACTCCCTGCTGGATAAGAAGAAACTCTTGTGCATTCTTCCACTTATCTTTCTTCCATTGTTCCCTTTCTGCATTACTAAGGGCTCATTCTTCTGCATAATCTTGAGGTTCTGCAAACCCAAACTTGACATGATCCCATACATCATGCGCTTTTAGCATAGTCTCCATTTTAATAGCCCACACATCCTAATCTTTCCCGGTGAAAGAAGGAAGTTGTGGCTAAAAATTTGATGTGGCTATCTTACCTCAAACAAAAATATTGTCTAACAAAAGCCCTAAATTTCTCTTCTTTTTTTTTTATAAAGGCTTTGCTAAGCTCCTTTAAAAAATTTTTTATCTTTGTTTTGATATAATAAATCCCTTTAGAAAAGAAATTTATATATAAAAAACTTTTATAAAAAAAACTCTCTCTCAAAGCTTTATTTTATAAATCTCCTTGTAAAAAAACCTTACTCTTCAAAATCTTTAAGATAATCCCATTTAAAAAAAAACACCTTTTTGAATTCGAATACTCTTTTCAAACCCTTTTAATACTCACTAAATCTTATGAAAAATTAATGCTCCTTGAAAAAAAGCTTACGTACGCCCCCTCCTTTTTTTTAATCCTTGCTTAAAAAAAAAACACACGTGCTCTTTTGGAATAACTTAAAATAGTATCAAAAATCAATCAATAATTAATTCTTATACATACTCCTTTTATAACATTTAACACCCCGATCTTTGTTGACGTGTGTTAAGTATTTACTCACGGCGGTCCTTCTCTCGCTGTCGGCGTTTAATTAGAAAACCTGACACCGCACCCCCGAAACCAGAAAACCATGGTGTAAACTTGATTTTTGGAAAATCGTAAGTTTGACGATATATCCATAGTTTTTCTTAGGAGAAGTTGCAGACCCTCCACAAGTGTTGTACTGAAAATGTGTGGACCTCTGTGGGAAATTTTTTAATTTTTTTTGTAAAAAAAATTTTGACGACCCTCTGCTCTCGGCCTTCTTCACTGGCTTTGCTCACTCACGGATCTTCTGATCCTTCCTTAGCTCTGATACAAATTTTTTGGATAGCCAGAGGATTCAATCACGCAATAACATAAGTATTTCACACACAAAACAATGAGCTGCGGCTCTTCATTAATCTTAATCACTCTAAATCTAAAAAATAAATACAATGAATCGGGTGAAGGGTATTTAACCTAAATTGACATGCACAGACTCTCACATAACTGAACTTGATCAACTCTCTTAATTCACTCTCTAACTTACTCACCAAATCTATCTGTAACTTGACTTAACTGATTCACTTAACTGTTTGTCTACCTCTGCATGCGGGAAGTAATTATATATTTTAACACTCCCCCTTAATTACGACCGCTAAACTAAAACATAACTCATGACAACTCAAACATGCCTACTAGTCTATGTCTCAGCTAGGCTTACAACACCCAGGTTTCTTTTGAGAAACTCAAACAAATCTACAACTAATGGCTTTGTAACGATATCAGCCAATTGATCACTCGTTCTACAAGGTTTCAAGTGAACTTCTCCATTGCTCACAAGTTCTCGAATAAAGTGATATATAGTATCAATATTCTCTCTTTTGATGAAACACACTATTCTTGGATAGTGCAATCGATGATGTGTTGTCATAGTACATCGTTGTTGATCCTTGTTGTTTCTGTTTGAGTCCATCCAATACTCTTCTTAACCATACTGCTTCACATGCTACTGAAGTCGCTGCTACATATTCTTCTTCTGCTGATGATAATGTCACAATAGGTTTCTTCTTAGATGCCCATGCTATCACTCTTGAACCAATTATGAAACACATAACCGGATGTGCTCTTCCGATCATCCAAACTTCCTGCAAAATCACTATCTGTATATCCAATTAATTCTTTCTTTTCTATAATTGCATACATTATGCCATAATCTCTGGTTCCTGCTATGTATCTCAGAATTATTTTTCCAACACTCCAATGTGTGTCTTTTGGAGTCTCCATAAATTTGGAAATCAAACTCACTCCCTGCATAATATCTGGTCATGTCGCTGTGAGATACATGAGGCTGCCAACCAATCTTTTGAATAGAGTTGGATTGACATTTGCTCCTTCATCATCGTTACTTCACTTTGTACCTGTTGAACCTGGTGTAGGTACATGTTTGGAATTATCCATCCTGAATCTTTTCAACAAATATTTTGCATACTTATTTTGGAAAATAAAAATTCCTTTTTCAAATTGCTCAACTTCAATGCCAAGAAAATATTTCATGAGACCTAGATCTGTCATCTCAAATTCTTTCATCATGGTTGCTTTAAATTCATCTATCTCAAGATCACCTGTAAAAATCATATCATCAACATATAAGCAAACTATCAAAATTTTTCCATGCTCATTTACCTTTGTGTATAAGGTAGGCTCAATGCTGCTTCTGCAAAAACCATTCTTGATCATGTAGCTGTCAATTCTGCTATACCATGCTCTAGGTGCTTGCTTCAGTCCATAGAGTGCTTTCTTCAATCTGTAAACTTTATCTTCTTTACCTCCAACTTCATAACCTGGAGGCTGCTGCACATAAATTTCTTCTTCTAAAATTCCATTCAAGAAGGCTCATTTGACATCCATTTGGTATACTTTCCACTTTTTTTGTGTTGCTGTCACTAGAACTTCTCTTACAGTATCCAATCCGGCTACTGGAGAAAATGTTTCCCCAAAGTCTATTCCCGGTTGTTGCGAGAATCCTTTAGCTACAAGTCTTGCTTTAAATCTGTCAATCTCACCTTTCTCATTCACTTTAGTCTTGTACACCCACTTCACACCAATGAGATTTCTATCGTTTGGTAAATCAACCAAATCCCATGTATCATTATTTTCAATTGAATTCATCTCGTCATCCATGGCTTGCACCCAATTGTCGTATCTGATTTCTTCTTCAAACGAAGAAGGTTGGAATGCCAACAATGCAAAATTTGGACTAACATCCAAATCATCATAAATATCTTTTAGAATTCTCATATTTTTCTTACCATTTCTTGATTCATTACCTGATTTGCTACTTGGATAATTCTGGTCTATTGATCTTCTTGAAGATCCATGCTGCTCTGAAAATCTTGGAGTCCTTGCTGGTGTGACTCTGTTTGGTGTCTATTCTCTTGATTTTTGTTGCTCTTCTTCTTCTACATCATCCTCTTCCATCAATGGTGTTTGTGCATCGGTTAGTGTGTCTACAATCCCATTCCATGACTCTTGTTCTTTGAACACAACATCTCTGCTAATGATTGTCTTCTTGGTGATAGGGTTATACAATTTTTAAGCTTTTGATTGCTCACTATAACCAGTAAATATGCATTTTTCACTTTGATCATCTAATTTGCCTCTTATTTTCTTAGGCACCTGTGCATAGGCTACACATCCAAAAACTCTTAAATGAGATACACTGCATAACATACCTGACCATGCTTCTTCTGGAACTCTGTTCATCACGCTCTTTGTAGAAGATCTGTTTATCACATAGACAACACATGCAACTGCTTCTACCCAATACTCATTAGACAGGTGTCTTGCTTTCAACATGCTCCTTGTCATGTTCATGATTGTTTGGTTCTTTCTCTCTGCTACACCATTCTGCTGCGGTGTGTATCTGGTTGTAAACTATCTTCAGATTCCATGTTGTTTGCAGTACTCATGGAATGCTTTCGAATCGAATTCGCCACCATGATCAGATCTCAATACCTTGATCTGTCTATCACTTTGGTTCTCCACTAAGGCTTTGAACTCTTTGAAGTTTGCAAAAGTTTCATAATTTTTCTTAAAAACATAAACCCATGTCTTCCTACTATAATCATCAATAAAAGTGAGTAAGTAACAACTTCCACCAATCGACTGTGTCCTCATAGGTCCACACAAGTCGGTATGCACCAATTTAAGTGGTTTCTTTGCTCTGTAAGAAACTCCTTTCATAAAAATTTCACAGTGTTTCTTTCCCCAGATGCAACACTAACAAGTGCTAGCAGGTTCTTTGATGGGAGGTAAACCTCTCACCATCTGTTTCTGCTTCAACAATCTTAAACCGGAAAAATGCAAGTGTCCAAACTGAAAGTTCCATAACCATTAATCATCATAAAATGAACTTGTAAAAGAACTAACCTGATCATTGTAGTTCATAATTAGAGGAAATAGTTTGTTCCTCATCATCTGCACCTTTGCAATCAGCTTCTTGCTTGGGGATTTGCCGTAAATAACACACTGTTGCCCCTGAAAGATAACTTTGTATCCTTTCTGCGTCAATTGAACAACAATAATCAAATTGTGTTTGAGTCTAGGGACATAGTATACCTCTGATATGGTCTTTGGCTCCCCCTTCCTGGTCACAATGTTGACCACTCCTTTGCCATCTACATCCACAGTCTTATTAGTCCCCAACTTTACCTCTGTCTTCACGGAGGCATCCAAATTGGCAACCAAATTCTTGTTGCTTGTCATGTGGTTACTCCAACCACTGTCTAATAGATAGACCTTATCACGCAGTGCATGCATGGTATTGCATGCTAGAAACATGGAGTCAGTATTCTCTGTACTAACATTAGCTCTCTGATTTCCTTGATCAGCTATCTTCTTCCTACAATCACGAGCATAATGACCAAATCTATTGTAGTAATAACACTTTACCTTTGATTTGTCAAACCTTTGATTGTTTGGAAAGATTCTTCTGCTACTACTTCCACTTTGATGCTCATGCTCTTCTCGACCATCTTTGTGACCACCATAGTTGCTGCTTTGTCCTCTGCCTCTTGATCGGCCTCTGCCTCGACCTCTTGAAATATAAATTTGAATTTTGAAGGCGGTTTATAGAGTGGAATACTTCTTTCTATCTATCCTTGCTTCGTGCGATAGAAGGGATCCCATCAACTCATCAACCATCAATTTTTCCAAATCCTTCGCTTCTTCTATGGTTTCTACCACAACATCAAACTTGGTAGACAAAGTTCAAAGAACCTTCTCAATCACTGTTCGATATTTAACATATTCACCATATATTTTTAACAGATTGATGACAGACATGACCCTATTCATGAAGGAATCAATGTCCTCTGTCTCCTTCATCTGCAGACTTTCAAGGTCTCTCCTAGTATTCTGCAATTTGACAATATTAACTTTTGCCATACCTTGATATCTTGTTGTCAAAGTTTCCCATGCTTCCTTTGCTGAAGAAGCTATCATGATCTTCTGGAAGACTGCTCGGTCCACTGCCTATTGGATAAGAAGCAACGCTTGTGCATTCTTCCGCTTATCTTTGTTCCATTGTTCCCTCTCTCCATTACTGAGGGCTTGTTCTTCTTCATCATCTTGAGGTTCTACAAACCCAAACCTTACATGATCCCAGACATCATGCACTTTTAGCATAGTCTCCATTTTAATAGCCCACACATCGTAATCTTTCCCGGTGAAAGAAGGAAATTGTGGCTGAAAATTTGATGTGGCCATCTTACTTCTAACAAAAATCTTCTTTAACAAAAAACCTAAATTTCTCTCTCTCTTTTATTTTTTATTTTTATAAAAGCTTTGCTAAGCTCCTTTAAAAAAAATTTATCATTGTTTTGATATAATAAATCCCTTTAGAAAAGAAATTTATATATATAAAACTTTTATAAAAAAAACTCTCTTTCAAAGCTTTATTTTATAAATCTCCTTGTAAAAAAACCTTACTCTTCAAAATATTTAAAATAATCCCATTTTGAAAAAAATACCTTCTTAAATTCGAATACTCTTTTCAAACCCTTTTAATACTCACTAAAACTTATGAAAAATTAATGCTCCTTGAAAAAAATCTTACATACCCACCCCCTTTTTTTTAATCTTTTCTTTAAAAAAAAACGCACGTGCTCTTTTGGAATAACTTAAAACAATATCAAAACTCAATCAATAATTAATGATCATAAGTACTCCTTTTATAACATTTAACACCCCGATCTGCGTTGACGTGTGTTAAGTATTTACTCACGACGGTCCTTCTCATGCTGTCTGCGTTTAATTAATAAACCTGACTCTGCACCCCCGAAACCAGAAAACTGTGGTGTAAACTTGATTTTTGGAAAATCGTAAGTTTTTCGATATCTCCACAGTTTTTCTTAGGAGAAGTTGAAGACCCTCCACAGGTGTTGTACTAAAAGCGTGTGGACCTCTGTGGGTAATTTTTTTTTTTTTTTTTGTAAATTTTTTTTTGACGGCCTTCTTCGCTGGCTCTGCTCACTCACGGATCTTTTGAAACTTCCTCAGCTTTGATACCAATTTGTTGGATACCCAGAGGATTAAATCACACAATAACACAATTATTTCACACACAAAACAATGAGCTGCGGCTCTTCATTCATCTTAATCACTCTAAATCTCAAAACTAAATACAATGAACGCGGTGAAGGGTATTTAACCTAAATTGACATGCACACACTCTCACATAACTGAAATTTATCAACTCGCTTAATTCACTCTCTAACTTACTCACCAAATATATCTATAACTAGACTCAACTTATTCACTTAACTATTTGCCTAAATCTGCATGTGGGAAGTAACTATATATTTTAACACTCCCCCTTAATTACAACCGCTAAACTAAAACATAACTCATGACAACTAAAACATGCCTACTAGTCTATGTCTCAGCTAGGCTTACAACACCCAAGTTTCTTTTGTGAAACTCAAACAAATCTACTGCTAATGGATTTGTAAAGATATCAGCCAATTGATCACTCGTTCTACAAGGCTTCAAGTGAACTTCTCCATTGCTCACAAGTTCTCGAATAAAGTGATATCTAGTATCAACATGCTTGCTCTTTTGATGAAACACACTATTCTTGGATTGTGAAATCGTTGATGTGTTGTCACAATATATCGTGGTTGATCCTTGTTATTTCAGCTTGAGTCCATCCAATACTCTTCTTAACCATACTGCTTGACATGTTGCTAAAGTTGCTGCTACATATTCTGCTTCTGCTGATGATAATGTCACAATAGGCTGCTTCTTAGATGCCCATGCAATCACTCCTGAACCAAGTCTGAAACACATAACCGGAAGTGCTCTTCCGATCATCCAAACTTCCTGCAAAATCACTATCTGTATATCCAATTAATTCTTTCTTTGCTATACTTGCATACATTATGCCATAATCTCTGGTTCCTATTATGTATCTCAAAAATATTTTTCCAACACTCCAATGTGTGTCATTTGGAGTCTCCATAAATATGGAAATCAAACTCACTCCCTACATAATATTTGGTCTTGTCATTGTGAGATACATGAGGCTGCCAACCAATCTTTTGAATAGAGTTGGATTGACATCTGTTCCTTCATCATCCTTACTCAACTTTGTACCCGTTGCAACAAGTGTAGGTACAAGTTTGGAATTATCCATCATGAATATTTTCAACAAATCTTTTGCATACTTATTTTGACAAATAAAAATTCCCTTTTCAGATTGCTCAACTTCAATGCCAAGAAAATATTTCATGAGACCTAGATCTGTCATCTCAAATTCTTTCATCATGGCTACTTTAAATTCATCTATCTCAAGATCACCTGTAAAAATAATATCATCAACATATAAGCAAACTATAAAAATCTGTCCATGCTCATTTACCTTTCTGTATAAGGTAGGCTCAATGCTGCTTCTGTAAAAACCATTCTTGATCATGTAAATGTCAATTTGGCTATACCATGCTCTAGGTGCTTGCTTCAGTCCATAAAGAGCTTTCTTCAATCTGTAAAGTTTATCTTCTTTACCTTAAACTTCATAACCTGGAGGCTGCTGCACATAAATTTCTTCTTCTAATATTCCATTCAAGAAGGCTGATTTGACATCCATATGGTATATGTTAGACTTGTTTTGTGCTGCTGTCACTAGAACTGCTCTTATAGTATCCAATCTGGCTACCGGAGAAAATATTTCCCCAAAGTCTATTCCCGATTGCTCGAGAATTCTTTAGCTACAAGTCTTTCTTTAAATCTGTCAATCTCACTTTTCTCATTCACTTTAGTCTTGTATACCCACTTCACACCAATGAGATTTTTATCATTTGGTAAATCAACCAAATCCCATATATCATTATTTTCATTTGAATTCATCTCGTCATCCATGGCTTGCACCCAATTGTCATCTCTGATTGCTTCTTCAAACGAAGCAGTTTGGAATGCCAACAATGCAAAATTTGAACTAACATCCAAATCATCATAAATATCTTTCAGACTTCTCATATTTTTCTTATCCTTGCTTGATTCATTACCTGATTCGCTACTTGGATAATTCTGGTCTATTGATCTGCTTGAAGATCCATACTACTATGAAAATCTTGGAGTCCTTGCTGGTGTGATTCTGTTTGGTGTTTGTTCTCTTGATTCTTGCTGCTCCTCTTCTTCTACATCATCCTCTTCCATCAATGGTGTTTGTGCATCGTTTAGTGCGTCTACAATCCCATTCCATGACTCCTTTTTTTTTTAACAGAACATATCTTCTAATGATTTTCTTTTTGGTGATAGAGTTATACAATTTGAAATCTTTTGATTGCTCACTATAACCAATAAATATGCATTTTTCATTTTGATCATCTAATTTGCCTCTTATTTTCTTAGGCACATGTGCATAGGCTACACATCCAAAAACTTTTAAATGAGATACACTGCATGACATACCTGACCATGCTTCTTCTGGAACTCTGTTCATCACGATTTTTGTAGGAGATCTGTTTATCACATAGACATCACATGCAACTGCCTCTGCCCAATACTCATTAGACAGGTGTCTTGCTTTCAACATGCTTCTTTTCATGTTCATGATTGTTTGGTTCTTTCTCTCTGCTACACCATTCTGTTGCGGTGTGTATCTGGTTGTAAACTGTCTTCGGATTCCATGTTGTTTGCAGTACTCATGGAATGATTTCGAATCATATTCGCCACCACAATAAGATCTCAATACCTGATCTGTCTATCACTTTGGTTCTCCACTAAGGCTTTGAACTCTTTGAACTTTGCAAAAGTTTTAGACTGCTGCTTAAAAAAGTAAACTCAAGTATTCCTACTATAATCATCAATAAAAGTGAGGAAGTAACAGCTTCCACCAATCGACTGTGTCCTCATAGGTCCACACAAGTCGGTATGCACCAATTCAAGTGGTTTTTTTGCTCTGTAAGAAACTCCTTTCGGAAAAATTTCACGGTGCTACTTTCCTAAGATGCAACACTCACTAGTGCTAGCAGCTTCTTTGATGGGAGGTAAACCTCTCACCATCTGTTTCTGCTGGAACAATCTTAAACCAAAAAAATGCAAGTGTCCAAACTAAAAGTGCCATAACCATTAATCATAAGAACATGAAGTTGTAAAAGAACTAACCTGATCATTGTAGTTAATAATTAGAGGAAAGAGTCTGTTTCTTGTCATCTGCACCTTTGCAATCAGTTGCTTGCTTGGGGATTTGTCGTAAATAACACACTGTTGCCCCTAAAAGATAACTTTGTATCCTTTCCGCGTCAATTGACCAACACTAATAAAATTGTGTTTGAGTCCAGGGACATAGTATACCTCTGATATGATCTTTGGCTCCCCCTGCTTGGTCACAATGTTGACCACTCCTTTGCCATCTACATCCACAGTCTTGTCAGTCCCCAACTTTACCTCTGTCTTAATGGAGGCATCCAAATTGGCAACGAAATTCTTGTTGCCTGTCATGTGGTTACTACAACCACTGTCTAATAGCCAGACCTTATCAGACAGTGCATGCATGGTGTTGCATGCTAGAAACAAGGATTCAGTATTATCTGTACTAACATTAGCTCTATGATTTCCTTGATCAGCTATCTTCTTCCTACAATCACGAGCATAATGACCAAATCTATTGCAGTAATAACACTTTACCTTTGATTGTTTGGAAAGCTTCTGCTGCTGCTACTTCCACTTTGATGCTCATGCTCTTCTCGGCCATCTTTGTGACCACCATAGCTACTACTTGTTCCTCTTCCTCTTGATCGACCTCTGCCTCGACCTCTTGAAATACAAAATTGACTTTTGAAGACAGTTTCTAGAGTGGAATCCTTATTTCTATCTATCCTTGCTTCATGCGATAGAAGGGATCCCATCAACTCATCAACTGTCAATTTTTACAAATCCTTCGCTTCTTCTATGGCTTCTACCACAACATCAAACTTGGTAGACAAAGATCGAAGAACCTTCTCAATCACTGTTCGATCTTTAACATATTCACCATAGATTTTTAACTGATTGACTATAGACATGACCCATTCATGAAGCAATCAATGTCCTCTGTCTCCTTCATCTGCATACTTTCAAAGTCTCTCCGAGTATTCTGCAATTTGACAATATTCACTTTGGCCATACCTTGATAACTTGTCGTCAATGTTTCCCATGATTCCTTTGCTAAAGAAGTTATCATGATCTTCTCGAAGACAGATCAGTCCACACCTTGCTGGATAAGAAGCAATGCTTGTGCATTCTTCTGCTTATCTTTCTTCCATTGTTCTCTCTACATTACTGAGGGCTCGTTCTTCTGCATCATCTTGAGGTTCTGCAAACCCAAACTTGACATGATCCTAGCCATCCTGCACTTTTAGCGTAGTCTCCATTTTAATATCCCACACATCATTATCTTTCCCGGTGAAAGAAGGAAGTTGTGGCTGAAAATTTGATGTGGCCATCTTACCTCAAACAAAAATATTCTCTAATAAAAACCCTAAATTTCACTTCTTCTTTTTTTTTTAAATAAAGGCTTTGCTAAGCTCCTTTAAAAGAAATTTTATCTTTGTTTTGATATAATAAATCCCTTTAGAAAAGAAATTTATATATATATAACTTATATAAAAATAAATCTCTCTCAAAGCTTTATTTTATAAATCTCCTTGTAAAAAAACCTTACTCTTCAAAATCTTTAAAATAATCCCATTTAAAAAAAAATACCCTTTTGAATTCCAATACTCTTTTCAAACCCTTTTAATACTCACTAAATCTTATGAGAAATTAATACTCGAAAAAAAGCTTACGTACCCCCCACTTTTTTTAAAAATCTTTGCTTTAAAAAAAAACGCACATGCTCTTTTGGAATAACTTAAAACAGTATCAAAACTCAATCAATAATTAATGCTCATACATACTCCTTTTATAACATTTAACACCCCGATCTACGTTGATGTGTGTTAAGTATTTACTCACAACGGTCCTTCTCACGCTTTTGGAGTTTAATTAGAAAACCTAACTCCACACCCCCGAAACCAGAAAACCACGGTGTAAACTTGAATTTTGGAAAATCGTAAGATTGCCGATATCTCCGTAGTTTTTCATAGCAGAATTTACGAACCCTCTGCAGGTGCTATACTGAAAACGTGCGGACCTATGTGGGTAGACAACCTTCTGCTATCAGCCTTCTTCACTGGCTTTGCTCACTCACGGATCTTCTGATCCTTCCTCAGCTCTGATACCAATTTGTTGGATAGCCAGATGATTCAATCACACAATAACACAAGTATTTCTCCCACAAAACAAGCAGCTGCGACTCTTCATTAATCTTAATCACTCTAAATCTCAAAAATAAATACAATGAACCCGGTGAAGGGTATTTAACCTAAATTGACATGCACACACTCTCACATAACTGAACTTGATCAACTCGCTTAATTCACTCTCTAACTTACTCACCAAATCTATCTATAACACGATTCAACTGATTCACTTAAATATTTGTGTAACTCTGCATGCCGGAAGTAATTATATATTTTAACACTCCCCCTTAATTACGACCACTAAACTAAAACATAACTCATGACAACTCAAACATGCCTACTGGTCTATGTCTCATCTAGGCTTACAACACCCAAGTTTCTTTTGTGAAACTAAGACAAATCTACTACTAATGGCTTTGTAAAGATATCAGCCAATTGATCACTCGTTCTACAAGGCTTCAAGTGAACTTCTCCATTGCTCACAAGTTCTCGAATAAAGCGATATCTAGTATCAATATGCCTGCTCTTTTGATGAAACGCACCATTCTTGGATAGTTCAATCGCTGATGTGTTGTCACAATATATCGTTTTTGATCCTTGCTATCTCTCCTTGAGTCCATCCAATACTCTTCTTAACCATACTGCTTGACGTGCTGTTGAAGTCGCTGCTACATATTCTGCTTTTGCTGATGATAATGTCACAATAGGCTGCTTCTTAGATGCCCATGATATCACTCCTGAACCAAGCATTAGGGGAATTTTGAGGTCTAAAATGGGCCTTCTAAGGAAATTATAAAATAATAGCTAAACCAATAAAATAATATTTATGAATTTGAAATTCACTTTTTGCACCACAATCCATGTAACCATAGTTAAATTCAATTCAAAATTTGTCCCAAAATAAAATTAATAAAAAAATTATATTGATGTGATCATAAATAAGAATGAGTTTTTCAAGAAAAAGTCATTATCATTGAAAAACTAATGCACTTGTCCTTTGTACTTAAATAACTTAAAATAAAATATAAATATAAATTTATAAATTCTTAATTATATTATATTCTATTAATTAAAATTTATTTTATTTAAATTATATAATAACATGTAATTAATATACTATATAAAAATAATGTAATATAATATAGTATAATAAATGTATAGAGATATGCATTGTTTCTTTCAAGAAATATGAAATGACAATAATGTATTTTTATTCAAAAAGTGTGAAATGACATTTATTATGAGTACTTTACTTTGACTTTAACAGTACTTAGAGCACTACCATGGTTAACCATGAGTTTGTATCCACCATTAAGAATGTGACAAGTAAGTACCCTTAACTCAAGCAATGCCACCTCAACCATTAGGGATGATGTCATCCCCTAAAATTTGATTGGTTCTCATAAAGTGAATTTTGATTTTACATTTTCATAGGAGGCCCATTTTAGACCTCAAAATTCCCTTAATGATGAAACACATAATCGGATGTGCTCTTCCGATCACGCAAACTTCCTGCAAAATCACTATCTGTATATCCAATTAATTCTTTCTTTTCTGTACTTGCATACATTATGCCATAATCTATGGTTCTTGCTATGTATCTCAGAATTCTTTTTCCAACACTCCAATGTGTGTCTTTTGGAGTCTCCATAAATCTGGAAATCAAAATCACTCCCTGCATAATATCTAGTCTTGTTGTTGTGAGATACATGAGTCTGCCAAACAATCTTTTGAATAGATTTGGACTGACATCTGCTCCTTCATCATCCTTACTTAACTTTGTACCTATTGAAACTGGTGTAGGTTGTTAGGTAAACATGACTCGGGGTAGAGTCAATGTTGACTAGGGTAGATAGTAGTGGTTTTGGGGCACATGGTTTTGTGCACCCATGGTTTTGGCCCATGGTATTACATGTAATGGAGCCTATAAGATGCTGGGAATACTTCATTGTAAGGTGGGCCTGGAGGTGAGTGGTGAAGGCTCACTTGGCCGGATTGGCCAGGGTTTTTTGGCCAATGGTTAATGAAATTTCATTGATTGGGTTTTTCTCCGGATTTGGGGTTTTCCCGGTTAAACATTGTGTTTATGTTTATGTGATTTGTTGCTGGGTTTTGTATGTGTATTATTCTCTCAGTAAATATTTTTTATTTCTGCAGTAATTCCTAACAAATGGTATCAGAGCCATATTTGGCTTCAAGGGACGCTTTTGCAGCCAAGGGTTTTATTGGCTTGTGAATGGAGAAATCAATGCAGCCTTTTGCAGATCTGGCCATACGGAGCATGGTGTTTCTAGGAAATAGGAAATATCCAATTGATTGATTCCATGGGGAATTCCATGGAGGGTTTATCAATGGATAAAGAGAACAATGGTGTTGCCATAGCTCATATCTGGCAACTAACAGTGATAAGAAGTTGGTTCGAGAAATTCAGAGATGAGAGGATGTTTGCACGTGGATTAATTAATTGATGAACCATGTATCTGAAGAGAACTCCTAGAGGACTGGCGGTTACAGAGGCTAGTGACCCATGTAATCCGGTAGATGGGTTCTTTTTATATGGACATTGATTTCATATGTACAAAAAGCAACAATGAAACAAAAAAATATTATTATAATGGAGTTAATTTTTTACATGTAAATGGGCATACTGCTATAAGACCTGGTATGGCATGCGTACCCCTGGGTAAATCACTGGTAAAGTCTAGGTTAGACCTAGGTGATAGGGGGGATGTAAAGTTTACAATTACCCTGGGTAAAAATTTGAGGGGGGAAGAGCTAGATTGAGCGGTGTTGTCTCATTTAGTAGGTTTGGCTGGATTTATTCAATAATCCTCAAGTCAAGTTTAAGGGGGGAATTGTTAGGTAAACATGACTCGGGGTAGAGTCAATGTTGACTAGGGTAGATAGTAGTGGTTTTGGGGTACATGTTTTTGTGCACCCATGGTTTTGGCCCATGGTATTACATGTGATGGAGCCTATAAGAGGCTGGGAATACTTCATTGTAAGGTGGGCCTGGAGGTGAGTGGTGAAGGCTCACTTGGCCGAATTGGCCAGGGTTTTTTGGCCAATGGTTAATTAAATTTCATTCATTGGGTTTTTCTCGGGATTTGGGGTTTTCCCGGTTAAACATTGTGTTTATGTTTATGTGATTTTTTGCTGGGTTTTGTATGTGTATTATTCTCTTAGTAAATATTTTTTATTTCTGCAGTAATTCCTAACATAGCTATAGGTTTGGAATTATCCATCCTGAATCTTTTCAACAAATCTTTCGCATACTTATTTTGGCAAATAAAAATTCCTTTTTCAGATTGCTCAACTTCAATTCCAAGAAAATATTTCGTGAGACCTAGATCTGTCATCTCAAATTCTTTCATCATGGCTGCTTTAAATTCATCTATCTCAAGATCACCTGTAAAAATAATATCATCAACATATAAGAAAACTATCAAAATCTGTCCATGCTTATTTACCTTTGTGTATAAGGTAGGCTCAATGCTGCTTCTGCAAAAACCATTCTTGATCATGTAGCTGTCAATTCTGCTATACCATGCTCTAGGTGCTTGCTTCAGCCCATAGAGCGCTTTCTTCAATCTGTAAACTTTATCTTCTTTACCTTCAACTTCATAACCTGGAGGCTACTGCACATAAATTTCTTCTTCTAAAATTCCATTCAAGAAGGCTGATTTGACATCCATCTGGTATACTTTCCACTTGTTTTGTGCTATTGTCGCTAGAACTGCTCATACAGTATCCAATCTGGCTACCGGAGAAAATGTTTCCCCAAAGTCTATTCCCGGTTGCTACAAGAATCCTTTAGCTACAAGTATTTCTTTAAATATTTCAATCTCGCCTTTCTCATTCACTTTAATCTTGTACACCCACTTCACACCAATGAGATTTTTATCATTTGGTAAATCAACCAAATCCCATGTATCATTCTTTTCAATTGAATTCATCTTGTCATCCATGGCTTGCACCCAATTGTCATCTCTGATTGCTTCTTCAAACGAAGAAGGTTGGAATGCCAACAATGCAAAATTTGAACTAACATCCAAATCATCATAAATATATTTCAGACTTCTCATATTTTTCTTACCATTGCTTGATTAATTACCTGATTCGCTGCTGGGATAATTCTGGTCTATTGATCTACTTCAAGATCCATGCGACTTTGAAAATCTTGGAGTCCTTGCTGGTATGAGTATGTTTTGTGTTTGTTCTCTTGATTCTTGTTGCTCCTCTTCTTCTACATCATCCTCTTCCATCAAAGGTGTTTGTGCATCGGTTAGTGTGTCTACAGCCCCTTTCCATGACTCTTGTTCTTTGAACACAACATCTATGCTAATGATTGTCTTCTTGGTGATAGGGTTATACAATTTGTAAGCTTTTGATTGCTCACTATAAGCAGTAAATATGCATTTTTCACTTTGATCATCTAATTTGCCTCTTATTTTCTTAGGCACATGTGCATAGGCTACACATCCAAAAACTATGAAATGAGATACACTGCATGACATACCTGACCATGCTTCTTCTGGAACTCTGTTCATCATGCTCTTTGTAGGAGATTTGTTTATCACATAGACAACACATGAAACTACTTCTACCCAATACTCATTAGACATGTGTCTTGCTTTCAACATGCTTCTTGTCATGTTCATGATTGTTTGGTTGTTTCTCTCTGCTACACCATTCTGCTACGGTGTGTATCTGGTTGTAAACTGTCTTCGGATTCCATGTTGTTTGCAGTACTCATTGAATTATTTTGAATCGTATTCGCCACCACGATCAGATCTCAATACCTTGATCTGTCTATCACTTTGGTTCTCCACTAAGGCTTTGAACTCTTTGAACTTTGAAAAAGTTTCAAAATTCTACTTAAAAAATTAAACCCAAGTCTTCCTACTATAATCATCAATAAAAGTGAGGAAGTAACAGCTTCCACCAATCGACTGTGTCCTCATAGGTCCACACAAGTCGGTATGCACCAATTCAAGTGGTTTTTTTGCTCTGTAAGAAACTCCTTTCGGAAAACTTTCACGGTGTTTCTTTCCCAAGATGCAACACTCACAAGTGCTAGAAATTTCTTTGATGGGGGATAAACCTCTCACCATCTGTTTCTGCTGCAACAATATTAAACTGGAAAAATGCAAGTGTCCAAACTAAAAGTGCCATAAACATTAATCATCAGAACATGAAGTTGTAAAATAACTAACTTGATCATCGTAGTTCATAATTAGAGAAAATAGTTTTTTCCTTGACATCTGCACCTTTGCGATCAGCTGCTTGCTTGGGGATTTGCCGTAAATAACACACTTTTTCCCCTCAAAGATAACTTTGTATCCTTTCTGCATCAATTGACCAACACTAATGAAATTGTGTTTGAATCCAGGGACATAGTATACCTATGATATGGTATTTTTCTCCCCCTGCTTGGTCACAATGTTGAGCACTCATTTGCCATCCACATCCACAGTCTTGTCAGTCCCCAACTTTACCTCTGTCTTCACGGAGGCATCCAAATTGGCAACAAAATTCTTGTTGCCTGTCATGTGGTTACTGCAACCACTGTCTAATAGCCAAACCTTATCAGACGGTGCATGCATGGTGTTGCATGCTAGAAACATGGAGTCAGTATTCTTTGTACTAACATTAGCTCTCTGATTTCCTTGATCAAATACCTTCATCCTACAATCACGAGCATAATGACAAAATCTATTGCAGTAATAACACTTTACCTTTGATTTTTCAAACCTTTGATTTTTTGGAAAGCTTTTGCTGCTGCTACTTCAACTTTTATGCTCATGCTCTTCTCGGAGATCTTTGTGACCACCATAGCTGCTGCTTTGTCCTCTGCGTCTTGATCGACCTCTGCCTCGAACTCTTGAAATATCAACTTTACTTTTGAAGGCGGTTTGTAGAGTGGAATCCTTATTTCTGTCTATCCTTGCTTCATGCGATAGAAGGGATCCCATCAACTCATCAACTATCAATTTTTCCAAATCCTTCGCTTCTTCTATGGCTGCTACCACAACATCAAACTTGGTAGACAAAGATCGAAGAACCTTCTCAATCACTGTTCAATATTTAACATCTTCACCATATATTTTTAATTGATTGATGACAGACATGACCCTATTCATGAAGGAATCAATGTCCTTTGTCTCCTTCATCTACAAACTTTCAAAGTCTCTCCTAGTATTCTGCAATTTGACAATATTAACTTTGGCCATACCTTGATAACTTGTCGTCAAAGTTTCCCATGCTTCCTTTGCTGAAGAAGTTATCATGATCTTCTGGAAGACTGCTTGATCCACTCCCTGCTGGATAAGAAGCAACGCTTGTGCATTCTTCCACTTATCTTTCTTCCATTGTTCCCTCTCTGCATTACTGAGGGCTCTTCCTTCTGCATCATCTTGAGGTTCTGCAAACCCAAACTTGAAATGATCCCAGACATCATGTGCTTTTAGCATAGTCTCCATTTTAATAGCCCACACATCATAATATTTCCCGGTGAAAGAAGGAAGTTGTGACTGAAAATTTGATGTGGCCATGTTACCTCAAACAAAAATCTTCTCTAAAGAAAACCTTAAATTTCTCTTCTTCTTTTTTATAAAGGTTTTGCTAAGCTCCTTTTAAAAAACTTTTATCTTTTTTTTGATATAATAAATCCCTTTAGAAAAGATATATATATATATATATATATATATATATATATATATATATATAACTTCTATAAAAAAAACTCTCTCTCAAAGCTTTATTTTATAAATCTCCTTGTAAAAAAAACCTTACTCTTCAAAATCTTTAAAATAATCCCATTAAAAAAAAAAAAAAATTTGAATTCGAATACTCTTTTCAAACACTTTTAATACTCACTAAATCTTATAAAAAATTAATGCTCCTTGAAAAAAAGCTTACGTACCCCCCCCCCCCTTTCTTTTTAATATTTTCTTTAAAAAAAAAACGCATGTGCTCTTTTGAAATAACTTAAAACAGTATCAAAACTCAATCATTAATTAATGCTCATACGTACTCCTTTTATAACATTTAACACCCTGATATGCATTGAGGTGTGTTAAGTATTTACCCACAACGGTCCTTCTCACACTGTCGGCGTTTAATTATAAAACCTAACTTCGCACCACCGAAACTAGAAAACCGGGGTGTAAACGTGATTTTTGGAAAATCGTAAGTTTGTCGATATCTCCGCATTTTTTCTTAGGAGAAGTTGCGGACCCTCCATAGGTGCTGTACTGAAAATATGCGGACCTCTGTGGGTAAATTTTTATTTTTATTTTTTGTTAAAAAAAATTTGACGACCTTCTGCTCTTGGCCTTCTTCACTGGCTCTGCTCACTCACAGATCTTGTGATCTTTCCTCATCTCTGATACCAATTTTTTGGATAGCCATAGGATTCAATCACACAATAACACAAGTATTTCACACAAAAAACAATGAGCTGCGGCTCTTTACAAATATTAATCACTCTAAATCTCAAAAGTAAATACAGTGAACCCAGTGAAGGGTATTTAACCTAAATTGACATGCACACACTCTCACATAACTGAACTTGATCAACTCGCTTAATTCAATCTCTAACTTACTCACAAAATCTATCTATAACTCGACTCAACTGATTTACTTAACTATTTGTCTAACTCTTCATGCGGGAAGCAATTATATATTTTAACACTCCCCCTTAATTACAACCGCTAAAATAAAACATAACTCATGACAACTCAAACATGCATGCTGGTCTATGTCTCAGCTAGGCTTACAACACCCAAGTTTCTTTTGTGAAACTCAAACAAATCTACTGCTAATGGCTTTGTAAAGATATCATCCAATTGATCACTCGTTCTACAAGGCTTCAAGTGAACCTCTCCATTGCTCACAAGTTCTCGAATAAAGTGATATCTAGTATCAATATGCTTGCTCTTTTGATGAAACACACTATTCTTGGATAGTGCAATCGTTGATGTGTTGTCACAATATATCGCTGTTGATCCTTGCCGTTTCTGCTTGAGTCCATCCAATACTCTTCTTAACCATACTGCTTGACATGCTGCTGAAGTCGCTGCTATATATTCTGCTTCTGCTGATGATAATGTCACAATAGGCTGCTTCTTAGATGCCCATGTTGTCACTCCTGAACCAAGCATTAGGACAATTTTGAGGTCTAAAATGGGCCTCCTAAGGAAATTATAAAATAATGGCTAAACCAATAAAATAGTATTTATGAATTTGAAATTCACTTTTTGCATCACAATCCATGTAACCATAGTTAAATTCAATTCAAAAGTTGTGTCAAAATAAATTTAATAAAAAAATTGTATTGATGTGATTAGAAATAAGAATGAGTTTTTGAAGAAAAAGTCATTATCATTGAACAACTAATGCATTTGTCCTTTGTAATTAAATAACTTGAAATAAAATATAAATATAAATTTATAAATTCTTAATTATATTATATGCTATTAATTAAAAGTTATATTATTTAAATTATATAATAACATGTAATTAATATACTATATAAAAATAATATAATATAATATAATATAATATAATAAATGTATAGAGATATGCATTGTTTCTTTCAAGAAATATGAAATGACAATAATATATTTTTATTCAAAAAGTGTGAAATGACATTTATTATGAGTACTTTACTTTGATTTTAAAAGTACTTAGAGCACTACCATGGTTAACCATGAGTTTGTATCCACCATTAAGAATGTGAAAAGTAAGTACCTTTAACTCAAGCAATGCCACCTCAACCATTAGGGATGATGCCATCCCCTAAAATGTGATTGGTTCTCATAAATTGAATTTTGATTGTACATTTTCTTTAGGAGGCCCATTTTAGACCTCAAAATTCCCCTAATGATGAAACATATAACCGGATGTTCTCTTTCGATCATGCAAACTTCCTGCAAAATTCACTATCTGTATATCCAATTAATTCTTTCTTTTCTGTACTTGTAGACATTATGCCATAATCTCTGGTTCTTTCTATGTATATCATAATTCTTTTTCCAACACTCCAATGTGTGTCTTTTGGAGTCTCCATAAACCTGGAAATCAAACTCACTCCCTGCATAATATCTAGTCTTGTCGCTGTGAGATTCATGAGGCTGCCAACCAATATTTTGAATATAGTTGGATTGACATCTGCTCCTTCATCATCCTTACTTAACTTTGTATCTATTGCAACTGGTGTAGGTACAGGTTTGGAATTATCCATCCTGAATATTTTCAACAAATCTTTTGCATACTTATTTTGACAAATAAAAATTCCTTTTTCAGATTGCTCAACTTCAATGCCAAGAAAATATTTCATGAGACCTAGATCTGTCATCTCAAATTCTTTCATCATGGCTGCTTTAAATTCATCTATCTTAAGATCACCTGTAAAAATCATATCATCAACATATAAGAAAACTATCAAAATCTGTCCATGCTCATTTACCTTTGTGTATAACGTAGGCTCAATGCTGCTTCTGCAAAAACCATTCTTGATCATGTAACTGTCAATTCTACTATACCATGCTCTAGGTGCTTGCTTCAGTGCATAGAGCGCTTTCTTCAATCTGTAAACTTTATCTTCTTTACCTTCAACTTCATAACCTGCAGGCTGCTGCACATAAATTTCTTGTTCTTAAATTCCATTCAAGAAGGCTGATTTGACATCCATCTAGTATAATTTCCACTTGTTTTGTGCTGCTGTCACTAGAACTACTCTTACAGTATCCAATCTGGCTACCGGAGAAAATGTTTCCCCAAAGTCTATTCCCGGTTGTTGCGAGAATCCTTTAGCTACAAGTCTTGCTTTAAATATGTCAATCTCACCTTTCTCATTCACTTTAGTCTTGTACACCCACTTCACACCAATGAGATTTTTATCGTTTGGTAAATCAACCAAATCCCATGTATCATTATTTTCAATTGAACTCATCTCGTCATCCATGGCTTGCACCCAATTGTCATCTCTGATTGCTTCTTCAAACGAAGAAGGTTGGAATGCCAACAATGCAAAATTTGAAATAACATCCAAATCATCATAAATATATTTTAGACTTCTCATCTTTTTCTTACCATTTCTTGATTCATTTTATGATTTGTTGCTTGGATAATTCTGGTCTATTGATCTGCTTGAAGATCCATGCTGCTCTGAAAATCTTGGTGTCCTTGCTGGTGTGACTTTGTTTGGTGTCTGCTCTCTTGATTCTTGCTGCTCCTCTTCTTCTACATCATCTCTTCCATCAATGGTGTTTATGCATCAGTTAGTGTGCCTACAGTTCCATTCCATGACTCTTGTTCCTTGAACACAACATCTCTGCTAATAATTGTCTTCTTGGTGATAGGGTTATACAATTTGTAAGATTTTGATTGCTCACTATAACCAGTAAATGTGCATTTTTCACTTTGATCATCTAATTTGCCTCTTGTTTTCTTAGGCACATGTGCATAGGCTAAACATTCAAGAACTCTGAAATGAGATACACTGCATGACATACCTGACCATGCTTCTTCTGGAACTCTGTTCATCACGCTCTTTGTAGGAGATCTGTTTATCACATAGACATCACATGCAATTGCTTCTGCCTAATACTCATTATACGGGTGTCTTGCTTTCAACATGCTCCTTGTCATGTTCATGATTGTTCGGTTCTTTCTCTTTGCTACACCATTCTGCTGTGGTGTGTATCTAGTTGTAAACTGTCTTCGGATTCCATGTTGTTTGCAGTACTCATGGAATGCTTTCGAATCATATTCACCACCACGATCAGATCCTAATACCTTGATCTATCTATCACTTTGGTTCTCCACTAAGGCTTTGAACTCTTTGAACTTTGAAAAAGTTTCAGACTTCTGCTTCAAAAATTAAATCCAAGTCTTCCTACTATAATCATCAATAAAAGTGAGGAAGTAACAACTTCCACCAATCGACTGTGTCCTCATAGGTCCACACAAGTCGGTATGCACCAATTCAAGTGGTTTCTTTGCTCTGTAAGAAAATCCTTTCGGAAAAATTTCGTGGTGTTGCTTTCCCAAGATGCAACACTCACAAGTGCTAGCAGGTTCTTCGATGGGAGGTAAACCTCTCACCATCTGTTTCTCCTACAACAATATTAAACCAAAAAAATGCAAGTGTCCAAACTGAAAGTGCCATAACCATTAATCATGAGAACATGAAGTTGTAAAAGAACTAACCTGATCAGTGTAGTTCATAATTAGAGGAAAGAGTATGTTCCTCATCATCTGCACCTTTGGAATTAGGTGCTCGCTTGGGGATTTTTCGTAAATAACACATTGTTGACCCTGAAAGATAACTTTGTATCCTTTTTGCGTCAATTGACCAACACTAATCAAATTGTGTTTGAGTCCAGGGACATAGTATACCTATGATATGGTCTTAGGCTCCCCCTGCTTGGTCACAATTTTTACCACTCCTTTGCCATCTACATCCACAGTCTTGTCAGTCCCCAACTTTACCTCTGTCTTCACAAAGGCATCCAAATTGGCAACCAAATTCTTATTTCCTGTCATGTGGTTACTACAACCACTGTTTAATAGACAGACCTTATCATATGGAACATGCATGGTGTTGCATGCTAGAAACATGGAGTCAGTATTCTTTGTACTAACATTAGCTCTCTGATTTCCTTGATCAGCTATCTTCTTCCTACAATCACAAGAATAATGACCAAATATATTGTAGTAATAACACTTTACCTTTGATTTTTCAAACCTTTTTTTTTTGGAAAGCTTCTATTGTTGGTGCTTCCACTTTGATGTTCATGCTCTTCTCAGCCATATTTGTGACCACCATAGCTGTTGCTTCGTCCTCTGCCTCTTAATCGACCTCTGCCTCGACCTCTTGAAATATAAACTTGACTTTTGAAGGCGATTGCTAGAGTGGACTCTTTATTTCTGTCTATCCTTGCTTCATGCGATAGAAGGGATCCCATTAACTCACCAAATGTCATTTTTTCCAAATACTTCGCTTCTTCTATGGTTGCTACCACAACATCAAACTTGGTAGACAAAGATCGAAGAACTTTCTCAATCACTGTTCGATATTTAACATCTTCACCATAGATTTTTAACTGATTAACGACATACATGACCCTATTCATGAAGGAATCAATGTCCTCTGTCACCTTCATCTGTAGAATTTCAAAGTCTCTCCTAGTATTCTGCAATTTGACAATATTAACCTTGGCCATACCTTGATAACTTGTCGTCAAAGTTTTCCATGCTTCCTTTGCTAAAGAAGTTATCATGATCTTCTCGAAGACTGCTCGGTCCACTCCCTGCTGGATAAGAAGCAACACTTGTGCATTCTTCTGCTTATATTTCTTCCATTGTTCCCTCTCTGCATTATTGAGTGCTCGTTCTTCTGAATCATCTTGAGATTTTTCAAACCCAAACTTGACATGATCCTAGACATCATGCGCTTTTAGCATAGTCTCCATTTTAATAGCCCACACATCGTAATATTTCCCGGTGAAAGAAGGAAGTTGTGGCTGAAAATTTGATGTGGCCATCTTACCTCAAACAAAAATCTTCTCTAACAAAAACCCTAAATTTCTCTCTTTTTTTTTTTTTTTAAATAAAGGCTTTGCTAGGCTCCTTTAAAAAAACTTTTATCTTTGTTTTGATATAATAAATCCCTTTAGAAAAGAAATTTATATATATAAAACTTTTATAAAAAGACTCTCTCTCAAAGCTTTATTTTATAAATCTCCTTGTAAAAAAAACCTTACTCTTCAAAATCTTTAAAATAATCCCATTTAAAAAAAATACCTTTTTGAATTCGAATACTCTTTTCAAACCCTTTTAATACTCACTAAATCTTATAAAAAATTAATGCTCCTTGAAAAAAAGCTTACGTACCCCCCTCCTTTTTTTTAATCTTTGCTTTTAAAAAAAATACACGTGCTCTTTTGGAATAACTTAAAACAGTATCAAAACTCAATCAATAATTAATGCTCATACGTACTCCTTTTATAACTTTTAACACCCCGATCTGCGTTGACTTGTGTTAAGTATTTACTCACGGTGGTCTTTCTCACGTTGTCAGCGTTTAATTAGAAAACCTGACTCCGCACCCCCAAAACCAGAAAACCGTGGTGTAAACCTGATTTTTGGAAAATCGTAAGTTTTCCGATATCTCCGCAGTTTTTATTAGTAGAAGTTGCGGACCCTTCGCAGGTGCTATACTGAAAACGTGCGGACCTCTGCGGGTAAAAAAAAAAAAAAATTGTAAAATTTTTTTTGGCGGCCTTCTTCTCTCAGCTTTCGTCATTGGCTCTGCTCTCTCACAGATATTCTGATCCTTCCTCGGCTCTGATACCAATTTTTTGGATAGAAAGAGGATTCAATCACATAATAACACAAGTATTTTACACACAAAATAATGAGCTGCGGCTCTTCATTAATCTTAATCACTCTAAATCTCAAAACTAAATACAATGAACTCGGTTAAGGGTATTTAACCTAAATTGACATGCACACACTCTCACATAACTGAACTTGATCAACTCGCTTAATTCACTCTCTAACTTACTCACCAAGTATATCTATAACTCGACTCAACTGATTCTCTTAACTGTTTGTCTAACTCTGCATGTGGGAAGTAATTATATATTTTAACACTCCCCCTTAATTACGACCGCTAAACTAAAACATAACACATGACAACTCAAATATGCCTGCTGGTCTATGTCTCAGATAGGCTTACAACACCCAAGTTTCTTTTCTGAAACTCAAACAAATCTACTGCTAATGGCTTTGTAAAGATATCATCCAATTGATCGCTCGTTCTACACGGCTTCAAGTGAAATTATCCGTTGCTCACAAGTTCTCGAATAAAGTGATATCTAGTATCAATATTCTTTCTCTTTTGATGAAACACACTATTCTTGGATAGTGCAATTGCTGATGTGTTGTCACAGTATATCGCTGTTGATCCTTGATGTTTCTGCTTGAGTCCATCCAATACTCTTCTTAACCATACTGCTTGACATGTTGCTGAAGTCACTGCTACATATTCTTCTTCTGTTGATGATAATGTCACAATAGGCTGCTTCTTAGATGCCCATGCTATCACTCCTGAACCAAGCATTAGGAAATTTTGAGGTCTAAAATGGGCCTCCTAAGAAAATTATAAAATAATAGCTAAACCAATAAAATAATATTTATGAATTTGAAATTCACTTTTTGCACCACAATCCATGTAACCATAGTTAAATTCAATTCAAAAGTTGTGTCAAAATAAAATTAATAAAAAATTGTATTGATGTGATTATAAATAAGAATGATTTTTTCAAGAAAAAATCATTATCATTGAACAACTAATTCATTTGTCCTTTTTACTTAAATAACTTAAAATAAAATATAAATATAAATTTATAAATTCTTAATTATATTATATGCTATTAATTAAAATTTATATTATTTAAATTATATAATAACATGTAATTAATATACTATATAAAAATAAAATAATATAATATAATATAATAAATGTATAGAGATATGCATTATTTCTTTTAATAAATATGAAATGACAATAATATATTTTTATATAAAAAGTGTGAAATGGCATTTATTATGAGTACTTTACTTTGAATTTAACAGTACTTAGAGCACTACCATGGTTAACCATGAGTTTGTATCCACCATTAAAAATGTGACAAGTAAGTACCTTTAACTCAAGCAATGCCACCTCAACCATTATGGATGATGTCATCCCCTAAAATGTGATTGGTTCTCATAAAGTGAATTTTGATTGTACATTTACTTTAGGAGGCCCATTTTAGACCTCAAAATTCCCCTAATGATGAAACACGTAACCGGATGTGCTCTTCCGATCATCCAAACTTCCTGCAAAATCACTATATGTATATCCAATTAATTCTTTCTTTTCTGTACTTACATACGTTATGCTATAATCTCTGGTTCCTGCTATGTATCTCATAATTCTTTTTCCAACACTTCAATGTGTGTCTTTTGGAGTATCCATAAATCTGGAAATCAAACTCACTCCCTGCATAATATCTAATGTTGTCGTTGTGAGATACAGGAGGGTGCCAACCAATCTTTTGAATAGAGTTGGATTGACATCTTCTCCTTCATCATCCTTAACTTTGTACCTGTTGCAACTGGTGTAGGTACAGGTTTGGAATTATCCATCCTGAATCTTTTCAACAAATATTTTGCATAATTATTTTGGCAAATAAAAATGTCTTTTTCAGATTGCTCAACTTCAATGCCAAGAAAATATTTCATGAGACCTAGATCTGTCATCTCAAATTCTTTCATCATGGATGCTTTAAATTCATCTATCTCAAGATCACCTATAAAAATCATATCACCAACATATAAGAAAACTATCAAAATCTATCCATACTCATTTACCTTTGTGTATAAGGTTGGCTCAACGTTTTTTCTGCAAAAACCATTCTTGATCATGTAGTTGTCAATTCTGCTATACCATGCTCTAGGTGCTTGTTTCAGTCCATAGAGCGCTTTCTTCAATCTGTAAACTTTATCTTCTTTACCTTCAACTTCATAATCTCGAGGCTACTGTTGTTACACTGAAATTTGTCACCATGACATTTAAAGTACTCCCTTAGAAGTCTACAACATCAAAGTTCCTAAAGTCAAGCCTTGAAATTAAGAGAGAATCTCATAAAAGTCTTAAAAACACTTGTACCACACTTTCTCTTAACATTGCATGCGGTGCCGCACTTTCTTGCTCTAAATGATGCGGAGCTAAACACACTTTTTATTTATTAAAGGTGAGGACCCCTGTAAAAGGTGAAACAAAGGCAGGAAATAACATTTAGAAGCCCAACAGTCAAATCTGGAAGCTTCTAGAAGTAGTTATCCTGTCGAAGGTTCGCTCTATCATGTATATTCATTCCTCCATTATGGGAGCTTACCCCTTGATTTATGGAGCCCAATCCCTTAAAAAGAGAAATATATACCTTCTTGAGGGGAACCATAACCTCTTCTCTTTTCCTATAAATTGAAGCCATAGTGCAGCTTCAAGGGTTACAATTGATGAGTTAGACTTGGAGAATTTTTGAGGAGAAATGCTGTAGAAACTCATACTATCATAGCCATCATTATATGATAATGATTACACACGCATGTGATTTTAGCTGAGAGAGTGCAAGACTTGTCAGAGTAGAGGAAATGCCTGTTTCAGACCCCCAAAAGGCCTGTATGACATCAAGGCGGACACGGTTGTAAAGCTCTTCTTTATTTAAATCCATGATGACGACTGTCTTCAAGCCACTGGAAAGAAGATTAGCGCTGGACTACAAGTAGTTTTCTAAACCTTGTTATAATTAAATACATGTCAAACAATATCTAGAGAAAATGGTTTTTGTTTGTCCGTTTGTTGCTAGCTATCCGTAGGACACTTGGGAGGTCTATCTTATCCGCAATAAAGACTTATCCATCCAACAAAATGGTGACTCCACTGGGGAATGGATCTTGAACTTTGATTTCTTTTATTTTTGACTTGTGAATTTATTTTTCTAATTTTGATTGATTTATACTGGCTTGGGTATTTTATCCCTGTAGAATCCATGAGAAATGATTTAGAGTTTTTTATTTTTTCTTTAGTTTTCTTGTGTCTGCTATTTTCTTTTATAGACAGTGCAGGAAACTCCGCACTTTTCTTGTATACACAGTGCGGGACCGCATTGGTTTGCACTGAATCCTGCGGACCTTATGAATTTTTTTGAAAAATCTTAAAATCCTCTTTTCTGGATTAGTTTGTTAGATTCTCAATGAATACCCAGACTTGTATCTTCTGTCAAGAAGCTTTGGTTAAGAGTTTATTTTAGCATTTTTAGCTTTGAATGATTTTCTGAAATATCTGCATGTTATAATGATTTTTACTTTGTCTTTATCCCGCTCAAAGATTAGAAACCTTGGTATACCTTTAGATCACTGGTATTTCCTTGCTTTCTTGCTGAGTTTGACATTATAGCAGAAATTGTTTTATGAGATTTAGATCCCATTTTTCTCATTTGCAAATCTTTAAAAAACTTTTGTTGATAAGTTTGGAATTTCATTTAAAAAACCAAAATTGGATGTTCTTTGAGTTCTCGCTGATCCAAGCAAAGAATTTATTAGTTAGATAACAAGCTAAGAAAGACATCCTCAAAATATTTGAAGTTTTAATTCAGATTTAGTTTTTATAATTTGTAGATCTCAAAATTAGTGTTTTTAGCTTTGAGTGTTATTTCTAGAAATTGTAGTGTTCTTTTGAAGAAAAAATTGGTTTGTAGTTTCGATCTTGAATAAAAGGGATTTCTTATTCAGCAATAGATCATTTTGAGTTCTCATTGAAATTAGATTTCTTTTCATTTATTCTTGTTTGAAGGAAATATTTGTTTCTAAAAGATTTCATTTCTCAACTCTTCCTTTAGATAGAATTCATCAAAAGAACAAGAATTGTTTCTCATAATAGATGCATTTTTAGTGTGTTTTGAGTTGGGTCACTACATATCATCAGTTTCACTTTCGCATCTATTGTCCTAAGAAACAATCCATTAAAATCAACGCTTAAATTAAAATCAATCTAGTAATTTTTATATTTCTAGGGCTCTCTTCACCAAAATAGCTTAGGCTAGTGTCTTGGAGTAGGGAGTAATTAACTCTCCAAGACGATTAAAACAAATAAATAGTTGATCTTGCGGTAGGAAAAAATCCAACAATCGCTTGTATGCTCTGGGAAGCTCCTCTTAAAGGAGTCAAGCATGAGGTCATATCTGAACCAGTGGGATAATCAATTCTATCTCATTGGGAACGATAGAAGATGTGCGCGTATTAACAACGGTAAACCTCGGATAAACCATTGTCGAGGAACCTGGGGTCACATATCGGTATAGCTTGGATTATGTCAAGGAGCCTTCAAGGAGATTGAGCTTTGTTACTCTGCCCTTGCACGTATGTCGGATCGCAGAATGTTCCCCTAGGTATATTAGTTCTTGTTGGTAACCATAGTGACCATAATATTTATGGTTTTTTCCTAAGGTGACAGTGGAGGAAAGATCCCACTGTACCTGGAGCAGACGTCGACTAGACTCACTTGGACTCTCGGGAGGGTTATCTTCACTCAAGATGGATTAAGTGAAGAAACTTGCACCGGTCTGTTTCATTAAGTAGGTTGTTGGGGTAACTGTTCCAACCGCCCTTTCTACGTTAAAATATTACGATGTTGGATTTCATCACCAACTAGTGTTTTTAGTGTGGGAAGTTACTGTTTGTGTGTGGTTTGATCTCCTAGATTTTTAGGTGTGTGATTCATTTGTTTGTTTCCTTAGCGACTCTAGGAGTTTTCATTGAAATTTTCTTTGATTGTGTGCGGTTAATAATTTTTAATCATGGCTGAATTACCAAGACAATCACGTAGACTCCAGGGGAAGCCCCCTGAGTATACACCAAGCCAACTTAAAGGGCTGCGAGCTCTAGTATCACCTAGTGACAGTAGAATTAGATCAACAGAAACTGGAGAATCATCTATAGTTATTCATCCTGGTTATCAATCACAAACAAAATAGCATATTCAAGAGCCAATTTCAATTTCCGAAGTTACTGGTAGTATTTATCCTTCCAGTGAATCAGTTGAAGAACCTGAAATTTTTGAGCCTGACACTGAACCTGCTATATTGGAACCGTCTTCAGGATTTGTTACTCCGACTTCTAGTGATCCTGGTTCACCTAGGGTAAGACATCGCATTACTGAAAATATTCCTTCTGACCTCATATCTATTGAAGAGCTTGTTGGTCCAGACGAAGACGTAAATATTCCCAAAACCCAACAAAATTTGAATCTTAGGGAGCGTGAATCAATATTCTACAGTCCTTTTAGAACTAACGCTTGGTATTTATCATTGACAATGTTTTTAGAAAACTCGGGTCTTAGTTTTTCACCACCCTGAATTCCTTTTCATCCTACACCAAGAGGTTATTATCCTTCATCAACTATGTCAGGTGAGTCATCTATGTTTTTCCAATCTTCAGAAACATTTTTATATGGTGGTCCTTCTATTCCTTCGGGGTACCAGTCACTCTCTGGTACTTTCTCAGGAGCAACTCCTCGACCAACTGAACAAGTGTTATCATCTAGTACAAATGGAACTAAAACTGAAACATTGAACACAGAAATTTTTTTTATGATGTCTGGTAATATTCCAAATCCTCAACCTCAAGGTAGTCAGTTACCGCCTGGGGGGAAACCTCAAGGTAGTCAGTTACCCCCTGGAGGGTAACCTCAAGGTAATTTTTTACCAGGACAAACTGTAGGACAATATTATTTACCTGGAGAAAAACCTCAAGGACAGTACATACCTCAAGGTTATCAACCTCAAGGACAGTACATACCCCAAGGTCAACCCCAGACTCAGTATATTCCTTAGGGTCCTTATCAACCCCAGATTCAGTACATATCTCAAGGTTATCAACCTCAAGGTCAGTACCCAACTCAAAGTTTCCAACCTCCTTCTGTTCAACCCTTATTACAAGGAGTTGGAAATTTACCAGTTAATTATCAACCCTACGTTCAACCAGGTTATGGTCCTTCATATGCACAACCTTCTATGGGTCAATACCCCGAAATGAAGATGGTGTGGAATCCATCTCAAATTCAACAGACTATGCAACCTAATGTGAAATTACCTAATCAACCTGGAAAACCTTTAGTTTCTGGTCCAACCTAGCAACCTGTCCAGCCTACTATTCAAGTCCCTGCACCTGGTTCTGTTTAGCATCCTGGGCCTAGTACACCTCAGACTTCGCCTTAGACTGCTGCAACTACTGCAACCTCTGTTCAACCTACAACATATGTTTTTGGAGTATCTATAGCTCTGGTTTCTTCTATCCCTGCATCAGTACAAATTACTCAAGTATCTGTACCATAGTCAGGACCTACAATTTAGACTACGGTCCAGATGCCTACAAGACAAGCTGGTACTAGTACGATTGTCTCTAGTCAACCACAATTTACTTATCAACCGTACCAGGGACAGTATCAATTTGAACAGGCTACACAAAATCCAGTATATCAGTATCAAACGTACCCTGGATATACTTATCAAGTACCTCAACAACCCCAGTATGGTCCGGTTAATCCTGGTTACCTAGGAGGTTTCACAATTCCAAATGCGCATCCAATTCCAGGATATCCTGGATATTCTCCTCTTGGCACTGGTTTGATCACACAAGGTTATCAAGACCCTAGCCATCGGTTACCATTCATAGAAACTTTAGATTTACTGGATCTATCGCGCCTTATGAACGATCCCATTTTTTATCTTCCATATTGGCCGCCGATGCCTAACAAGTTGCCCAGTGATATTCTGAAGTTTGAAGGTATGTCAAGAGAGGACCCATCTAATCACGTTATGACTTATCACCTCTGGTTTGCATCCAATTCACTAATCGATGATTCGATTCAATTGCGTCTTTTTCAAAGAACTCTCACTGGTCTAGCTGCCAAATGGTAATTGAGTTACCACGCGACTCTTTTAATAATTTTAATGAACTAGCTACTGCTTTCTTAACCCATTTTCAATTGCTTGTCAGATACGAAAATGGCATAGAATTGCTGACTTCATTAAAATAGTCTATGTCTACGTACATATTTGATCACATTCATGAATGGAGACGTAGAAGGCGTTTAGTGAAATTATTTATTCCAGATCAAATTTTGGCTGAATGGTTTATTAAATCATTTTTGCCCAAAATTACTGAATATGTGGCCAAAGGAGGCGTTGCTATGGAAGAGAAAGTCATTGCTCAGGCTCGGTACCTTAACCTTGTATATACTTAGTCAGGTACTCTATATGATAAAATCCCAGATTTACCAAGACCTGTTTAATTAACTACAACTCCTTCTGGCTCTCATGCCGATGATGGTGTAATTGGTTCTATTAGCATTGGTAAAAGTAAGAAGAAGTCTTCCAGGACCACTTCTCCTATTATCACTTTACCCAATTCACCCAAAGGAGATTCTTCCCTAGAAGCTTCCACCAATATTTATGTTGTAGAATCATTTACAACCAAATCTAAAACTGGTGGTAAAAATAAAGGTAAGAAAAAAAAGAAAAAATCTTCAAAAGATAAAAACGATACAACTGAACCAACTGACAAAAAACGTCAACCTCGATATCCCTGTCTAATCTGTGATGAGGATCATTTCACAAAAGAATGCCCGCATAGAGACAAGGTATCAAAATTCGTTAAGGGTTCACCTATACCTGTTGTCTTGAAGGATTCCTTTTCCGCTTGAGATAGTAACATGGTTGGATATTCCTCCAATATGCTTGAGAATATCTTGATGGTTTCGATGTGATCACAAGATTATGGTAGTAAAATACTGGTAAAGAAGCAGAAACATCCAATTCTGCATCGACTACATCTCCCTCAGTTTTTCATCCATTACAGATCGAGAAACAAAATCCTGACTTAGTAATCAAACCGCCTGCAAAAGGCATACTTCATAAATCAGCTTTCAATCCACATGCGAGAGCTGCTCAGAATTACAATATTGTTGAAGATTTGGAAATTTCCCCTTCAGCAATGTCGGCTTTGGAAGTATTGCAATCATGCCCAGCCTAAAGGAAATTACTTTTGTCAGGCTTAGGAGTCGTAGATCTCCAGGATTCGAACCTCATGATATTCGATTTAGAGAAGTTTTTTACCCCACCTACCCCATCAAATGGCTTTTCAGATTCCGGTAATAGTAAAAAACAAATGTATCTTTCGTACTATTGTTGATGAAGGGGCTTCTACGTGTATTACATCATTAAAATGTTGGAAATCACTCGGTTCTGCGACCATTAACCAATCACCAACTATTCTAAAAGCTTTTGACAGAAAAGGTTTTCAGCCGTATGGTATCTTACAAGATCTACCAATAGAGGTCGAAGCAAAAATGGTTAATCTAGATGTGGAAGTGGTTGATGCCCCTCTAGATTACAACCTTCTCCTGGGTCGCAGTTGATATTACGCCATGACTACTGTTGTATCATCGATATTTCGTCTCATCATGTTTCCTCATAAAGGAAAGATCGTTAAAATAGATTAGCTCTCATATTATTCATCTGACCCAGCCTCTACTGATAGCATCCAACATATCGAAAAACTGACTATCCCTTATAAGGATGTCAGTGTAGGTTTGATTAAAGATTCGGCTTTACTGGGAACTTTTCCCCTGCCTTCTCACAACGTACAACTTCCTATTGCTAATATCAATATGATTACATCAAGTACTATTTCCTTTGATGATCCTTGGATAGTACCTTTAGAATCAGAATTGGATTCTTTCGATGGCTCGATGCCTTTGAGTTCTTTTGAGTTAGCATATCAAAATGTACAGTCATTTTCAATATTGAGCTTATCTTTGACACTAATTCCAGATCCTGCTCAACAAGTATTCAATACTGATGAACATATTCGTGAATTCTTGTCGGTAGATGAGTTACCATGGGAAGATCTTCATCATAGGTCTTCGTTTTTACCTGATCTCGATCATTTTGAGAATGATTTTTCCTCCATTTCTACCACTGATTATGTCAAAGAACCTCAGAATCCTCTCTCACATATCGATTCTGAATTGAATTTAGAAAATATTTCTACAACGGTTCCTCTTGACATTTTAGTAAAATCTAGAATTGTTGAAAACATTCATATAGGTGCTTCTTGTACGACTGATGAAATCTAAGCATATAAAGCCCTACTTCAGGAATTCCGCGACATTTTCGCCTAGTCATATGAAGAAATTCCAGGAATCGATCCATCAATTTTTGTTCATGAAATTAAGACATACCCAGATGTTAAACCCGTTAGACAGATATTACGTTAGATACATCTGAGAAAATTTGTCACTATTAAAGCAGAAGTTGAAAAATTACTTCGTGCAGGGTTTATTTATCCGATCCCATTAACGGACTAGGTATATAATATTGTTCTGGTCAATAAAAAACAAGGAACAATACGAGTATGTATTCACTATAGGGATATAAATCTATCTTGTCTAAAAGAGAATTATCCAACCCCTTACATCGATCAAATTATTGACGATTGTGCTGGAAGTTAAATGTTCTCGTTCATGGATGGATTTTCCGGCTACAATCAAATCAACATACTCCCTGCAGATCAACCTAAAACAGATTTCATTTGTCCATGGGAAACTTTTTCTTATCGCAAACTACCTTTTGGCCTTAAGAATGCTGGCGCCACTTTTCAAAGGGCTATGTCTTATGCATTTCACGACATTAAGCACATTGTGCAACCCTACCTCGATGATTTTCCTGATCATTCTTCACGTAGAGAAGATCATATTACTCATCTACAAGCCATCTTTATATGATGTAGGCATTATAATATTCGTTTGAATCCTCAGAAATGTGTTTTCTGCATACAATCTGGACGATTTTTGGGATTTATTGTCTCAAAGGCAGGCATTTGTGTTGATCCATCGAAGGTTGAGGCAATCATCAATTTACCTCCTCCTTCTACTCTTCGCCAACTCCAAAGTTTTCAAGGGAAAGCAAACTTTTTATGACAATTCATTCCTAACTACGTCGAGTTAACGAAAGGTTTAACTAGGTTGTTGAAACAAAATATTCCTTTCTTTTGGGATGAGGTCTCTGATAGATCTTTTAATGCTCTAAAAAATGCACTGACCCATGCACCGTTACTGCATCCTCCCAACTACAACCAAGATTACTTTTTGTACCTCGCCGCTTTCAATTCCACAATAGGGATGGTTTTATTTCAGGAAGATGAATTCCATGGTGAACATGTAATTTACTATCTTAGTCGAAATTTGCATCCGACTGAAATAAAATATTCACATGTGGAGAAATTAGCCTTGGCAACTGTTCAAGTTGTCCAATGTTTTCGTCATTACATACTGTTACGCAAAACAACAGTGATATTTGATTGTAACCCTATGATGTACATTTTGACCAAACAATTGCTAGGGGGAAAATACTCCAAATGGATTGTTATCCTGTAGGAGTTTGATTTGGAGTTTGAAAAATCCAAATCCAAGAAATCATTGATATTTGCTGAACTTATGTGTGATTTCCCACGTACTGATACAGAAACTGTGGCAGAACAACCAATCGCGGATGAATCCTTGCTTCTTATTAGTGACATTGATCCTTGGTATGAAGATATTATTGTTTATCTTCAGACCCAATCTTTTCGACCTGAGCTTTCACAGTCGCAACGACAAAAAATATGTTTCTAGTCTCAACAATATCATATTGTTGGCGACGCACTATATCGTCGTGGTGCGGACTCAGTTTTTCGACGTTGTCTAACCCATGAAGAAGCCGCAAATGTTTTAAATGACTGTTACTCTTGAGAATGTGGCGGTCATATGTCTGGGTACGGCACAACCCAAAAGATATTGCGTGCAGGTTATTTCTAGCCGTCCTTATTTAAAGATTGTATTTATGCAGTTTGAAAAATTCATAATTCTCAAATATTCGGTCGAAAAATGCGTGCACCACCTGCTCCTCTTCACCCTATAATTGCTGTCAGTCCTTTTGCAAAATGGGGCATTGAATTCATTACATGTAACCCTCACTCGGCCGGGGGGCATGGGTATATTATTCTAGTAGTAGATTATTTTACCAAATGGGCTGAGGTGATGCCTACATTTGCGGTAGATGGAAAAACTGTAGCTACTTTCATTTTCAATCATGTGATTTCTTGTTTCGGTGTACCCCAAGCAATAATTACTGATCATGGGAGCCATTTTCGAAATATCATGATGACCGAGTTAACGGACAAACTTGGCCTACGCCATGACAGTTCTACACCATATTATCCGTAGGTTAATGGTTTAGTTGAAGCAATTAATAAATTTTTAGTCACCATGATCAAACAAATCATTGGAATTCATAAGTCGAATTGGCATACCATGCTCTTTTCAGCACTTTGGGCATATCGAACCTCAGCAAAAACATCAACAGGTTTTACCCCTTTTCAACTAGTTTACGGTTTAGAAGCGGTATTACCCATTGAATGCGAGATACCGTCACTTCAACTAGCCATAGAGTTAATACCAACCACTTTTGAAGAGGAGAAACATTTTTTATACTTGGCTTAATTAGATGAGAATCGGCGCACCGCTGCATTAGCTACCGAGACTCATGCGAAAAGAATGAAAGCTCAGTATGATAGAAGTGTTACCCCTCGTAATTTTTCAGAAGGAGACCTAGTTTTGATTTATGATCAAGCCAACGATAAACTAGGGGCTGGAAAATTTGAACCCATGTGGCATGGTCCTTATATTGTCAAGCGACAGCTTGCAAAAGGGGCCTATGAATTGATTGATTTTGATGGGGTCTCTTTAGGTAAACCCAGAAATGGACTTTATCTGAAGAGATATTACACTTGATTTTTGTGTGGTGATCTTCTCTGTATATTAGTTACTTTCTAACTTGTGTGCTATAAATTAGAAACGTGTGCCTAGCTTAAGTGTGATTTTACTAATATTTCTGCTTATTTGGATTACTCTTGATATCGCAGATGTCGACGTCATTTCAAACATATATTGGTTTTGCTGATGGCGCTTGTTGTAGTACACAGAGCATCTCTTCCGTAACTTGGGTTATTTATTCACCCACTAACGAGTTAGTATCTATGCATGGGGTAAGCCTCGGTAAAACAATGAACAATATTGCTGAATATAGTGCAGTTATTGAATTATTGTCGGAATCCATTTCATTTGGAATTCGGATTTTGATCGTTAGGTTAGATTTTGAACTCATTGTATTACAGTTAAACCGAGTATATGCCATTAGAAACCCAATATTATTAAGATTATTTTTAAGGGTTCGTCTCTGGAACGAGAGTTCAATTATATTGAGTATCAACACATTCCAAGAAATTTAAACACATTAGCAGATTCAATAGCTTCTAGTGTTACAAACAGACATTTGCAATATCAAAGTAATAAATCAACATTCAATAACATGATTGAACAAGTAACTGAAAATAATAGTATATCATAGTATATATGTAGTGTTCAAAAAATAGTACATCGTCTTCGATCATAGGTTCAAAACGCCTTATGATTGGAAAAAAGTGATACAAAAAATGAGTCTATACAGTCAATCATCCACTATCCATGGTAATGATAATGGTAATACACTACTGCTCGTGCCACTCTACAAAAAAATCTCCTGAATGGTCCAGGAACACCAATGACGTATCTCTATAAAAGGAGTGGAATGTCATCTATGGTGGTCTTAGGAACATCCATAGTTAGCCACTCCAAATGGTGTTCTAAGTCAGTCAGGATCTCTGCTATCTGATCCTGTGGTGGTGGTGGTGGTGCTGCATCCCTTTGCCTCCAGTCAAAGGGGCAGAAAGTGGTTGGTCGACGTGGACCCACATCTGCATTTGAAATTTTGTTATCAGTTTTGGATGATTTAAAACAAAATAAAAATTAGAAATTAGAACATGTCAAAGATATTTTTTACCTGACTCATCCCATTGAGCTCCTGGAGGAAGTAGCATATCCCAGTCACCGTGGAAATCAATGCCTGCATAAGGAAAATCCTCTATCACAAAAATTTGGCATTCTAACCAACGAAAATAAGTCGAGGGAAATCGAACAATCTCCCACCCTCAATGTGATAGGCCATCAAAGCAACCCATCGAACCATCCGATGCTCTCGAGGTCTACCAGTATCAACAGGAATATGTTGCGGGGCTAACATAGGAATACTCTCTAGAGCAAAGGTAACTACAATTGACCCATATCCGAAGTTGTTTAACTTCCCATTCTTTGCTCTGGTAAGTTGGCCTTTCACATTAGCCAACACTGCCTCACACCAGTTGAATATGGTGCCTCGGAATCAATCTAATGCAATTCGCATCTGAGATCTAGTAGCTACATGCAAAGCTGCACTTCCGCACAACTTGACAATGGTAAATGCAATCACTTTTAACTAGGGATGGATGATAGTTTTAATGTTAATATGTTTATCTCTAGGATTGGCTTCATCATTACGTAACTCTAATTGCAGGCTGGCAACAGACTGGCCACCTCGCCTAGCCCCAAATAGAGAAAGTGGTTTGCCTCTATTAGAAAAACCAGTCAAAAAATATATGTCCTCCAGCTCAATTTCGAGCTGGTGGCCTCCAATCACAAAACACTGGCCCTGAATGTCCCACTTCTTTACCAACCAAGTGAGAAGATATACTTGAGCTCTCATGCCATTGATGGCCCAGAATTTGAATAGCCCGCATGCTCTTAAAAATTGCAAAGTAGGTTGATGGATCATTTCTGCTTCATCTACCTCCTCATGCTCCCATTCTCGCCAAATAAGTATTGTAAATATCCTACAATGAATAAAATGAAGGATTAGAATCATTTTAAAACAAAAATTTTGGGTAATTTAGGAGGAAATTGTGTTTTTAAATTCCTTACGGTGCCCCCGCACTTTACGCTCTGAGACAGTGCGTAGCTTCGCACGGGCTCTGTGTTAAAAGTGCAGGGCCCCAACATTTTCCTTTGTGAGAAAATGTCGGGGTCCACAGGTACCTAGTGTCCTACCTGCGGACCCCCGAGGGCGGATTTTTGAACCAATTTTCCTCCAAAAAATGAAATTTAGACCCTAATTTAAGAAAATGAATCGATGAAAAGCAAGGAAAAGAGGTTGTGGATTACCTGGAGCAGACGGTTTTCGATTCCAATAGTCGGTTTGTCCAGAATCTTCTCTGAAGTGTTTTTTGCCAAAAGCTCTAAAATTTTCACTCCAAACTCAAACGGTAAAAATGAACTTGAAAAACTCATTTTTATAGCTTTTTCAAATAAATGAAATTTAAATTTGTTTATTTTTCACTTTAGAAAGATGGTGTTTCAAAATATTTTTATTATTGAAACAGGTATGTTTAATTTTTTGAGTTTTTTGTGCAGAATACCGAATTTTTCAGGCAAAATGATCATTTTTGACGAAGAGTATAATTTTATCACTTTTTCGGGCTCTTTAAAATTTACGAAAAAGCGAAACCATGGAGTCTTATTTTAAGCCCTTTTCAGACTCTCTAAAAATGAAAATATTGCCAAGTACTTGACTATTTGAACTCGTTAAAGGAAATGAACGCTTGTCCCTTTAGTATAAGTTTACCTCTTTTCTGGACTGAAATGGACTATTTACGAAAAAGGTATACATTGACTAATCATGGTCAATAGAGTTCTCTCTCGCATTATTTTATCCTTTTTCGGGCTTGAGAGACTAAAATTACGAAAAAGTACACCCATGGAGTTTTCTTTAGTTTTTTCTTCTGACTCCCTAAAAATGAAAAACACTGAGTTTCTCCTATACTGGACTCGTTAAAATTTAACAGTAAAGGACTTGTCAATTTTAAATAGGAACGGACCACTCCTTCTTAGGGTTCGATTTTAAACTAAGTTGGACTCATTCGAAGGATGAGCTTATAAACAAGAAAATGTTATCCTCCTCAAGCTTGTCAAAAAATAAAGAGGTGCTTGCCAGAAATGGTAGGGGAAAAGAGAGAAAACAGATTCATTTGTTACAATTTGATTTGTAAAAGCATTACACGACTCTTGAACACGACACTTTTTGTCACACTTCTACCTGAGTTGTGAAATCCTTTCCCTATCAATTAATCAAACCATATTGAAGGTCTTCAGCCAGTTTCTGGGTATTAGCTTAGGGCCACTGTCACCAAACTATCTGCAGTGTCGTTATGTGTTCAAGAGGACAATCAAACATACCATTCATCTACAAACATTTGTCTCCATTCGCGTTGACCATCCCTGAGTCAGTCCTTGCAAAAAATTTCTTCAAAACTTGATCTATGGTTTCGTGTTGTGAGCTTGCTTACGACGGATCACTTTCTATCGACGACAGCTCATCATCTAGGAAGTTGATCTAGAATCCATCAGTAACTTGAAATCTGCATGCCTTAATGGCAGATTTCTCGCCTTCGACGACAAGTTGCATCATTGACCTTCGATTGAACGATTCCGTTAAATGTTAGACTTCAGATCACTTATTCACATTTCATGGATTGTACTGAGTAATTTGAGAGCCATTGTCATTATTTGTGGTTTCTCTCACACTTGTTAACAATTCACATCATTTACTGGTAATCAAGTGGTTTCTACCATGTTCGACTTCAACACATTTAATCGCATGGATAGAAATGTACTAGTTCGGGAAGCAGAAATCAAGACCCTAGATCTAGTTTCCACCATCCAGGCTGCAAGGAGTTTTATTATTCATTATGCAATATACGATTCATTACAGATGGTTGTGCCCATACTGTGTCTACAATATTGATCTAATATTAAAATCATTTCTGTATCAGAACAAGTTTAGTTAGTTTTGATCTGAGTATGCGAATGCCTACCTCAACGATGATATATATGTTTTGCATTGAATGTTTTTACAGGGTTCCGACTGGGGTGTCCAGAGGCTAATACTTGAAATGATAAAGCACATCACTCTTCGAATGCTCTCATACTTTGCACTTAAGGGGGCAATTTGTTACACTGAAATTTGTCACCATGACATTTTAAGTACACTCTTAGAAGTTTACAACATCAAAGTTCCTAAAGTCAAGCCTTGAAATTAAGAGAAACGCTCATAAAAGTCTTAAAAACACATGTACCGCACTTTCTCTTAACATTGCCTATGGTGCTGCACTTTCTTGCTCTGAATGATGCGGAGCTAAACACACTTTTTATTTATTAAAGGTGCGGACCCCTATAAAAGATAAAAAAAAAGGCAGAAAATAACATTTAGAAGCCCAACAGTCAAATCTGGAAGCTTCTAGAAACAGTTATCTGGTCGAAGGTTCGCTCTATCATGTATGTTCATTCCTCCATTATGGGAGCTTACCCCTTGATTTATGGAGCCCAATCCCTTCAAAAGAGCATTATATTCCTTCTTGAGGGGAACCATAACCTCCCTTCTTTTCCAATAAATTGAAACCATAGTGCAGCTTCAAGGGTTACAATTGATGAGTTAGACTTGGAGAATTTTTGAGGAGAAATGTTGTAGAAACTCATACTCTCATAGTCATCATTATATGGGATTGATTACACACCCATGCAATGATCAAATTTGAAGGGCAGGTCCGAATTTCAATTAGAAGGGCATATATTTATGTTGCCCTTCTATGATGAAAAGCTTAAAAAGAAAAAAACATTTCAATTGACCACAATATTTTATTTTTACATTTCATTTTCAGAAAGAAAAAACCATCAATCTTTATGTTAATAAACGACCATCAATCTTTATGTTAATAAAATACCGTTACATATACAACAGTGAAGGAAGCTCCATCTTGCACTGCTTAAATCTCTCATTGGAAATGCCAACATATGTCTTGAATACACTATTATAAGAATTTGGATGGATACCATTGGGATATAGGAGATTCTGATGTGTAAGATTGTGTAATGCAATTTTGACTTTGTTTGACAAGGAGCAACAACCTGGAGGTCTGGATTTTTCTTATAGAACCTTTTTTTTTATTTGAAACTTTGTTCACAAATATGAATACAAAAATGAAATTATGGGCATGGTGGAAAACTAGTCAAGCTCATGATGCCAAACCATGATGCTGTAAGTTTTGCATTTAACATTTAAGTGAGGATACAAGGAGACTCCAAAAGTGGAGGCAAATTTGGAGAATCAATATCAAGATAACTTGAGCTTATCGAAAGCCCTAATGGGTCATTTTAGCTCTAAAAGATTTCTGAAATATAATCACATTCCATAATATTTTGTCACTCTTATTAATTTAAAATAGGAACCAAAATAAACATATCGAAATCACTACATCTTAATGAAATTGAAATAAGAAACAAATATGACAAAACATAAATACTTATATTAAAAGTGTATGAAAGGCCTTATTTATAAAATTAAAAATAAATTCTGGCTTATATAAGAGGTATCAATGGAGTTTTAGCTTATAAATTACAGGTTTGATCAAATCATTGTTCTATTGTCTAGTAAAACTCTTTTGGAATGTTGAGACTTCCAATAATTGCACATCTCAAATAATTGGAACAACAGTCCCTTGACTTGGCCTCAAAATTGATCCAAGGTAGCATTTTCTTCTAGTTATAAAACTTTGACAGTTGTGGTCCTCTAGCTTAACATATCTTGTGTGATATCCTGCAATTATTAAATTCAATTTGTTAATAAAAAAACATAATAAAACTTGAAATATATTATAAAACAGAAAGTAAAATTCAAATGGTATAAAACTAAAAACATTCACTTACATTGATGGTAATAAACATTGAAACTTACTAGTTCTTTCAATCTATTCTCATAGTGGAAGAGGTTTTCGAGTTTTCATTTCCTTCCATTCATCATAAATAGCATTCCAATCTACCTCATTTAGAGCATGAGGTGCATTGAGAGAGAGAAACATTAGCATATCCAATGTTTTTAAAGAAAGTTTTGATCTATCATGATTTTTAATTCGATTTAATTTTGAAAAGCCTCTTTCACATACTGCTGTACTAGCCAGAATAACAAGAATTGCTTTCCATAGCTGCATTAAGCATGGAAATCTTTCAAACCATTCAATTTCACCTCCACATAGATCCCATACACCAAACATGTTTTTTTGGGTAAGATTTATAAATAGTAGATATAAATTCATCCATTTCACCCATACATTTAATGTTGTCCATAACAAGCAAGCCTCCAACACTAAATTTTTCACATAAACATGTCAAACATCTTCTTGTTTGAGAGTCTCTATCATCCATATCCTCATAATAATTATAAGGGCTAAAAAACTTAGCTGCATTAAAAATAGGCAAATCTGTGAACCTTGCATTTAGAGAGTCAATCACATTCATTACAAAACCTTTTCCCAGCATAATGTAGTCATCTAGTGTCCCTGATCTTTGTGACTTCAGAAAAATCTCAAACCTCAATTCATGTACATGTACTATGCCTGTGAAATCTGCAAACTCAAGAGATCCTTGTTGTGTTTTACTTAAGAAAAATGATGTGTGCATTGTACCTGCCCCAAATTTTCCTCTTAGAAATCGCTTTTGAAGCAAGGTGATAGTGATATCCAAAGTCATTCCAATAGATGTAATGTCAACATGATCCTCTTGAAACTTTTGATTCAGCGTATTTAACTCAATAAGCACATCTGCAAGTAAGTGGATGAAAAATTGAACTTGAAATATTGTAGCCATCTCATACATTTTTTTCTCCACTAACTCCCAGTCTCTTAACAAAGTAGGCATGGGCTTAACGAGTCTATCCATGACTTTTCCTCTAGAAAGCCATCTAATATGATGAATCTGTAACACTTATAGCTTTGTGATTTGAAATGACTCCATTAGCTCTTTCAATTCTCCATGTCTTTTAGTATATTTCCCTAACCATGAATAGACCTTGTTTGCAAACTTGTCAATAGCTTGCAACTCTTCAAAATATGATGAACCATCATTTGCTGCTAATTCTTCTTGATGAGCGATACAATGGATATCTACTAAATGAGGGGCATGTAGACGAAGCTTAGTAGATAAAGCTTCACAAATAACCCTCATGGATGATGCTCCATCAAATCCAAATCCAACTAACTTTTCCATGGATAGATTCATGTCTACTAAAAGAGATGCCACAACATCATACATAGATTGTGATGTTCCATCCTTAATCTGTAGTAAGTGTATGAATTTTGTAGCACATGGACCTCTTCCTTCATTTGTCAAATATGTAATATAAACAATCAAATGTTGCACCATAGTCCGATCAGTGCTTTCATCAACTAAAAGTGAGTAATATGGGCTTTGTAAAATATCATCTTTTAATTTTCTCAAATATACCTCCTTAGCAGCTTCTAAAAATTATTTTCCAGATGTTTTATTTGTATATGCTGTGTATTCATCTGTTAAAGGCACGTGAGGAGTGTTTTTATACCTGTTCAAGTCACAGATTGACTTATATACTTCCAAAGGTAAATCACATATTGCAACAAAATACATGTTCTCAATAACTGATATAATTCTCTCTTTCTGAGCATCAAACCATTAGCTCTACATGTTTTGTAATTGGAAGAGTAATCCGTTTTTTTTCTCACTCTAAAAGTTGCAAAGAAAATTTATGAGCCTCTAATGTTGCATGGATGTTTAAAGCACTAACCTAAAGAGTTGTGCTTCCATATTTAGAAAATGGAGTTTCCCATTTGAATTTTACACACCATGAACATTTTATCCTTTCAACACCATTACAATCTTTTACAGCATAAGCCCATGGAAATCTCATCTTCAATTTGGACTTGAATGTTCTTTTGTACCTCTTCAATGTCGGTTCCTCTTCAAGAAGTTCTGCACTATTTGATTCATGGTCCTCATCTACATGATCATATACTTCATTTTCAGAAATGTGCAGTTGATTAGAGCATTGAGAGATACCAAATGCATTAGCAAGTGAACGTTGTTTCAGATCCTTTTTTGGGTGACCAAGAGGTGGCATTTTATACCTGTAAATTATAATCAATCAACAAAACAAGAAATAAAAAAAATAGATTAATGTTAAAACACACAGATTCTTTGAAAACATGACAGTAGACAACAAAATTCATATGAAAACTAATAAAATGAAAAGCAACAAATATATCTCACACACAGAGGTTTGACGATCATTGAAATTAAAACTAACATTGATCTTCATGTCCTAAAAAGAGGAAAAAGGGAAAGATAAGCTTTTTTTTCACACCTAAAAGTTATCCAATCTCTTATTGCATTTCATATATTGTTAGGACCAACTACATTCTATTAGGAATTAAAGACAATAAACCAAATCTAAAATAATTTGTCTATCCTGCATAAGAGCTTGATCATAATATTCCCTACCCTAATTTCATTACTGTATATATTATAGAGAAAATGCACATATACTTTGTTGAATATGCACATATACTTTGCTGGATATTACTTGTTTTTAATTAGAATTTTTACACAGTGAGTTTTTTTTTTTTAATTTTACTTAATCTTGATCTGAGTTCAAATTTGTATATTGTTGTCATCAACTCCTTTTCAGTTTGACCATTGAAAGGGACACATAAATACTTCAAGCATACTTTACTCCTTTTCAGTTTGACTCACCGCTTCACATAAATGTTCAAGCAATTGATTGCTTCTTTTTATCAGTACATCAATTGAAGTTCCAAGGCTTCTCCATGTGGGTAAAACTACTGTCCCTTATCCTTAGTCAATTATATGTAAGCAAATCTTAAAGATCAATTCTAAAGAAAACACACAAATTGAAATATTGGTGAATCAATTATGACTATATTGGTAAAGAACACATAGAAGAAAATATAATTGAAATATTGGTGGATCAATTATAACTATTGAAACAAAATTGGATTCATAATAATGGGCTCACTCTGATGAAAAACAATCCACAACTACAACAGAAAAGACACTAGAAAACATGATTCATGCCAACAACACCACTTGTCCTGCAAATATGCATTTATATGCAATAAAAGTGTGGATGATTGTGTTAGCCTTGTCAATATTCAAGAAAAGGGGATAGAGTTGGGATGAATAATCCTAGATGCAACCTTCTTCGGAGAATTGATAGGATTGTGTATTGAATGTATTTGCAATTATTATGTTATAGAAATTAAGAGTTGTAATTAAGAAAAGGAGCTGGTTGCAAATGCACCCACACACCATGTAATCCCTGTGTGCACTTGTGCTTATTTGCATAAGGCAGGACATTTCTGTCTCGGTGTTATGCATAGTATAACTATTCAACATTTTGGTTTATTTCTAAGGATTCCTGTCAATTTTTCCCAATATCAAGAAAGGATTTGTTGGAATTGTGAGTTTGAACCATCTAATCTACAAAGACCTAGTGCCCCAAGCAGTTTTTAGAAAGCTGGATGTATTTATACCTTCCTAAAAGCAATTTAAACAATGAAAAGTTACAATCTTGCAAAGAATCATATCGCCATAAGAAAATAAATAAATAAATAAAATAAAAAATAAGTATAGCTGCGCCAGTCCAAGTTTGGGTGGAAGTGCTTCAAGAAACATGGACCCAGGGGTCTGCCCCACATAGTGCAAACTTCCTGTGGGCTTATGTGCCAAGCCTGAGGAGTAACAATTCTGCCAAAATTGCAAAAGACTTGCACTCGACATCATCTCTTTGAAGCTAATGTAGATCATTGTAGGCATAAAGGAAAGAATTTCTTTCATGTGTTATTTAGATGACATAAAGTAAAATGTGTTATTAAAAATACAAGGTCATTGTGTACCTTGTAAATGTACAATATATATTTCTACATTGTTTATATATAATTATTAAAGTAAAATGTACAAAATTGAAAACTATGAAGAGACGAAAATGATACGTGTATATATATATATATATGACAAAGAAATAAAACGTTGTGATTATATGTAAATAAATTATATAGAAAAAAGAAACAAAAATAAAAGAATAATTGGTCGATGTAAACGTTTTTATATTTTCCAAAAAAAACGAAAAATATTGTAGATAAATGCAAATAAATTATATAAATTGGAGAATTTAAGTGATTTATAAAATATGGGGTGAAATGTAAATTTTCAATATATATATATATATATATATATATATATATGAAAATGTTACTATAATGCTACATAGAAAAATATTGTGGTTAAATGTGAAATATTGTTTTGAAGAAAAGAAATAAATAAAAACAGTACTTTATAAAAATAAAAATAAAAACAAAAATAATAATAATAATGTTAAAAATGTATATGTATATATATAATTATTATTATTATTTACATTAAAACAAAAAAATTGAAACTCCTAGTGAAATTATTCTGGTTGCTTGTTGGAAGAAGGCATTCTCTCCGAGTTGCAAGTAATTACGAATAACTTCTTGAATTACAAATTTGAGAAATGTTAACCAAGTGACAAGATATTAGATATTAGGTTTATGAACTTATGTGAGTTATATTATTAAGTGAAATATTATGAACCTCGGGAATATGTAACTCACAATAAAACACAATGTTAGATCTCTTGAACAAAAGGAGCAATGTAACAACTAATCCAATTGAAATTTACTTCAAAATCCAATGTCACCAAAGCTAGCAATACTTTCCACAGTATGCTATCATATAACTCAAGTAATTTATGTAACTTAAGTTTCAATGAGAAATAATTAAACGTGTAGGACAACAGTGACTAATATTATGTCAAATATGTTAAAACAGTCCCAAAATTATCTCTTTTTTGTATTTAAATCAATGAACTTAAGATGAAATGAAAATAGGGAAGTGAATGAAAATGTGCCTAACCCAAAATCCAACAACGATTTTGGGAGAGTCGATCAGATATGCCAGTCACCCAGTGGCTTCTCGACAACTCTCACTCAGAGAATTGGAGACTGAATATTTTCGACTGCACAAATTGAACCACACAAATTCTGCCCCTCACCATGAAATGATAGTATGGGTACTCCATACGCCGGCGATAGAGATTCTTGCACGAGCCATGAAAGAACAGTATGGGCATTAGGTAGTGTTTTTCAGAGTTTCAAAGTAATTCAAGAAAGAGTATTCAGAGTGAGGTTGGTTTACTGATTTGGTTTTCACAAATCTTGTGATTCAATTTAAGATCCAATTTTAGATAAGATTATGAGTTTGAAAAGACTTTAACCAAAATTGTTTCTTAATTTTCTTCTATTAAAAAAAAAACCAAGCCAAACAAACTAAACAAACTAATATTAACTGGCCTGCGTTTTTCTTCTATTGAAAAAAACCAATCCAAACAAACGAATAATGGCTGGCCTGTACGTTTAAACTTTATGCAGCGTGATGAAGCCCAAAATGACTGTATGGTGGCCTGAATTCTTCCTCCCTGCACAATATGACAAAACTTTCTACGTCCACACAATGGCTCTCTGCTATTGTCTAACAAAAGTTTGATAAGGGTGGGCACTGGGTATTCCAAACCATTATTTGTATGGAAGTTGTGTCAAACTCATGATTGAAAAGGACGAACATTTTATTACCAATATAGACCAAATGAAGGGAACCACCATTTAAATAACCAAAATTGTTATGCATATTATTCATTGATATAAAATTTTGGGTTAGGCACATTTGACGTAGACTCAGAAAAAGTTAAAGGTTAATTTAGTAATTGTGCAAGCAAGGAATACTATGCCATCGAAGGAACCATAAATATGTCTGCTTTGCTTTTAGCTTTAACAAGATAGGAATTGGCATGAAAGATACCATTACTAATAATTATGCCTACTTTTAGCTTTAACGACCAAATTGATATTTACAGAGCACATATATACACAGCATAAACATCAATGAAAGTATTATTCAAACATCCAGAAATTATATGGAGAGTTAAAATACCTGGAAAATTCTGCCTGATTTGGGTTCGAAACTTCAGAGTAGAGTAGTCTTCTTTTCCCAAGCAAATAGATGTAATCACACTTGATTTGGGTCTCGAAATTTCAGAATAGGGTATTCTTCTATACTCAAGTCAATAGATGTAACCACACTTGATCCGAACAGGTGGGAGTTGGGATTTGAGGAATGGCTCTTTCGCTGTAGGTTGCAATTGCAAAGCTAAAGGTTGAGTCCAAGAAAAATGTCAATTAATAAGTTATTAATTAGGCATGCAGTTGCACAATACAGACATGCACTTAATAGAATTTGGAAACTCAACAACCATTCCTTTGCATTTGAAACTTGCCATTAATCTCAACTGCAACTTGCCATTAATCTCCTTCAATGTTGCAGCATGCACTATACTTACTATACTTAATAATTTTAAAAAATAGTAATAATTTTAAAAAATGTGACTGGCACTTCTGGTGACATTTTATAACATTATTGGTTTTTTTTTTTGAACTTGTAAAAATCAATTTTTTTTTTTTTTTGACTTGTAAATTTCTATCCCTACTTCTCCGACGTGCCAAAATCCCTTTGAATGGCTCTAACGTGTTCAATCTTGAACACTACACCCATGTGCTTTTAGCTGAGAGAGTGGAAGGCTTGTCAGAGTAAAGGAAATGCCTGTTCCGGACCCCAGGAAGGCCTATATGACATCAAGGCAGACACGATTGTAAGGCTCTTCTTTATTTAAATCCTTGACGATGACTTTCTTCAAGCCACTGGAAAGAAGATCAGCGCTGGACTACAAGTAGGTTTCTAAAACCCTGTTATAATTAATTCCATGTCAAACAATATCTAGAGAAAATAGTTTTTATTTGTTCGTTTGTTGCTAGCTGTCCATAGGACACTTGGGAGGTTTGTCTTGTTCGCAAGAACGACTTATCTGTCCAACAGCTGCACATAAATTTCTTCTTCTAAAATTCCATTCAAGAAGGCTGATTTGACATCCACCTGGTATACTTTCCACTTGTTTTGTGTTGCTGTCGCTAGAACTTCTCTTATAGTATCCAATCTGGCTACCAGAGAAAATGTTTCCCCAAAATCTATTCTCGGTTGCTGCGAGAATCCTTTAGCTACAAGTCTTGCTTTAAATCTATCAATATTACCTTTCTCATTCACTTTAGTCTTGTACACCCACATCACACCAATGAAATTTTTATCGTTTGGTAATTCACCCAAATCCCATGTATCATTCTTTTCAATTGAATTCATCTCGTCATCCATGGCTTGCACCCAATTGTCATCTCTGATTGCTTCTTCAAACGAAGAAGGTTGGAATGCCAAAAATGCAAAATTTGAACTAACATCCAAATCATCATAAATATCTTTCAGACTTCTCATCTTTTTCTTACCATTGCTTGATTCATTACCTAATTCACTGCTTGGATAATTCTGGTCTATTGATATGCTTGAAGATCCATGCTTTTTTGAAAATCTTGGAGTCCTTGCTGGTGTGACTCTGTTTGGTGTCTGTTCTCTTGATTCTTGTTGCTCCTCTTCTTCTACATCATCCTCTTCCATCAATGGTGTTTGTGCATCGGCTAGTGTGTCTGCAGTCCCATTCCATGACTCTTGTTCTTTGAACACAACATCTCTGCTAATGATTGTCTTCTTGGTGATAGGGTTATACAATTTGTAAGCTTTTGATTGCTCACTATAAGCAGTAAATATGCATTTTTCACCTTGATCATCTAATTTGCCTCTTATTTTCTTAGGCAAATGTGCATAGGCTACACATCCAAAAACTCTGAATGAGATACACTGCATGACAAACCTGACCATGCTTCTTCTCAAACTTTGTTCATCACGCTCTTTGTAGGAGATTTGTTTATCACATAGACAGCACATGCAACTGCTTCTGCCCAATACTCATTAGATAGGTGTCTTGCTTTCCACATGCTCCTTGTCATGTTCATGATTGTTCGGTTCTTTCTCTCTGCTACACCATTCTTCTGCGGTGTGTATCTAGTTGTAAACTGTCTTCGGATTCCATGTTGTTTGTAGTACTCATGGAATGATTTCGAATCGTATTCGCTAGCACAATCAGATCTCAATACCTTGATCTATCTATCACTTTGGTTCTCCACTATGGCTTTGAACTCTTTGAACTTTATAAAAGTTTTAGACTTCTGCTTAAAAAAGTAAACCCAAGTCTTCCTACTATAATCATCAATAAAAGTGAGGAAGTAACAACTTCCACCAATCGACTGTGTCCTCATAGGTCCACACAAGTCGGTATGCACCAATTCAAGTGGTTTCTTTGCTCTGTAAGAAAATCCTTTCAGAAAACTTTCACAGTGTTGCTTTCCCAAGATGCAACACACATAAGTGCTAGCAGGTTCTTTGATGGGAGGTAAACCTCTCACCATCTGTTTCTGCTGCAACAATCTTAAACTGGAAAAATGAAAGTGTTCAACTGAAAGTGCCATAACCATTAATCATCAGAACATGAAGTTGTAAAAGAACTAACCTGATCATTGTAGTTTATAATTAGAGGAAAGAGTCTGTTCCTCGTCATCTGCACCTTTGCAATCATCTATTTTCTTGGGGATTTTCCGTAAATAACACACTGTTGCCCCTGAAATATAACTTTGTATCATTTATTCGTCAATTGACCAATACTAATAAAATTGTGTTAGAGTCCAGGGACATAATATACCTCTGATATGGTCTTTGGCTCCCCCTGCTTGGTCACAATGTTGACCACTCTTTTGCCATATACATCCACAGTCTTGTCAGTGCCCAACTTTACCTCTGTCTTCATGGAGGCATCCAAATTGGCAACCAAATTCTTGTTGCATGTCATGTGGTTACTAAAACCACAGTCTAATAGACAGACCTTATTAGACGGTGCATGCATGGTGTTGCATGCTAGAAACATGGAGTCAGTATTATCTGTACTAACATTAGCTCTCTGATTTCCTTGATCAGCTATCTGCTTCCTACAATCATGAGTATAATGATCAAATCTATTGTAGTAATAACACTTTACCTTCGATTTGTCAAACCTTTGATTGTTTGGAAAGCTTCTACTATTGCTGCTTCCACTTTGATGCTCATGCTCTTCTCGGCCATCTTTGTGACCACCATAACTACTGCTTCATCCTCTGCCTCTTGATCGACCTCTGCCTCGACCTCTTGAAATATAAAATTGACTTTTGAAGGTAGTTTCTAGAGTGGAATCCTGATTTTTGTCTATCCTTGCTTCATGTGATAGAAGGGATCCCATCAACTCATCAACTATTAGTTTTTTCAAATCCTTCGCTTCTTCTATGGCTGCTACCACAACATCAAACTTGGTAGACAAAGATCAAGGAACCTTCTCAATCACTGTTCGATATTTAACATCTTCACCATAGATTTTTAACTGATTGACGACAGACATGACCCTAGTCATGAAGGAATCAATGTCCTATGTCTCCTTCATCTGCAGACTTTCAAAGTCTCTCCTAGAATTGTGCAATTTGACAATATTAACTTTGGCCATACCTTGATAACTTGTCGTCAAAGTTTCCCATGCTTCCTTTGTTGAAGAATTTATCATGATCTTCTCAAAGATTGCTCCGTCCACTCCCTGCTGGATAAGATCCAACACTTGTGCATTCTTCTGCTTATCTTTCTTCCATTGTTCCCTCTCTGCATTACTGAAGGCTCATTCTTCTGCATCATCTTGAGGTTCCGCAAACCGAAACTTGACATGATCCCAGACATCATGCACTTTTAGCATAGTCTCCATTTCAATACCCCACACATCGTAATCTTTCCTGGTGAAAGAAGGAAGTTGTGGCTGAAAATTTGATGTGACCATCTTACCTCAAACAAAAATCTTCTCTAACAAAAACCCTAAATTTTTCTTTTTTTTTAATAAAAACTTTGCTAAGCTCCTTTAAAAAATTTTTTATCTTTGTTTTGATATAATAAATCCCTTTAGAAAATAAATTTATATATTTAAAACACTTATAAAAAACACACTCTCTCAAAGCTTTATTTTATAAATCTCGTAAAAAACCAAAATCTTCAAAATCTTTAAAATAATCCCATTTAAAAAAAAAAACCTTTTTGAATTCGAATAGTCTTTTCAAACCCTTTTAATACTCACTAAATCTTATGAAAAATTAATACTCCTTGAAAAAAAAACTTACGTACCCCTCCACCCCCCTTTTTTAATCTTTGCTTTAAAGAAAAATGCATGTGCTCTTTTGGAATAACTTGAAACAATATCAAAACTCAATCAATAATTAATGCTCATACGTACTCCTTTTATAACATTTAACACCCCGATCTGCGTTGACGTTTGTTAAGTATTTACTCATGGCGGTCCTTCTCACGTTGTCGGCGTTTAATTAGAAAACTTGTCTCCGCACCCCTGAAACCAGAAAACCGCATTGTAAACTTGATTTTTGGAAAATCGTAAGTTTGCCGATATCTCCGCAGTTTTTCTTAGGAGAAGTTGCGGACCCTTCACAGGTGCTGTACTGAAAACGTGCGGACCTTTGTGGGTAAAAATTTTGACGACCTTCTGCTCTCGGCCTTCTTCACTGGCTCTGCTCACTCACGGATCTTCTGATCCTTCCTCAGCTTTGATACCAATTTGTTGGATAGCCAAAGGATTCAATCATACAATAACACAAGTATTTCACACACAAAACAATGAGATATGGCTCTTAATTAATCTTAATCACTCTAAATCTCACAACTAAATACAATGAACCAGGTGAAGGGTATTTAACCTAAATTGACATACACACACTCTCACATAACTGAACTTGATCAAGTCACTTAACTCACTCTCTAACTTACTTACCAAATCTATCTATAACTCGACTCAACTAATTCACTTAACTGTTTGTCTAACTCTGCATGCGGGAAGTAATTATATATTTTAACAAAATTTTATGAGTAAAAGCAACTATTTATAGATTTTGGAAAGAAAATGTAAAGTTTGATAGCTAAACACATCGACATATGTCTATATTGATAAGTAACTATATCACAATAAATGTTTTGCAGGTTGCGGATTGAGTTTGTAGAGAAGAACAAGTTATGAGCAGTTTACATAACCCATTCCTTTTAGCTATAATGTTAAAATTCAAAAAGTCATTTTTATCTATTCATTGAATTAAATGTTTTAGATATATATATATATATATATCTAGATTTTACATGTAAGTTTTAGTGTTGTGTAATATGGCGGATGTAAATCTTAAAAAAAAAAAAAAACATGAAAGGAATACTCTGCAAGTAAATGTAAATGTAAATCTCAGTAAAAGACCTTGTTTTACTAGTGAAACGAGCATTGGCTTCCATAAGCATTGGGTTTTGTAATAGAATTGGTAGAAGGCTATCACGAAAGGTAACAATACGATTGACGGGGCATATCTGATCTGGTTCCGAGGTGCCATGGGGACAAGACCGAAGAAATATTGAACTTGGTTCTGAATGGTTAGAACCACAACTCCTATGGAGGTCTAAACCGTAGTAATCAATGTCGAATTCGATTTTATATGGAAAAATTCGACATTTAAAATCGGAAAAATTGATATGAGATATACATTTTATCAATATTAAATGTTTAAAAAAAATATTATATCACTTTTGATTTGGGATAAACTATTATTTATTTTGTAGTTTGAAACATTTATTAATATTAATGGAATAGTTTTTAATTAAATTGTTATTAAGTTGAAAAGCTTATTCTATAACTTGGTATAAAATGGATGTGTAAGTTTGTCTATCAATTTATTCTTCTTAAAAAATAATAAAAAATAAAAGAGAAAATTATATTTTAAATAGAAAATTAATATTTATTATAGTAAAAAAATCAATATATTGTAAAGTAATTAGAAGTAAAAATAAGATTTGAATAAGATGTTTAGATCTTATAATTTTGTTATTGATAAAATATTTTAATCCTAATTAATAATAAAATAAATTTAAAATTATGTTAATAATAAAAAATCATTTTAATTGAGATATTATATAAAATATTTTAATGTCAATGGCATATACTTTGTATATCATTTTTCAAAAATTATGTATATATCATGTAAAAAAATAAATTTCATGATTAAAAAATTTATTTGATTCTATATATATTTTATTTAGCATTTAAAAATACAATTTAAACAATAAAAAATAACACATTGTATTTTACACTATAAATATAAAAAAATATTCATATTTAAAATAAATCTATACTAATTTACTTTATAATTTAAAACGTTTATTAATATTAATAAAATAAAAAATTGTTACTTTTGTACAGAAAGAATATTGTAAAATTCAGTAAAAACAAAAAATCGATCCTCCCATCCAGTCATCAAATTTGAAGGGCAGGTCCAAATTTCAATTAGAATGACATATATTTATGTTTCCCTTCTATGATGAAAAACTTAAAAAAAAAAGCATTTCAATTGACCACAATATATTATTTTTACATTTCATTTTCAGAAAGAAAAAACCATCAATCTTTATGTTAATAAATGCCCATCAATGTTTATGTTAATAAAAGACCGTTACATATACAATAGCGAAGGAAGCTCTATCTTGCACTGCTTAAATCTCTCATTGGAAATGCCAACATAAGTCTTGAAGACACTATTATAAGAATTTGGATGGATACCATCGGGATATAGGAGATTTTGATGTGTAAGATTGTGTAATGCAATTTTGACTTTGTTTGACAAGGAGCAGCAACTTGGAGGTTTGGATTTTTCTTATAGAACCTTTTTTTTGTTTGAGACTTTGTTTACAGATATGAATACAACAATGAAATTATGGGCATGGTGGTCAATTAGTCAAGCTCATGATGCCAAACCATGATGCTGTAAGTTTGGCATTTAACATTTAAGTGAGGATACAAGGAGACTCCAAAAGTGGAGGCAAATTTGGAGAATCAATATCAAGATAAATTGAGCTTATCGAAAGCCCTAATGGGTCATTTTAGCTCTAAAAGATTTCTGAAATATAATCACATTCCATAATATTTTGTCACTCTTATTAATTTAAAATAGGAACCAAAATAAACATATAGAAATCACTACATATTAATGAAATTGAAATAAGAAACAAATATGAAAAAACATAAACACTTATATTAAAAGTATATGAAAGGTCTTATTTATAAAATTAAAAATATATTCTGGCTTATATAAGAGGTATCAATGGAGTTTTAGCTTATAAATTTCAGGTTTGATCAAATCATTGTTCTATTGTCTATTGAAACTCTTTTGGAATGCTGAGACTTCCAATAATTGCACGTCTCAAATAATTGGAACAACAGTCCCTTGACTTGGCCGCAAAATTGATCCAAGGTAGCATTTTCTTCTAGTTATAAACCTTTGACAGTTGTGGTCCTCTAGCTTAACATATATTGTGTGATATCCTGCAATTATTAAATTCAATATGTTAATAAAAAAACACAATAAAACTTGAAATATATTATAAAACAGAAAGTAAAAGTCAAATGGTATAAAACTAAAAAAATTCACTTAAACTAATGGTAATAAACATTGAAACTTAATATTCCTTTCAATATATTCTCATAGTGGAAGAGGTTTTTGAGTTTTCATTTCCTTCCATTCATCATAAATAGCATTCCAATCTACCTCATTTAGAGCATGAGGCGCACTGAGAGAGAGAAACATTAGCATATCCAATCTTTTTAAAGAAAGTTTTGATCTATCATGGTTTTTAATTTGATTTAATTTTGAAAAGCCTCTTTCACATACTGCTGTACTAGCCGGAGTAACAAGAATTGCTTGCCATAGCTGCATTAGGCATGGAAATATTACAAACCATTCAATTTCACCTCCACATAGATCCCATACTCAAAACATATGTTTTCTTGGGTAAGATTTATAAATAGTAGATATAAATTCATCCATTTCACCCATACATTTAATGCTGTCCACAACAAGCAAGCCTCCAACACTAAATTTTTCACATAAACATGTCAACCATATTCTTGTTTGAGAGTCTCTATCATCCATATCCTCATAATAATTATGAGGACTAAAAAACTTAGCTACATTAAAAATAGGCAAATCTATGAACCTTGCATTTAGAGAGTCAATCACATTCATTACAAAACCTTTTCCCTGCATAATGTAGTCATCTAGTGTCCCTGATCTTTGTGACTTCGGAAAAATCTCAAACCTCAATTCATGTACATGTACTATGCCTGTGAAATCTGCAAACTCAAGAGATCCTTGTTGTGTTTTACTTAAGAAAAATGATGTGTGCATTGCACATGCCCCAAATTTTCCTCTTAGAAATCGCTTTTGAAGCAAGGTGATAGTGATATCCAAAGTCGTTCCAATAGATGTAATGTCAACATGATCCTCTTGAAACTTTTGATTCAGCTTATTTAACTCAATAAGCACATCTGCAAGTAAGTGGATGAAAAATTGAACTTGAAATATTGTAGCCATCTCATACATTTTTTTCTCCACTAACTCCGAGTCTCTTAACAAAGCAGGCATAAGCTTAACGAGTCTTTCCATGACTTTTCCTCTAGAAAGCCATCTAATATGATGAATTTGTAACACTTCTAGCTTTGTGATTTGAAATGACTCCATTAGCTCTTTCAATTCTCCATGTCTTTTAGTAGATTTCCCTAACCATGAATAGACCTTGTTTTCAAACTTATCAATAGCCTGCAACTCTTAAAAATATGATGAAGCATCATTTGCTGCTAATGCTTCTCGATGAGTGATACAATGGATATCTATTAAATGAGGGGCATGTCGATGAAGCTTAGTATATAAACCTTCATGAATACCCCTCATGGATGATGCTCCATCAAATCCAAATCCAACTAACTTTTCCATGGATAGATTCATGTCTGCTAAAAGAGATGTCACAACATCATACATAGATTGTGATGTTCCATCCTTAATCTGTAGCAAGTGTATGAATTTTGTAGCATATGGACCTCTTCCTTCACTTTTCAAATATGTAATATAAACAATCAAATGTTGCACCATAGTTCGATCAGTGCTTTCATCAACTAAAAGTGAGTAATATGGGCTTTGTAAAATCTAATCATTTAATTTTCTCCAATATACCTCCTTAGCAGCTTCTAAAAATTCTTTTCCAAATGTTGTATTTGTATATGCTGAGTATTCATCTGTTAAAGGCATGCGCGGAGTGTTTTTATACCTATTCAAGTCACAAATTGACTTATATACTTCCAAAGGTAAATCATGTATTGCAACAAAATACATGTTCTCAATAACTGATATAATTCTCTCTTTCTGAGCATCAACCATTAGCTCTACATGTTTTGTAACTGGAAGAGTACTCCATTTTTTTTCTCCCTCTAAAAGTTGCAAAGAAAATTTGAGCCTCTGATGTTGCATGGATGTTTAAAGCACTAACTTGAAGAGTTGTGCTTCCATCTTTAGCAAATGGAGTTTCCCTTTTAAATTTTACACACCATGAACATTTTGTCCTTTCAACACCATTACAATATTTTACAGCATAAGCCCATGGAAATATCATCTTCCATTTGGACTTGAATGTTATTTTGTACCTCTTCGATGTCGGTTCCTCTTCAAGAAGTTCTGCACTATCTGATTCATGGTCCTCATCTACATGATCATATACTTCATTTTCAGAAATGTGCAGTTGATTAGAGCATTGAGAGATACCAAATGCATCAGCCAGTGAACGTTGTTTCAAATCCTTTTTTGGGCGACAAAGAGGTGGCATTTTATACCTATAAATTATAATCATTAAAAAAAACAAGAAATATAAAAAAATAGATTAATATTTAAACACACAAATTATTTGAAAACAGGACAGTAAACAACAAACTTCATATGAAAACTAATAAAATGAAAAGAAACAAATAGATCTCACACATAGAGGTTTGTTGATCATTGAAATTAAAACTAACATTGATCTTCATGTCCTGAAAAGAGGAAAAAGGGAAAGCTAAGCTTATTTTTCACACCTAAAAGTTATCCAATCTGTTATTGCATTTCATATATTGTTAGGACCAACTACAGTCTGTTAGGAATTAAAGACAATAAACCAAATCTAAAATAATTTATCTGTCCTGCATAAGAGCTTGATCATAATATTCCCTACCTTAATTTCATTACTGTATATATTATAGAGAAAATGCACATATACTTTGTTGAAGATGCACATATACTTTGCTGGATATTACTTGTTTTTAATCAGAATTTTTACACAGTGAGTTTTTTTTTATTTTAAATTTTACTTAATCCTAATCTAAGTTCAAATTTGTATATTGTTGTCATCAACTCCTTTTCAGTTCGACCATTGAAAGGGACACATAAATACTTCAAGCATACTTTACTCCTTTTCAGTTTGACTCACCGCTTCACATAAATGTTCAAGCAATTGATTGCTTTTTTTTATCAGTACATCAATTGAAGTTCCAAGGCTTCTCCATGTGGGTAAAACTAATGTCCCTTATCCTTAGTTAATTATATGTAAGAAAATCATAAAGATCAATTCTAAAGAAAACACACAAATTGAAATATTGGTGAATCAATTATGATTATATTGGCAAAGAACACACAAAAGAAAACATAATTGAAATATTGGTGGAACAATTATAACTATTGAAACAAAATTGGATTCATAATAATGGGCTCACTCTGATGAAAAACAACCCACAACTACAACATAAAAGACACTAGAAAGCGTGATTCATGCCAACAAGACCACTTGTCCTGCAAATATGCATTTATATACAATAAAAGTGTGGATGCTTGTGTTAGCCTTGTCAATATTCAAGAAAAGGGGATAGATTTGGGATGAATAATCCTAGATGCAACCTTCTTCAAAGAATTGATAGGATTGTGTGTTGAATGTATTCGAAATTACCATGTTATAGAAATTAAGTGTGGTAATTAAGAAAAGGAGCTGGTTTCAAATGCACCCACACACCATGTAATGCCTGTGTGCACCTATGCTTCTTAGCATAAGGTAGGACATTTATGTCCCGGTGTTATGCATAGTCTAACTATTCAAAATTTTGGTTTATTTCTAAGCATTCCTGTCAATTTTTCCCAAAATCTAGTAAGGATTTATTGGAATTGTGAGTTTGAACCATCTAATCTGCAAAGACCTAGTGCCCCAAGCAATTTTTATAAATCTGAATGTATTTATACCTTCCTAAAAGAAATTTAAACAATGAAAAGTTACAATCTTGCAAAGAATCATATCGCCATAAGAAAAAAATAAAATAAAAAATATGTATAGCTACGCCAATCTAAATTTGGGTGGAAGTGCTTCAAGAAACATGGACCCAGGGGGCTGCCCCACAGAGTGCAGACTTCCTGTGGGCTTGTGTGCCAGGCCCGAGGAGTAACAATTCTACCAAAATTGCAAGAGATTTGGACTCGGCATCCTCTGTTTGAAGCTAATGTAGGTCATTGTAGGCATAAAGGAAAACATTTCTTTCATTTGTTATTCAGATGGCATAAAGTAAAATGTGTTATTAAAAATACAAGGTCATTGTGTACCTTGTAAATGTACAATATATATTTCTACATTGTTTATATATAATTATTAAAGTAAAATGTACAAAATTGAAAACTATAAAGAGATCTAAAAATGATGCATATATATATATATATATATATATATATATATATATATATATATATATATATATATATATATATATAATTTGACAGAGAAATAAAACGTTGTGATTATATGTAAATAAATTATATAGAAAAAAGAAACAAAAATAAAAGAATAATTGGTCGATGTAAACATTTTTATATTTTCTAAAAAAAATAAAAAAATATTGTAGATAAATGCAAATAATTATATAAATTGGAGAATTTAAGTGATTTATAAAATATGGAGTGAAATGTAAATTTTGAATATATATATGAAAAAATTCTATGAAAATGTTACTATAATGCTACATAGAAAAATATTGTGGTTAAATGTGAAATATTTTTTTGAAGAAAAGAAATAAATAAAAGCAGTAATTTATAAAAATAAAAATAAAAACAAAAATAATAATAATAATGTTAAAAATGTATATATATATATATATATTATTAGTTACATCAAAAGAAAAAAATTGAAACTCCTAGTGAAATTATTCTGGTTGCTTGTTGGATGAAGGCATTCTCTCCGAGTTGCAAGTAATTATGAATAACTTCTTGAATTACGAATTTGAGAAATGTTAACCAAGTGACAAGATATTAGATATTAGGTTTATGAAATTATGTGAGTTATATTATTAAGTGAAATATTATGAACCTCGGGAATATGTAACTCACAAATGAACACAATGTAAGATTTCTTGAACAAAAGGAGCAATGTAACAACTAATCCAATTGAAATTTACTTCAAAATCCAATGTCACCAAAGCTAGCAATACTTTCCACAGTATGCTATCATATAACTCAAGTAATTTATGTAACTTAAGTTTCAATGAGAAATAATTAAACGTGTAAGACAACAGTGACTAATATTATGTCAAATATGTTAAAACAATCCCAAAATTATCTCTTTTTTTGTATTTAAATCAGTGAAATTAAGATGAAATGAAAATAGGGAAGTGAATGAAAATGTGCCTAACCCAAAATCCAACAGCGATTTTGGGAGAGTCGATCAGATATGCCGGTCACTCAGTGGCTTCTCAACAAATCTCACTCAGAGAATTGGAGACTGAATATTTTCGACTGCACGGATTGCACCACACAAATTCTACCCCACACCATGAAATGATAGTATGGGTACTCCATACGCCAGTGATAGAGATTCTTGCACGAGCCATGAAAGAACAGTATGGGCATTGGGTAGTGTTTTTCAAAGTTTCAAAGTAATTCAAGCGAGAGTATTTAGAGTGTGGTTGGTTTACTGATTTGGTTTTCACAAATCTTGTGATTCAATTTAAGATCCAATTTTAGATAAGATTATGATTTTGAAAAGACTTTAACCAAAATTATTTCTTAATTTTCTTCTATTAAAAAATAACCAATCCAAACAAACTAAACAAACTAATATTAGTTGGCCTTCGTTTTTCTTCTATTGAAAAAAAACCAATCCAAACAAGAAAATAATTGTTGGCATGTACGTTTAAACTTTATGCAGCATGATGAAGCCCGAAATGAGTGTATGGCGGCCTGAATTCTTCCTCTTTGCACAATATGACAACACTTTCTACGTCCACGTAGTGGCTCTCTGCTATTGTCTAATGGATGTTTGATAAGGGTGGGGCACTGGGTATTCCAAACCATTATTTGTATGGAAGTCGTGTCAAACTCATGAGTGAAAAGGACAGACATTTTATTACCAATATAGACCCTTTGAAGGGCTCTGACGTGCCAGAAGCCCTATGAAGGTACTCCTTTTATAACATTTAACACCTTGATCTGCGTTGACGTGTATTAAGTATTTACTCACGGTGGTCCTTCTCACGCTGTCGACGTTTAATTAGCTGACTCTGCACCCTCGAAACTAGAAAACTGCATTGTAAACTTGATTTTTGGAAAATCGTAAGTTTGCCTATATCTCCGCAGTTTTTCTTAGGAGAAGTTTCGGACCCTTCGCAGGTGCTGTACTGAAAACGTGCGGACCTCTGTGGGTAAAAATTTTGACGGCCTTCTGCTCTGGGCCTTCTTCACTGGCTCTGCTCACTCACGGATCTTCTCATCCTTCCTTAGCTTTGATACCAATTTTTTGGATAGCCAGAGGATTCAATCATACAATAACACAAGTATTTCACACACAAAACAATGAGCTACGACTCTTCATTAATCTTAATCACTCTAAATCTCAAAACTAAATACAATGAACCCGGTGAAGGGTATTTAACCTAAATTGACATGCACACACTCTCACATGTTAGAGCCCTTCAAAGGGCTTCTGGAACGTTGGAGAAGTAGGGATAGAAATTTACAAGTAAAAAAAAAAATCATTTTCATTTTTACAAGTTCAAAAAAAAAACCAATAATATTATAAAATGTCACCAGGAGTGCCAATCACGTTTTTTAAAATTATCACTATTTTTTAAAATTATTAAGTATAGTGAGTATAGTGCATGCTGCAACATTGAAGGAGATTAATGGCAAGTTGCAGTTGAGATTAATGGTAAGTTGCAAATGCAAAGGAAAGGTTGTTGAGTTTCCAAATTCTATTAAGTGCAAGTCTGCATTGTGCAACTGCATGCCTAATTAATAACTTATTAATTGAAATTTTTCTTGGACTCAACCTTTAGCTTTGCAATTGCAACCTGCAGCAAAAGAGCCATTCCTCAAATCCAAACTCCCACATGTTCGGATCAAGTGTGGTTACATCTATTGACTTGAGTACAGAATAATACTCTATTCTGAAATTTCGAGACCCAAATCAAGTGTGATTACATCTATTTGCTTGGGAAAAGAAGACTACTCTACTCTGAAGTTTCGAACACAGATCAGGTGGAATTTTCCAGGTATTTTAACTCTCCATATAATTTCTTGATGTTCGAATAATACTTTCATTGATGTTTATGCTTTGTATATATGCGCTCTGTAAATATCAATTCGGTCGTTAAAGCTAAAAGCAGGCATAGTTATTAGTAATGGTATCTTTCATGCCAATTCCTATCTTGTTAAAGCTAAAAGCAAAGCAGACATAGTTATTGTTCCTTCGATGGCATAGTATTCCTTGCTTGCACAATTACTAAATTAACCTTTAACTTTTTCTGAGTCTACGTCAAATGTGCCTAACACAAAATGTTATATCAATGAATAATATGCATAACAATTTTGGTTATTTAAATGGTGGTTCTCTTCATTTGGTCTATATTGGTAATAAAATGTTCGTCCTTTTCACTCATGAGTTTGACACGACTTCCATACAAATAATGGTTTGGAATACCTAGTGCCCACCCTTATCAAACTTCCGTTAGACAATAGCAGAGAGCCACTGTGTGGACGTAGAAAGTGCTGTCATATTGTGCAGGGAGGAAGAATTCAGGCCGCCATACACTCATTTCGGGCTTCATCACGATGCATAAAGTTTAAACGTACAGGTCAGCCATTATTCACTTGTTTGGATTGGTTTTCTTTCAATAGAAGAAAAATGCAGGCCAACTAATATTAGTTTGTTTAGTTTGTTTGGATTGGTTTTTTTTTTTAATAGAAGAAAATTAAGAAATAATTTTGGTTAAAGTATTTTCAAACTCATAATCTTATCTAAAATTGGATCTTAAATTGAATCACAAGATTTGTGAAAACCAAATCAGTAAACAGACCACATTCTGAATACTCCTGCTTGAATTACTTTGAAACTTTGAAAAACACTACCCAATGCCCATACTGTTCTTTCATGGCTCGAGCAAGAATCTCTATCGCCGGTGTATGGATTACCCATACTATCATTTCATGGTGTGGGGCAGAATTTATGTGGTGCAATCCGTGCAGTCGACAATATTCGGTCTCTAATTCTTTGAGTGAGATTTGTCGAGAAGCCACTGGGTGACCAGCATATCTGATTGACTCTCCCAAAATCGCTATTGGATTTTTGGGTTAGGCACATTTTCATTCACTTCCCTATTTTCATTTCATCTTAAGTTCACTGATTTAAATACAAAAAAAGATAATTTTGGGACTGTTTTAACATATTTGACATAATATTAGTCATTGTTGTCCTACACGTTTAGTTATTTCTCATTGAAACTTAAGTTACATAAATTACTTGAGTTATATGATATCATACTGTGGAAAGTTTTGCTAGCTTTGGTGACATTGGATTTTGAAGTAAATTTCAATTGGATTAGTTGTTACATTACTCCTTTTGTTCAAGAGATCTAACATTGTGTTTTCTTGTGAGTTACATATTCCCGATGTTCATAATATTTCACTTAATAATATAACTCACATAAGTTCATAAACCTAATATCTAATATCTTGTCACTTGGTTAACATTTCTCAAATTCGTAGTTCAAGAAGTTATTCGTAATTACTTGCAAATCGGAGAGAATGCCTTCTTCTAACGAGCAACCAGAATAATTTCACTAGGAGTTTCAATTTTTTTGTTTTAATGTAAATATATATATATATATATATATATATATATATATATATATATATATATATAACATTATTATTATTATTTTTATTTTTATTTTTATTTAGTTCTTTTCATCAAAAAAATATTTCATATTTAACCACAATATTTTTCTATGTAGCATTACAGTAACATTTTCATAGAATTTTTTCATATATATATATATATATATATATATATATATTCAAAATTTACATTTCACCGCATATTTTATAAATCACTTAAATTCTCCAATTTATATAATTTATTTGCATTTATCTACAATATTTTTTGTTTTTTTTTGGAAAATATAAAAAAGTTTACATTGACCAATTATTCTTTTATTTTTGTTTCTTTTATAATTTTTTTACATATAATCACAACTTTTTATTTCTCTCGTCAAATTATATATATATATATATATATATATATATATATATATATATATATATATATATATATATATATATCATTTTCGTCTCTTCATAGTTTTCAATTTTGTACATTTTACTTTAATAATTATATATAAACAATGTAGAAATATATATTGTACATTTACAAGGTCCACAATGACTTTGTATTTTTAATAACACATTTTACTTTATGCCATCTGAATAACACATGAAATAAATGTTTTCCTTTATGCCTACAATGACCTACATTAGCTTCAAAGAGATGATGTTGAGTGCAAGTCTCTTGCAATTTTGGCAGAATTGTTACTCCTTGGGCCTGGCACACAAGCCCACAGGAAGTCTGCACTATGTGGGGCAGCCCCCTGGGTCCATGTTTCTTGAAGCACTTCCACCCAAATTTAGATTGGTGCAGCTATACATATTTTTTATTTTATTTATTTATTTTTCATTTTTTTCTTATGGCGATATTATTCTTTGCAAGATTCTAACTTTTCATTGTTTAAATTACTTTTAGGAAGGTATAAATACATTCATATTTCTAAGAACTGCTCGGGGCACTAGGTCTTTGCAGATTATATGGTTCAAACTCACAATTCCAACAAATCCTTACTAGATTTTGGGAAAAATTAACAGGAATGCTTAGAAATAAACCAAAATGTTGAATAGTTAGACTATGCATAACATCGGGAAAAAAATTTCCTGCCTTATGCTAAGAAGCGTAGGTGCACACAGGCATTACATGGTGTGTGGGTGCATTTGCAACCAGCTCCTTTTCTTAATTACAACTCTTAATTTCTATAACATGATAATTGCAAATACATTCAACACACAATCCTATCAATTCTCCGAAGAATGTTGCATCTAGGATTATTCATCCCAAATCTATCTCCTTTTCTTGAATATTCACAAGCTAACACAATCATCCACACTTTTATTGTATATAAATGCATATTTGTAGGACAAGTGGTCTTGTTGGCATGAATCATGCTTTCTAGTGTCTTTTCTGTTGTAGTTGTGGATTGTTTTTCATCAGAGTGAGCCCATTATTATGAATCCAATTTTGTTTCAATAGTTATAATTGATCCACCAATATTTCAATTATGTTTTCTTATGTGTGTTCTTTACCAATATAGTCATAATTGATTCACCAATATTTCAATTTGTGTGTTTTATTTAGAATTGATCTTTATGATTTTCTTACATATAATTGGCTAAGGATAAGGGATAGTAGTTTTACCCACACGGAGAAGCCTTGGAACTTCAATTGATGTATTGATAAAAAGAAGCAATCAATTGCTTGAACATTTATGTGAAGCGGTGAGTCAAACTGAAAAAGAGTAAAGTATGTTTGAAGTATTTATGTGTCCCTTTCAATGGTCAAACTGAAAAGGAGTTGATGACAAAAATATACAAATTTGAACTTAGATCAGGATTAAGTAAAATTTAAAAAAAAAAAACTCATTGTGTAAAAATTATGATTAAAAACAAGTAATTATTATCCAACAAAGTATATGTGCATCTTCAACAAAGTATATGTGCATTTTCTCTATAATATATACAGTAACGAAATTAAGGTAGGGAATATTATGATCAAGCTCTTATGGAGGACAGACAAATTATTTTAGATTTGGTTTATTGTCTTTAATTCCTAATATAATGTAGTTGGTCCTAACAATATTGAAATGCAATAATAGATTGGATAACTTTTAGGTGTGAAAAACAAGCTTAGCTTTCCCTTTTTCCTCTTTTCAGGACATGGAGATCAATGTTAGTTTTAATTTCAATGATAAAAAAACCTCTGTGTGTTTTAATTTTATTAGTTTTCATATGAAGTTTTTTGTCTACTGTCCTGTTTTCAAAGAATCTGTGTGTTTTAATATTAATATATTATTTTATATTTCTTGTGTTGTTGATTGATTATAATTTACAGGTATAAAATGCCACCTCTTGGTCGCCCAAAAAAGGATCTGAAACAACGTTCACTTGCTGATGCATTTGGTATCTCTCAATGCTCTAATCAACTGCAAATTTATGAAAATGAAGAATATGATCATGTAGATGAGGAACATGAATCAGATAGTGCAGAACTTATTGAAGAGGAACCGACATCGAAGAGGTACAAAAGAACATTCAAGTCCAAATGTAAGATGAGATTTCCATGGGCTTATGCTGTAAAATATTGTAATGGTGTTGAAAGGATAAAATGTTCATGGTGTGTAAAATTTAAAAGGGAAACTCCATTTGCTAAAGGTGGAAGCACAACTCTTCAAGTTAGTGCTTTAAACATCCATGCAACATCAGAGGCTCATAAATTTTCTTTGCAACTTTTAGAGGGAGAAAAAAAATGGAGTACTCTTCCAGTTACAAAACATGTAGAGCTAATGGTTGATGCTCAGAAAGAGAGAATTATATCAGTTATTGAGAACATGTATTTTGTTGCAATACATGATTTACCTTTGGAAGTATATAAGTCAATTTGTGACTTGAACAGGTATAAAACACACCTCATATGCCTTTAATAGATGAATACTCAACATATACAAATACAACATCTGGAAAATAATTTTTTGAAGCTGCTAAGGAGGTATATTGGAGAAAATTAAAAGATTAGATTTTACAAAGCCCATATTACTCACTTTTAGTTGATGAAAGCACTGATCGGACTATGGTGCAACATTTTATTGTTTATGTTACATATTTGAAAAGTGAAGGAAGAGGTCCATATGCTACAAAATTCAAACACTTGCTACAGATTAAGGATGGAACATCACAATCTATGTATGATGCTGTGACATCTCTTTTAGCAGACATGAATCTATCCATGGAAAAGTTAGTTAGATTTGGATCTGATGGAGCATCATCCATGAGGGGTATTCATGAAGGTTTATATACTAAGCTTCATCGACATGCCCCTCATTTAGTAGATATCCATTGTATCGCTCATCGAGAAGAATTAGCAGCAAATGATGCTTCATCATATTTTGAAGAGTTGCAAGCTATTGATAAGTTTGCAAACAAGGTCTATTCATGGTTAGGGAAATCTACTAAAAGACATGGAGAATTGAAAGAGCTAATGGAGTCATTTCAAATCACAAAGCTAGAAGTGTTACAAATTCATCATATTCTATGGCTTTCTAGAGGAAAACTCATGGAAAGACTCGTTAAGCTCATGCCTACTTTGTTAAGAGACTGGAAGTTAGTGGAGAAAAAAATGTATGAGATGGCTACAATATTTCAAGTTCAATTTTTCATCCACTTACTTGCAGATGTTCTTATTGAGTTAAATAAGCCGAATCAAAAGTTTCAAGAGGATCATGTTGACATTACATCTATTGGAACAACTTTGGATATCACTATCACCTTGCTTGAAAAGCGATTTCTAAGAGGCAAATTTTGGGCAGTTGCAATGCACACATGGAACTCTTGAGTTTGCAGATTGCACAGGCATAGTACATGTAAATGAATTGAGGTTTGAGAGTTTGTCGAAGTCACAACGATCAGGGACACTAGATGACTGCATTATGCTGGGAAAAGGTTTTGTAATGAAGGTGATTGACTCTCTAAATGCAAGGTTCACAGATTTGCCTATTTTTAATGCAGCTAAGTTTTTTAGTCCTCATAATTATTATGAGGATATGGATGATAGAGACTCTCAAACAAGAAGATGGTTGACATGTTTATGTGAAAAATTTAGTGTTGGAGGCTTGCTTGTTGTGGACAACATTAAATGTATTAGTGAAATGGATGAATTTATATGTACTATTTATAAATCTTACCCAAAAAAACATATGTTTGGAGTATGGGATCTATGTGGAGGTGAAATTGAATGGTTTGAAAAATTTCCATGCTTAATGTAGCTATGGCAAGCAATTCTTGTTATTCCGGCTAGTACAACAGTATGTGAAAGAGGCTTTTTAAAATTAAATCGAATTAAAAATCATGATAGATCAAAAATTTCTTTAAAAACATTGGATATGCTAATGTTTCTCTTTCTCAGTGCACCTCATGCTCTAAATGAGGTAGATTGGAATGCTATTTATGATGAATGGAAGGAAATGAAAACTCGAAAAACCTCTTCCACTATGAGAATAGATTGAAAGGACTAGTAAGTTTCAATGTTTATTACCATCAGTGTAAGTGAGTTTTTTTAGTTTTATACCATTTGACTTTTTCTTTATGTTTTATAATATATTTCAAGTTTTATTATGTTTTTTATTAACATATTGAATTTAATAATTGCAGGATATCACACAAGATATGTTAAGCTAGAGGACCACAACTGTCAAAGGTTTATAACTAGAGGAAAATGCTACCTTGGATGAATTTTGCGGCCAAGTCAAGGGACTGTTGTTCCAATTATTTGAGATGTGCAATTATTGGAAGTCTCAGCATTCCAAAAGAGTTTTAATAGACAATAGAACAATGATTTGATCAATCCTAAAATTTATAAGCTAAAACTCCATTGATACCTCTTATATAAGTGAGAATTTATTTTTAATTTTATAAATAAGACCTTTCATATACTTTTAATATAAGTATTTTTGTTTTGTCATATTTGTTTCTTATTTCAATTTCATTAAGATGTAGTGATTTCTATATGTTTATTTTGGTTCCTATTTTAAATTAATAAGAGTGACAAAATATTATGGAATGTGATTATATTTCAGAAATCTTTTAGAGCTAAAATGACCCATTAGGGCTTTCGATAAGCTCAAGTTATCTTGATATTGATTCTCCAAATTTGCCTCCAATTTTGGAGTCTCCTTGTATCCTCACTTAAATGTTAAATGCCAAACTTACAGCATCATGGTTTGGCATCATGAGCTTGACTAATTGTCCACCATGCCCATAATTTCATTGTTGTATTCATATCTATAAACAAAGTTTCAAATAAAAAAAGTGTTCTATAAGAAAAATCCAGACCTCGAGGTTGTTGCTCCTTGTCAAACAAAGTCAAAATTGCATTACACAATCTTACACATCATAATCTACTATATCCTGATGGTATCCATCCAAATTCTTATAATAGTGTCTTCAAGACTTATGTTGGCATTTCCAATGAGAGATTTAAGCAGTGTAAGATGGAGCTTCCTTCACTGTTGTATATGTAACGGTTAACATAAAGATTGATGGTCGTTTATTAACATAAATATTGATGGTTTTTTCTTTCTGAAAATGAAATGTAAAAATAATATATTGTGGTCAATTGAAATGCTTTTTTTTTTTAAAGCTTTTCATCATAGAAGGGTGACATAAATGTATGCCCTTCTAATTGAAATTCAGACTTGCCCTTCAAATTTGATCACTGCTTCCACTCACTTGAGTTCATAGATCACGCACATCCATTAGCTGCACGACATTGGCTAATCATTCTGACGCCAGCTGGGATCCTTACAAAAGAGCGAAGTGCAAATAGAGTATCGCTATTAAACTGTTTCACCCTAACCGAATCGAATGTGGTGTATAGCATTTGAAATTTAGTTAAACAAAATAATAAAAACAATTAAAATTAAAATAAAATATCAATAATAATTTCGATTAATTTTAATTTATTTATAATTACAATACAATTTTGAATTAAGTAGTTAAAATACAAATACATCTCAATTAAAATCATAACAAGAAATTACGTCAAAACTATTTTCAAAATAAATTTAATAAATGCACTTTTACAAGGCAGTTATAAATTTCAGAGTGAATTGAAAATCATGCTTTTGAAAGAAATGGTTGAAAACTTAGTAGATGGATTTACATTATTGATTAATTTTTTTTTTTTATAATTACAATATAATTTTGAAATAAATAGTTAAAATACAAATACATCTCAATCAAAATTACAACAATTAAATTACATCAAACCTATTCTGAAATAAATTTAATAAAATCACTTTACAAAGCAGTTACAGTAAAAATCATACTTTTGAATGGAATGATTGAAATGCAACATATAGATTTACATTAAAGTCGTACCCAAAATAATAAAACAATAAAACACTTACAACACAAATATGCCAATAAATTTGTAATTTGGACAAATTTTAAATCTCAAATATACCAATAACTTTGCAATTTATACAGATTCTAAATCTCATAATAAGTGTGTATCTTTGCTAAATAAAATATATATATTAAATTCGCTCCAAAAGAAGTGAACTCACCCACCTCAAGATGAATTATTTGGTGATCATTCTTATATTCAACATTCAAAAATAGGTTTTGGTTTTTATTTGTGAATATGAAAAATAAAAAATTAAAATTAAAATATATGAACCAAAAAATAATTTATTTTATTATGTGTTTTGGTTAAAATATATGAATCAAACACTCACCAAACACTCTCAAAGGCATGCTTTTTCGAGAGGAGTGTTTCGATTTTACTGGCATAGTCAACAACAGTTTACTCATGAAGGTGGAGCACATGAAATGATAAATTAGTTTTCCACCAAAAGAGAAACGAGATTTCCCATCATTTGCATAATGGTTGTAAAGGCATCCACTTTTAACATTTCACGTAATTTGGTTTTCTTCGAGTTACAGTAAACACAATCTCTTGTGCGGGCTTGGATTTTATGGATATTAATGACAATAAACCTGTTGCCGAATTTCCTTTGGAGTAGATTTGAAGGACTCTAATGAGATGCCTCAAAGTGTGCAAGAGAGGGTTAGACAACACCTCTTGGAAAACACATGGAAATAAGCCCAGGATGCCATCCATTCTTGAATACATTGAAGCTAATCTCAAACAAGCCAACTTCAGGGGCCAACAATTTCATGAGTGATTGGAAAGAAAAGCTAGACCAAAGCCTCAAATTCTAACATGGTGTGCATACCCTGGAGACTTGTCGCAAAGCTTCGAAGCCAAGATTTATGTCGTCAAGCAAAAGAGGCTGGATCTCTTCACGCTTATTAGAAGGCTTGGGATCTCTTCCTTCTCTAACACCCCATCCTTCAAATCTCACATGCATTGAGATCTATTCACTCCATTCATCTCAGAATCGATCCCAAGAGGCTCCAACTTGAATCACACTCATTTATACTCCATGTTGTCTAGGAATCCACCACTAGCTAGCTCTAATCTTAATTCCTACCACTCAAAGTTTCAGTCCACAGATGTGCATTATATCAACTCATCAGGCAATGGGGTGCCACGACTATATCCATCTTCGAATCCTATAATATTATTGCCAAATGCCAGGAAAATTACCTATAAAGGTGACATAGATGTCAGTCAATCACCACCACAACAACAAAAAAAGCTTAACGAGGCTGCTAAGGAGATTCATATGTTTGTTGACAATAATGCTTAAATCTCGCCATGTAATTGCTGACATTAGTCAACAGATTTTGTGATTCTCTATGGTTATAAATTAGTGCAATAGATTATTAGGATGGCCAGTGATCAGAATGATTGGTAATCATGTCAGTAGATAATTAGTAGTTGATAGATAAAAATATTCGTAATAGGTTCATTATATAACAATGTATTTACATACCTCATTCAATATTAGATTTACAAGTTGAGCAGTGATCTATGTTTTTATTTTATTTCATTGGTTTTTATATTTGTTGGGGTCATTCCAGATTCTACAATTGGTATCAAAGCAGGTAAAATTATTTTGGGTTAAAGTTTTATTGTTGGAATTTCTCCAAAGTTAAAAATGTCGAATTCTAACATTCCTGTTCCAGAATTTGATGGGAACGATTATGATTATTGGTGCATTAAGATGCTGACCTTTTTCATTTGTGGGAGATTTTTGAATCAGGTTATGATGAGCCAGATGATTGGAATTCCCTTACAGCCAATGAAATAAAAACAAGAAAGGAAGCAAGGAAGAAGAATGCTCAAGCTTTGCTTCACATTCAGATAGCTCTTGATAAGAGCTTATTTCCATGAATACTGGGAGCAACAACTGCCAAAGATGCCTGGAAGAATCTATAAGAATCTTACCAAGGTAGTGATCAAGTTAAGGTGGTCAAGCTTCAGAAATTGAAGCGAGAGTTCTAGAATTTGAAGATGCAAGAAGATGAAATTATAACTCACTACTCTGTGAGATTCAAAGATGTGGTGAATAAAATGGTTACACTTGGGGAAATGGTAATTAACGAAGTTTTAATAAAAAAGGTATTGAGATCTTTAACACCTAGATGGAATCATGTTTCCATAATATTAGAATGAAGAAAGGATTTGACCTAATTAAAGTTTGATCAATTGGTTGGATCTCTCATGTCTCATGAAGAAAGATTGAAAGACACTTTTGAAGTTGTTGAGAAAGCCTTTTCCTCTAAATTACAAATTACACATAATGAAGATGAAATCAATAGTAGTGCCAAAACCAATCAAGGTCGAGGTAAATGGAAAAGCCAAAAAATTTCTAGAGGTAGAGGCAAAGGTGGTTCAAGTCGAAGAGGTAGTTCTAGAGTTAGAGGTAGAGGTAGATTTGATAAGAGAAATGTTCAATGTTACTATTGTAATAGGTATGGCCACTTTGAAAGAGAATTTAGATTGAAAGAAGGTAAAAATGATAACTATGCTCAAGAAAGTAATGATTATCCTCCATATCCTTATTTTATCTTATGCCAAAGGTGAAAATACTAATAAATATGTATGGTACATAGATTCTGGATGCTCTAACCATATGATAGGGAATGAGAAACTGTTTTCAACCAAGGATGGAAGTTTTAAACCCATGGTCCAGCTTGGTGATGATAAAACATTGGAGGTTGCTGCCAAAGGAGCTATGGAGGTCTAAACAAAAGAAGGTATAAAGAGTATCCAAGATATTTATTATAATCCAAAATTGAAGCACAATTTGTTAAGTGTTGGGAAGCTATGTGAGAAAAATTATAAAGTAGCCTTTGAAAATAAGGCATGTACTATCTATGATAAGAATAAGCGAAATAGGGTGATCATTGTTGTGCCTATGACAAGAAATAGGATGTTTCCCTTGAGGTTTGATGAACATAACAACAAACTTGAAAATATGGTTTATGAGGATTCAAGTTGGCTATGGCATCTCAGGTATGGGCATTTAAATTTTCACAGTTTGAAGTTTCTGACCTCAAATGCATTAGTTTCTGGTTTTCCCAAGGTAGAGGAGCATGAGGATGTTTGTGAAGAATGTGATAAAGGCAAGCATGCAAGGGAAAAGTTCCCAAAGGGAAATACATGGAGGGCCCATCACCCACTTCAGCTTATTCATTTAGACATATGTGGTCCTATGCAATCTAAAAGTGATGATTACTCAGGAAATTGTTGGGTATATTTTTTGAAGGCCAAAAGTGAAGCCCTAGATACATTCAAGAATTTCAAAGCACTTGTAGAAAATGAGAAAGGGTGCAACATCAAATGTTTGTGGACTGACCGTGGAGGAGAATTATTCTCGAAAACTTTCTAGAGTTATTGTTATATGAATGGCATTATGAGGAAACATACTACATCATACACACCCCAACAAGATGGCGTAGCTGAAAGAAGGAATCGTACTATGGTTGAAATGGCAAGGTGCATGTTACAAACTAAGGGATTGAGCAATTCTTATTGGGTAGATGCAATTGCTACAACAATGTACATCCTCAATTGTAGCCCCATTAGTGCACTAGAAAAAATGGCTCCTTATGAAGCTTGGTATGGAAAAAAGCCTAATGTTAATCATTTAAAAGTTATTGGTTGTTTGGCTTATGTGCATGTACCTGATCAAAATAGAAAAATGTTCGATGAAAAGAGTGAGTTATGTATTTTCATTGGGTATAGTGAGACAATCAAGGCTTATAATTTGTATACTCCCCTCGCCAACAAGCTTATTGTCTCAAGATATATAATTTTCTATGAAAGGGGAGTTTATGGTCATAAAAAAGGCCATGTTGAGAAGACAAAATCTATTTTGAATGATGATATAATTGTTTATATTGAGCAACCAACTAATGCTTTTGTATCTTGTGGTTTAACTCCACCAAGCAGCCCTTCATCAAATTCTTCTTCATCAAGTTCAAGTCCAACTTCTTCTCCAAGTTCTACAAGGAAGGTAAGGAGATTGAGTGATATATATAAGAGAAGTGCAAATCAAACACATGAAGAAAACCCAATAGGTGAGACATTGAATTTTTCTTTATTAGCCAAGGTTGATTTTGAACCATCATGTTTTGAAGATGCATGTACTAATGAGGTTTGGGTGCAAGCCATGCAAGAAGAGATGGATTACATTCACACGAATGACACTTGGGAATTGACAAAGCTTCCACATGAAAAGAAAAATATTGGAACCAAATGGGTCTACAAGACCAAATTTAATAGTGATGGGAGTGTTGAAAGACATAAGGCAAGATTATTTGCCAAAGGATTCACACAGAAGTATGGAATTGATTATGAAGAGAAATTTTCACCAGTAGCAAGACAAGAGACCATTAGAATGTTGATTTCATTAGCAGCTCAGAAAAGGTGGAGCATACGTCATATGGATGAGAAAAGTGCCTTCTTGAATGGATACTTAGAAGAGGAAGTATATGTGGAGCGTCCACAAGGTTTTGAAGTGGAAGGAAAAAATAATAATGTCTACAAGTTGAAGAAGGCTTTGTATGGTCTCAAGCAAGCACCAAGAGCATGGTATGCTAGGATTGATGGATACTTTCAGGACAATGGCTTTCAGAGAAGTAAGAGTGATCCTACCCTTTACTACAAACAATGAGCTATTCATATTCTAATCATAAGTTTGTATGTTGATGATCTATTGTATATGGGTAGTAGTTTTAAAATGAATGACGAGTTCAAAGTTGCTATGATGAATGAATTTGAGATGAAAGAACTAGATCTCATGAAATACTTTCTAGGAATGGAGGTTTATCAAAGTAAGCATGAAATTTTCATTTGTCAAACAAAGTATGCACATGACATGTTGAAGAAATTTGATATTCTTGATTGTAATCCATCCCCTGCTCAAAGTGCTCATGGAGTAGTATTATGTAGAGATGATGGTGTTGATTTAGGTGATGAGACAACTTACAGAAGTATTGTGGGGAGCTTGATGTTTCTAACCCACACAAGACCTGATATTTCATTTTCAGTTTCACTTGTTTCAAGGTATATGACAAATACATATGAAGGCAACCAAGAGAACTTTAAGTTATGTGAAAGACAATCTAAATTTTGGTATTCATTACTACTCTGCTGAAAAGTTCAAACTTGTTGGATTTAGTGATTCAGATTGGGGAGGTAGTATCGATGACTGTAAGTCCACATCTGGAAATTGTTTCTCTTTTGGTTCTAGTTTGATTACCTAGAGCTCAAGAAAACAAAGCATTATTTCCCTCTCATCCACATAAACGAAGCATGTTGCAATTACTTCAGCAGGTACACAAGCTCTTTGGCTCATAAAAAATTTGGAAGAAATTGGAGAGAAGAAAATTCAACCTACAATGATTTATTGTGATAATGTAAGTGCCATCAAGTTAGCAAAGAATCTCGTTCATCACAGCAGGAAAAAGCATTTTGACATGAAATATCACTTCATTCGGGATTTTCTGCAGAAGAATGATGTTGAATTGAAACATATAAAAACTCAGGATCAACTTGCAGATATCTTCACCAATGCAGTTGCAAAAGCTCAATTTTTGACACTAAGAGATAGGTTAGTAAGCCCTCATTAAGAATTAAGGAGGAGTGTTGAGAATAATGCTTAAATCTCGCCATGTAATTGCTGATATTAGTCAGTAGATTTTGTGATTCTTTGTGGTTATAAATTAGTGCAGCAGATTATTAGGATGGTCAGTGATCCGAATGATTGGTAATCATGTCAGTATATAATTAATAGTTGATAGATAATAATATTAGTAATAGGTTCATTATATAACAATGTATTTACATACCTCATTCAATATGAGATTTACATGTTGAGTAGTGATCTGTGTTTTTATTTTATTTCATTGTTTTTTTTATGTGCTAGGGTCATTCCAGATTCTACAATGTTTATGTGGAGCCCTATTGCCTCTCTTGTATCAGAGGCAATTCAACTTCATGTTTTTGGTGGAGCCCAAGAATTTGGAGGAGTCCCACCTCACAACAATTCTAAAAGTGATCCTTTAATGGGAATTAAGTATGCACGATTGCTCACATCTCGTCAATGGAGGTGAAGGCTTACACGAGACTTCCATTGGATTTTCCAATGATTATGCACGCAGGTATTTCAATCCAGGAAAAAAGGTGATAGTATCTCATGGAGACGAATGTATAACTTTGGATATGGAAGAAGCCAACCCAAATTCCAAACTAACTCTAAGTTGTTGTCTTCATCAATATGACAAGAAAAGCTATGTTGAAGCTCGAAGGATGAGTATGCCTCCTGTGAGTCTCATGCCTAGGATAATTCTCATAATGGTGTGGAAAAAAATCATTAGCAATTCTAACACTTATTTTGACACCTTGGGTTTATTTTGTCTCTTTCAGGTTCAATGTACAATACTGAAGCTAGCCCATGGTTCAATAGAAATATTGGCCATGTTTAGCTTGGGGTTGTTCAAGACACTGCAATTGAGAATGGTCAATGGCAACAATGGCTATTAAGGGGGAGTGTTGGAGAATTAATCTCAATCATCACTTTAATTTTTTCTCACAACAGTCATATCTCAGTAAATGTTTTGCAGGTTGCAGATTGAGTTTGCAGTTGCAAATTGAGTTTGACATAGCATAAATGAAGTTTTGAGCATAAGGACAATTACCCATTGTGCAACGGATCAAACTATTAAAGTCAATTAGAAATTTAATTAAAAGCTTAGTAAGCATAGGTGAGATGTAATGTCGTGGATGGAAGAAGGAGAAAATCCTCCAGAAAATTTTGGTGGGATCCTCAAAACAACAACACTTACAGTTTTTACTGTGTTAATTCAACAACCCTCGTGAATGTAAATCTCAGTAAGAAGGATGTAATTCTAGAAATACAAGAAGGAGAAAATAGTAGAGAAAATTTTGGTGGGCTCCTCAAAACAACAACAGTTACACTTTTTACTATGTTAATTCAACAACCCTGGTGAATGTAAATCTCAGTAAGAAGGATGTAATTCTGGAAATACAAGAAGGAGAAAATAGTGGAGCAAATTTTGGCGGGCTCCTCAAAACAACAACAGTTACACTTTTTATTGTGTTAATTCAACAACCTTGCTGAATGTAAATCTCAGTAAGAAAGATGTAAGTCTGGAAATACAAGAAAGAGAAAATCATGGAGCAAATTTTTGTGAGCTCCTCAAAACAAAAATAGTTACAGTTTTTACTGTGTTAATTCAGCAACCCTAGTGAATGTAAATCTTAGTAAGAAGTCTTGTTTTACTGATGAAGGAAACACAATCTCCATATCCATATATATTTCATGTTTTGAAGTTATAATATAAAGTAGTGTTACTTGCTGTTGTGATTTTAATGTCAACCACTCTGTATTGAAAAAAATATTCATATGATTTAATTTAGACAATTCAATCCTCTAGTTTAAGACCTCTCCGCAACTCTATGTGATGAGAAAATTCTAAAAATTTACTGTGTCCTGAAATTCTAAGAATTTACTGTGTTACAAATTTAAACAGCTCAAAACTCTCTGTGATGAGAAAATTCTAAAATTTTACTGTGTCCTGAAATTCTAAGAATTTACTGTCTTACAAATTTAAACAGCTCAAAGTCTTTGACCAAGAAGAAAAAGCAAAGAACAAAATAAAAGTTGTTAAAAGGATTATTTGATATCAGGCCATTGTAGAGATCGGTCACATGTGGGTTCCATTTAAGTGATGACAATTTAATGAATTTTAATTAAATATAAGTGACTCAGTTATACTGCCCCATCTAAAAATATTACATGTTACTTCATGTTACTTCCTTCCCTACTTCACAATTATTCCAGGCATAGATGATTTTTAAAAATTACATGTTAATTCTTCCACTCTTAGCAATTATTCGAGGCATAGGTGATAATTCTAAGATTGCGACTTTCAAAGAGTTTTCAGAAAGCTAGAATACAAATCATGGCACGGGGACTGTCACTGCACTTAGTCGTGGTCTTTAGTTGTCTCCATTGTTGCCCGGGGATCTATTCGCAACAATGTGAAGACCGGTTTGCGTAAAGACGGTCCAAGATGGAAAACTACGATAAAAATTCAATTGAAAATGAATTTACGCTGGAAGAGAGTATAGGACTTTCATGCGTAGCCGGGGAATTTAAGGGTAACGGAGGATTGAGAACGTTCTCTCCATTTCCTTCTAACATTTGGAGTTGTACTGAATCCACCACAATCCAACTTTTGCGAGTCTCTTCGCCTTCTCCTCATCTCCACATTCTATTTCCCCTCCTCGCAATCTCATCTCCAACTGGCCTGTTCCAAAGCTTCAAAGCCATTAAAGCCCCGTTCCAAAGCTTTCCCTTGTACACCACCCCATAACCTCCATTCTCCCAATTTTTCCGCAAAATTGTTGGTGATCTTCTTAAGGTCTAAGAGTGAATATCTAGTTGGCATCGGCGCTTCAAAAGCATAATCCTGTAGGAATTTCTCTACCTTTGTAGTAGAGCTATCAGGAGGATGTCTTCTCTTCTTGGCATAAGACGTTAAGAACAACGATACAATTGCTGTCAGCGCAACTCCTGCAAAGATGCAACCTGCAGTGGAATGCAGAGATTGGTATGAATGTGACCTTTGTCCATTAACCCCTATGAGAATGGTAATAACAATATACAAGTTCACAGTGATTTTCAATTGAAAGAAATCATGGTAGTGTCGACACTTACTTAGTCTATAAATTCTTTATATTAATGAATAATGAAAAAATTACACACATTAGTTGAAATTTGTTATTTTTATTTATGTACATCTCTATATTTACATAGAAAGCAAAAGTTACAAATCTTGAGTAGCTGTAGTCCCTGCTGACATGCAATTTCTGCAGAAATAAAGTAAATGATAAATAGAGGACACAAAGTAACTGATAAATAAAGTGACATGTAATTTTTGGAGATACAAAGTTGTAATTTTTGGAGATACAAAGTAAGAGGTAAATTGACAGACATACATGATACATAAATTAAGGATAAATTTAGGAGTAATGATAAATTGAGGAGTATAGGTAATTATTCAGATATTTAACTAGATCATTTAAGTAAATATCGTTTCAATTTAATTATAAATTAAATTAGATGATAACTTCAGATCTCTAAGTAAATATGTGTATCTGTAACTATATGATTTAAGTAACTGTCATTACCCATTTGTGGAACTAAGCCACTACATCAATGTTTTGGTTGAAAAAACTGAAACAGTTTCTAAACAAGTAAATATTCAATATTCTTTGAAAAAATTGAAACAACTTATAACAAAGTAAATATTTTTTTGACTACTTATATAGATGATTTAAGTAACTATTTTAACAAACTATTTTAAATATAAAAGTGGGTAAATTATTGTCACTGCTGATTATTTTTATTAAGCCATCAATTTTTTGGTTGACAAAACTAAAACAATTTTTGAAATTTTTTTGGTTGAGAAAGCTGAAACAGTTTCAAAATTTGGTTGACAAAATTGAAACAATTTTTGAAATATTTTTGGTTGAGAAAATTGAAACAATTTCTAAAATTTTTGGAGCCCTGAATTACAGTTTAATCCAGTTTGATATGATTCATTTGAAAAGTTAATTAAAAAAATAAATTTCACTCGAAAACTTGAATTTCATCTATTTCAATCCTCAACCTATAAATTTCACTCGAAAACTTGAATTTCATCTATTTCAATCCTCAACCTTATGGAATAAAGAGAAATATTCATATTTACATGTAACAAACCCATTTCTTTGGTTCCAAATATTAAATTCATAACAGCTTAACTAAAGTAGCGGTTCCAAGTGGTTTTGCTGAAATTTAAGATAAACAATACCATGGCTGGGGCATTTGTCCCTACGGGGTATATCGTTGCAATAGCAAACGAACGGAGGAGGCGCACTTGAAACCGAAGTGTTGTAACCGCATATTCCATGACTAGCATCGCATGACGTACAACTTTCATCTTTGAGATCTGGAACTGGTTGTATTAATGCCGCATAAACTGGTACTTGTTCCATAGAACACCCCGAAGTCGAATTCTCCTTCTCGAACGAGTAATAGAGACTAGCATTACACTTCGGGAGATGTAAGTAATGTAAGTGATCTTGTTCCTTACATTTGTACACGTACATAGTCAGGTTCTCTGTACCCTTTAATGTGAACTTGGTGCCTGCAAATTCTGTTGACGCTATCGGATTATTAATGCTATGATTCAAAAATAGAATTATTTTGACTTATGATAATAACTAATGCAGCAGGAGAGAGAAACATTAGTATTGTGTAATTCCAACCACGAATCGGAATAACAAAATTTGAGTTCTGCATGTTGGAATTTCTCAAGTATTCCGAACAACAGAGGAATAAAAAATTCTCTAACTTCAATACAGAGATTTAACTAAAATTTGTTGGACATAGATGGCACACAAAAAACTATTTCATTAAGCTTGAAAAAGTATTCGCTGTTTTGGCATTTACAAAAAAATTGTCAACTACTACACAGTGTTTAATCTGCTCTCTGTCCTCCTTTTAAAATGCACACACACAGTGCAAAATACATTCTTCAAATGTACATGATACAGAGTCTCACACTCTGTTTTTAAACTTTGTCACTCTTTAAAAAAAAAAATCATTAACTTTGCCTTCATGACATAACACAACCCACAAAAAATTAAAACAAACTTTACATTATATATATATATAGATAGATGTTAAAACATATATATATATAATTATACGTTAAGTCCTTTTAAAATATATGTGGCGGCACATATAAAATATAACATATTAACTTAAAGTTTAAAAACTTTTTACAATGTGTGCATATGAAATAAAACACTAAACCTTAAACCTTTGTCTCAGACTTTAAACCCAAAAATTAAATTGTGTTTCATAAATTTATCGCATAACAACTCTTTTGGCTGACGTTAGGGCCCAAACCCGCGTGATCGCGATCTGATTGATCAGCGATGGGACCCTTGGACTTCAAAACAAAAGATGAACTCGATTTTATAAAATTATCGCGTAACAATTTGGCTCCATGACGTAAGCCTAAAATCTGCGCGATAAGCGCTGATTGGTCCACGCGTTTGCCGTGTTGGCGGTCTTCAAAACTTCAAACAACAACGCAAAAAGCTATGGTTGTAGCAGTGTTTAACTGTGGTGGTGTAGGTTTCAAGTCTGGTTGCTGGAGAGCTTTGATGGCGACATGGAGCTTGACAGCGAGGCCCTCCCTTAGCCCCGGTTTACCTCTACAGTCCAAGTTTAACTCAACTTTTCCACCAAAGCTGTGTGTACAATTGCCTCCAATATTTCATGCCCAACCATATTTCCAATCCGGGCAATCTCACAATCTCCCTTTCTCCTATGCTGGCAAATTCAACACTTAATTTTGAGAGTGTTAATATCTCAAATCTCTGAGATTTGAGATATTAATTCCAAGCCCTTATGTCATGCTGTCAATATCAATACGTATATCTACCCGCGGTCTTTTAACTACGCGCCTGGATTGTAATATATCTATGCCTACATTACGTCATTCTTCAACTATTGGAACCAATACCACGAAGTCCAAAAATAGTCGGCATACCCTTATTACTTGAAACCTTATGTAAGTATCGACACTTTTAAACAAATGACCATATAATAAATCTTGGCTCCGGCCCCACCTTTACAACCAATAGACCAATGACGTCATTGCGGAGGCTCCTGGAGTACGGCGGCAAACCTTGGCTCGTCCCTCCCACAATGAATCTACACCGTTGGTCCCACCTATTTATCACTGAATCCACACCGTTGATCTTGTCTATATGATCCGAGCTCTTTTATTAAACTTCGGGCAAATCCAGCGTGCGATCACCGTTCGATGGCCCCTTCCCAAATCAACAGCTCATCACTATATCGCTCGGCGTCTTGGTATGAACTATAACACGCGATGGTGTTTAAATGGTGGTTTTCCAATGCCGCTCAGGGACACGCGTCACCTATCCTATGGAATCGCTGCCCAACCAGAAATTATCGCTTACTCGACTAAAGAGGTGCGATGAAACCTAGGAAATCGCTTTTACTGTGCACCCCCGCAAGATTCCATCTCCTTCGACGCGCTCGGTTCCGATCTTCTCCTTTACACTCCGGTTCCGCCCGTATATATATGAAAAGGTTCTCTTCATCTGTTTAATCCGACTCAGGGTTCCGACCTCGGTTCGAACAGTCTATTCTTCTTACAGCAGAGTCCTCACAACTAGTCACCCTCGGCATGGCCTCTTTGCGTGGATTATACAACTACTCCTTCGGATGAATCCATATATTTCTAGTGGTCTCAACACAGAGTTTTACCACACATTCTCATCACTGATCGCGTAGACAAACTCTTAATTAAATCGCAGGGTCTTAATTTCACCCAGCTCACAGGCATTCTTCGCACAGAATTAAACCAACAATTGCACAGTTACACTGAGATAATTTCCTCATCAAATTCGACTAAGAAGACATTAAATCACACACGGGGTTTATAAACAATTCTTCATAAACAGGAATATACATATACATACATATACAAGTGATAAAACTCAACAAATTCTTACAATTTCATGACAGGCCAGATATTCAATTCGGTGGCCATTATTCTCCTATTCTGTTGCTGAAGAGGTTCTCTAGCGCTCTCCATCTCTCTCTCTCCCTTCTCTCTCGGGCTCCCATCTAATCACTTTGTTCCTTTCACATACCTCAAAGTTATTTTTGCTGCTTGCCAATGTGCCTCCTTTGGCCTTTCCATAAATCTTGAAATTAAACTCACAACATGCATAATATCCGGCCTAGTTGTAGTCAAATACATAAGGCTGCCAACTATGCTCTTGTACAAGCTTGGATCAAAATCCTTGTTGTTGTCCTCTTTGCTGAGTTTCAATCCCATTACTGTAGGAGTAATTGCTGCCTTGCAATCTTGCATATTAAATCTTTCCAAAACTTCATTTACATATTTAGCTTGAGAGATAAAAAAATAATTTTCATTTTTCTCTACTTTTATTCCTAAGAAGTATTTCAGCAATCCCATATTAGTCATCTCAAATTCATCCTTCATGACTGATTTAAAATTCTCAATGAGGTAAGCATAATTACCTGTAAAGATCACATCATCAACATATAAAACAACAATCAACATCTTACCATCTTTTTCCTTGACGCATAATGTGAGTTCTCCTTCACATTTTTCAAACCCATTTTCCAGTAGATAGGCATCTATCCTATTGTACCATGCTCTTGGTGTTTGTTTCAGCCCATATAGAGCTTTCTTCAATCTGAAAACTTTGTGCTCTTGGCCTTCTTTCTCATAGCCTAGAGGTTGTTCAACATAAACCTCTTCCATCAATAATCCATTTAGGAATGCTAATTTCACATCCATTTGGTAAACCTTCCACTTGTGTTGTGCTGCTATGGACAACACTACTCTTACAGTTTCCATTCTTGCAACTGGTGCAAACGTTTCCTCATAATATCTTTCTTGTTGCTGCTTGTAGCCTTTGACAACAAGTCTGGCCTTGTGCCTTTCAATCTTACCTTCAGCATTGCTTTTGGTCTTGTAGACCCATTTCACTCCAATAACTTCTTTGCCTTTTGGGAGATCAACGAATTCCCATGTTTTATTTTTCTCTATTGCATTCATTTCTTCATCCATAACATCTATCCATTTCTTATCTTTTACAGCTTCTTCAAAATGAATAGGATCATCTACATGACAATATAATGCAAATAAAGAGTTCATATCTTTACTTGTTTTCTCTTGCTCATAAATCTCATTCAAACTTCTGAATCTAGTTCCTCTTTCACTTGGTGTACTTGTGCTTATAGAAACACTCAAATCTACTCCTTGTGGTGTGCTTGGAGAAGCACTGTCATCACTTCTCAAGGGTGTTCTCATACCTGCTTTTGGTGTCTCTTGCTGTCCTTATGTTGGTGGAGGTGGTGCTACTAATGAGGGATGTATTTCAGCTATCTCTTCCTCATTATCATCATGAGATAAACAAATTTTAACATTCATTGTTTTCTCAATGCTTCCATCCCAAGCTTCTTCCTCAATGAATTGTACATCTCCGCTTATAACAAACTTCTTGGTGGGTGGGTTATACAACCTGTATGCCTTGGATTCTTCACTGTATCCAATAAATATTCACTCCTCCCCCTTACTGTCCAACTTATTCCTTATCTGATCTGAAATGTGTGCATAAGCCACACAACCAAAAACTCTCATGTGGGTGACACCTTGTTTTATGCCACTCCATGCTTCTTCCAGAACTCTATTCATTACAGCTTTGGTTGGGCATCTATTCAAGATATATGCTACACAATGTACAACTTCATCCCAATATTCATTTGGCAAATGTTTTTCCGTCAGCATACTTCTTACCGTGTCCATGATGGTTCTATTTTTCCTTTCAGCAACTCCATGTTGTTGCAGTGTATACCTTGCTGTAAATTGCTTTTGTATGCCATTTTCTCTACAAAAATGAAGAAATTATTTTGAGATATACTCACCTCCTTTATCAGTCCTTAAGACCTTGATATGTTCCCACTTTGTTTCTAAAAAAGAGCCTTAAAGTGGCAGAATTTCTCAAACACTTCACTTTTATATTTCAAGAAATAAACCCAAGTTTTCCTTGTGTAATCATCAATAAAAGTCAGCATATAGTGACTACTTGCTAGGGATGGTGTTTGCATTGGTCCACACAAATCTGAATGGACAATTTATAAGGGTTCCTTTGCCCTTATGCTCTTTCCTGATGGAAAGTTTTCTCTATGTTGTTTGCCCAAGATGCAGCCTTCACATAGGCTGTTCGGTTTCTCAATCAATGGTAATCCCTTTACCATTCCTTTCCTATGCAAGAAATTAAGTCCTCCAAAGTTGAGATGTCCAAATCTCAAGTGCCATAACCAGTTTTCATCCTTTGCTTCTCTTTGGAATGTCTCTTGTGTCACTGCTACCATTTCAACTCCTTTATTCAAATCTGCTCATCCTGAGAGGGAACGTTATGTTCCTTGTCATCTTCACTTGTGCAATGCATTGCTTGCTTGGTGGTTTATCCATGATGGTGCATGCATCATCTTTAAAGAAAACATTGTAACCCTTTTGAATGAGGTGTCCAATGCTCAAGAGGTTACACTTCATACCAGGCACATATTAAACATATGATATGGATCTTCCTTCTCCTTTCCTTGTCAAAACACTTACTCTGTCTTTTCCCATGACATAGATCTTACTGTCTGTCTCCAATTTTACTTGAGACTTTACATTTTCATCTAACATGGAAAACGTGGACATGTTTCTAGTCATATGGTTGCTACATCCAGAATCTAGAAACCATATATCTTCATTTTTTTCCTCAGCCATATTACATGTTAAAAATAACTTCTCTTGACTGATATTTCTTTTTGTAAAATTAGCACTCGGTATATTACCCGTGTCACTCTGTTTTTTCCTACATTCATTGGCATAATGACCATACTTCTTACAGTAATGAAATTGGACTTGTGATTTATCATACCTTTGTCCATGTGCTTGATTTTGTCCACCTTGTTGGCTGCTACCTTGGCCTTGGTTCTAATTTTGATTGCCGCCCCTTCTATGAGTATTTGCAGTGTTGTTTCTCCCTCCTCTATTTTGGCTTCTACCTCTTCCTTTTCCTCTGCCTTGACCTCTTCCTTTTCCAAAGGACATTTGGGTCTTGAAGGCATGCTCTAAATATGAGTTTGATGTTCTTTCCAATATTTGTTCATGAGTCATAAATGATGCATGAAGCTCATCAACTGTAAAATTTGAGAGATCCTTTGTCTCTTCAATGGTTGTGACTATCACATTAAACCTTGAGGGTAAGCTCCTCAACACTTTCTCCACTATGCTTCTTTCTTCAAGTGTCTCTCCATGAGACCTTATCTGAGTAAACAACCCAATCACATGTTTTAAGAATGATTCTATGTTATCAGACTCTTTCATACAAAGAGTTTCAAAGTCTCTCCTCAGCAATTGTAACTTTGTTGTCTTCACCTTCTCCATACCTTGATAGGAATTCTGGAGGGTATTCCATGTATCCTTGGACCTATTAGCTGTTGTTATCCTTGGAAACACACTTTCATTCACTACTTGATAGAGATAGAAGAGGGCTTTTGAGTGCTTCTTCCTATTGTTCTTCAACAAATCCTTCTATGCTTGTGTTAAGGCATTAAAGGCATTTTCATCTGCTGGTTCTTCAAAACCATCTTCAAAAAATTCCCATAAATCCTGAGAGGCAAACAGGGTTCTCATGGTGATTTCCCAATAGTCATAGTTCTTCCCATTAAATTGTGGGAGTTAAGTATTTCCAATACTCATGCTTGTGTTGGCTCCTGCCATGGCTAACACACTGAACTATGCTTTAAACTTGAGTATGTTTTTAAACAAGCTGTCTCTCTGCTTAAGAGATGAACTCTGTCTTCAGAAATACTTTTCTGGACTACACTTTTTAATCACAAAATAAAAAACTCTGTTTTGTAAATTCCTGGTCTTTTGCTGAGCCTTCACACTGCTGGTCAAACACTACAACAACACCTTCCTTCAGTTTCTTTGACAAACTTCAAAGAGCCTAGACTAGCTCTGATACCATGTTGGAATTTCTGAAGTATTCCAAACAACAGAGCAATAAAAAATTCCCCAACTTCAACACAAAGATTTTATTAAAATTTGCTGGACAGAGATGGCACACAAGAAACTATTTCATTAAGCTTGAAAAAGTATTACAAAAGATGCCACAGAACTGTTGTTCTGGAATTTACAAAAAATTCTTCAACTACTACACACACACAGTGCTTAATCTACTCTCTGTCCTCCTTTTAAAATGCACACACACAGTGAAAATTTATTTTTCTGCCTTTTGGAATTACAAAAATACACAGTCTTCAAATGCGCATAATACAAAATCTCGCATTCTGTTTTTACACTCTCTCACTCTTTTTAAAAAAAAAATACACTGCAGGCATTAACTTTGCCTTCGGGCTCTTTTTACTTTATAGATGACATAACACAACCAAAAAAAATTAAACAAACTTTACATTATATATATATATATATATATATATATATATATATATATATATATATATGTTAAAACATATATACATAATTATACCTTAAGTCCTTTTAAAATATATGTCGCGACACATATAAAATATAACATATTAACTTAAAGTTTAAAATTTTTTTACAATGTGTGCATATGAAATAAAACACTAAACCTTAAACCTTTGTTGCATACTTTAAACCCAAAAATTAAATTTCATTTCGTAAATTTATCGCATACCAACTCTCCATGCTGACGTCAGGGCCCAAACCTGCACGATCATTTGCTCCATGACGTAAGTCTAAAATCTGCGCAATAAGCTCTGATTGGTCGACGCATTTTTAGTGTTGGCAATCTTCAAAACTTCAAACAATGGCGGAAAAAGATATGGTTGCAGCTGTGTTTAACTATGGTGGTTGCATGTTTAAGGTCTGGTTGTTGGAGAGATTTAATGGCAGCATGGAGCTGCAAAGTTTAAAACTAGATTGCGTGGTGTGTGAACCTCGAACATTAGATGCAAAACATAAGCTATGACTTTGAACCACAAAATTTAACTTGCAGAGTTTTGAATGTTGAATTTAAAGCTGGATGGTGTGCAAACAAACCAAATTTCTGAGCTGTTGTCCTCTGGTACTGTTTGCTGTTGGATTTAATACTTCAACACTGCACACATTTGATTTGGAAGCTAGGCAGGCCGCATCCACGATTTCTAACACCGTAAGGATATTGTATCTCCATACTTCCACATTTAGTGTTATTTTGACAATACTGATATTCCGCGTCAAAACTGAAGGAGCAAGGGAATAGAGAGGCAGAGCCAAGAGTAGCGATAAGGAAGAAGAGACGTGGATGCAGGGAAGGAAGAAGGCGAAGAAATGAACAGATAATTCCATGAGGAGAAAATTAAATGATAGCCATCAAATAGGCATTGGGAAGACCCAAAAAGAAAAGAAAAGAAAGTCCCCGGATTGCAACAGAATGAGGCACATTGAAGCGTTGGTAGTGTTAAATAGTTCAAAGTGTCTTAAATCAAATGACTCAAGTCAATACTTTAAATCAGTAAATGGTGTTGTAAAGGAGGGGTAAGAGATGGAATCACATGACAGAATAGATTCGGAAGGAGTGTTTTTCGCATAGCCACAATTGACTTGTGGAAAATTAAAAGGTGAAGTCTTTGAGTTTCATGACAACTTCGTGATCATGGAAAGAAGGTACCAGATATGGTATTTTCGGAAATGTCAATCACACAAATGTGGATAACACTATTATTTGAAGTATAAATATCGGTAGAGTTTGCCAATACGATGTATATGACTACTGATAGCGCATAAATAAGCAGAATATGTAAATTCTAAGTAAAAACGTAAGAAGCATGTTTCCTCATGTGAACATCAAAATGTTGAAAAGTAGCTACATACGACATGGATGTAGAAATAATTTGCTATTTGGACCCAAAAAAAAAAGTAAATCAACCAAAGACCACAAGGATGTAGAAAGAGTTGGTTGTTTGGACCGAAAAAATAAAATGGTAAATCAACCCAAAAAAGAAACTAAATAGTGAAAACAATGCATACTAGCAATTGCCTTAAAAATGAAAGAGATCCCCATAGGTCTCTTAAATTGAAAATTTGTTGGAAAAATTGTATGAGGAAAGAATTTATAGATATGTATGCTATATATATATCATATGTATATTGGTAAATTTAAATTTATATACGTATTATAAAATATTATATTTTAGTTTTGTGGATCTTTATTATATCAATTAAGTTGTACATTCTAAAGCTGGATTGCAGTCGCAGATTTAATTTAGATGGCACTGATAAATATGTCTTTGCACGATGATTCTCTAGTTAATTTGGAAGCTTCCTTGGAACTTTTTTTTCATAGACATAAGATGACTGATAATAGTTAGATTTTATTCGACGCTTCTGTGTGTTGGAATTTTAATCACAACCACCGCCATGAATAAGCAATGGTGCAGCCCACAACTTCATCAATTTTTTATTTCAGAGAAGGACATCAGTGGATCCAAGAGTCGGAGGCATTTTAACACAACACAACAAACAGAGTACCCGAGCCTTTCACTTTGCGTTTATTTCCGACCACCGCATTGACTTACCTTTTTTCCCACAAGCGCATGTCGCAACAATTAGCATTTATCCATAAGCCTTTTCCATTGTCAGTTAAGTCTCTGCCGATGCGATATCGTCAGGATCCACCAAACCTTTACTGCATTTGCAAACCACCGCAATCCTTTGTATTTTTCATTTCGCACTTACTTCACTTACCAACCATTACCACCACCCGCACATTGCAACTTTTATTGTTTAACTCTTGAAGCTTGCATGCTATGTTATTTTACCACCAATGCGATATCTGTGGGACCCACCGTTTAAGCTGCCTGCAGAGCGCACTTCGCATGTTTTAAGCCTTACCTTTTAGTGCCCGCAAGTTTTTTTTTTTTTTTTTGCCATGCGATGTGTTAACACCCGTCCATATCAATAGGTGTGGTCACTGTTGATCTCATATCAATGGTAACCCATGGGCACAAGCACCCCACTGTTTAACCCAAAGTGTGCCTCCATTGTTGGCCTCATTGGGCGTCTTTTGACCGAGATCGACGGCTGATATCTACTGCGGGGGAACAATGCCGATGATCAAATTGTACCCTAAGGTCCCTCTGTAGTGACGAATAACGCGAGAGTTCAAAGTTAATATCACTGATGTGCGGTGGAGCACAAATGCAATGTGGATCAGAACCATATTGCATAAAATTTGAATTACGCCAGTTTGTGTTTTTGAACACATTTTCACATTTTTTTGTGTATAAACATAAATACGCCCTACGTGCTGATTAATGAAGAAATGGGTCTGTTGACGGCCCAAGGACAAATTTTGTTGAACGTCCATTCAACATTGAAGTGGCATTGATTATAATTAGGTTTTTACAGGCTTCAGACTTTTTTTATATATGCTATGTAATTTTCATTATGTTAGTGAGAGAGAGAGTGATAGAATGAAAAATAAGCTTTCAGTCCTTCTCCTGTGTATCGTTGCCTATGTATTGATTGTTTAATTTCCACATTTTGTTTGTATTCTCTATGTTGTGGGGGAGCATCCCTCATTTATTGATTTTGTTCAATATTCTCAACTTGGTATCAGAGCAGGTCTAGGCTCTCGGTGAAAGACGCACAAGATTTCTCTTCACTGCAGAAGTTGTAAGATTGATTTGAGAAGCAGATTTCTCCAGCAATGAGAAATCTTTTGTTTTGCACAGTCAATAATATTGTTTTGTTTGACACAATCACAATGGCAGCAGTAGGCACAAGCCTGAAAATTCCCCAACTACCACAGTTTAATGGGAAGAATTATGATTATTGGGCCATTACAATGAGAGCCCTATTTGCTTCACAAAGATATATGGAAGCTGGTGGAACAAGGTTTCCAAGAATCAGCAGACACATCAGCGTTGGTTGCTTAGACAGCAACAGAAAGAGACTTGTTGAGAGATAATAAGAAGAAGGACTCCAAAGCCCTCTTCTATCTCTTTCAAGTAGTACATGAGAGTATTTTTCCAAGGATTGTAGCAACAACAAAGTCTAAGGAGGCATGGGATATTCTCAAGATATCCTATCAAGGCATGGAGAAGGTGAAGACAACAAAGATACAAATGTTGAGGAGAGATTTTGAAACTCTATGTATGAAATATTCTGATAACATAGACTCATTCTTCACACATGTGATTAGGTTGGTCACCTAGATAAGGTCTCATGGAGAGACACTTGAGGAAAGAAGAATAGTGGAGAAAATCTTGAGAAGTCTATCCTCAAGATTTGATGCCACAGTAGTGGCAATATAAGAGACAAATGATCTCTCAATATTTTTAGTGGATGAGCTTCATGCATCCCTGATGTCTCATGAACATAGACTGAATATAACAGTGAGCTCATCATTGGAGCATGCTTTCAAGGCACAGATGTCTTTTGGTCAAGGTAGAGGTCAAGGAGGATAAAACTACCAAGGAAGAGGAAGAAGGCCACATGGAGGTGGAAGAAACAACTCTACAAGCACAAGTGGAAGGGGTAGCAATCAGAATCAAAGTGAAGGCTCAAGCCAACACCAAGCACAAGGAAAAAGCTATGAAAAATCTCAAGTCCAATGTCATTATTGTAAAAAGTATGAACATTAAGCCAATGAATGTAGAAAGAAACAAAATGACATGAATAATAGGCAAAATGCAAAATTTTTAAAAGAAGATAAGAACCCGAGTAATGTGCTTTTAACATGTGATGTAGCACAAGAAAAAAATGAAGATGTATGGTTCTTAGACTCTGGTTGTAGCAACCACATGACTGGAAACATAGCAATGTTTTCCAATCTGGATGAGAATGTTAAATATGAAATGATAACAGGGACTGATAGTAGAGTCTTTGTCAAGGGAAAAGGAAGAGTATAAATACTCACAAGGAAGGGAGAAAAGAAGTTTGTGCCAGATGTATATTATGTACCTGGCCTAAAATGTAACCTTCTAAGCATTGGACAGCTCGTGACCAAGGGCTACAATGTGTTTTTTAAGAATGATGTGTGTAATATCATGGAAATACCTCCAAGTAAAAGGGTCATTGCAGAAGTGAATATGACAAGGAATAGGATGTTTCCTCTCAAGCTCAGAAAGGACTTGAAGGAAGGAGGTGTGGTAGCAACAGTCACATAAGAGGTCTTTCAAGAAGAATTAAAAGACTAAAACTGGTTATGGCATTTGTGATTTGGACATCTTAATTTTGGAGGTTTGACCTCTTGCATAGAAAAGGGATGGTAAAAGGATTACCACTCATTGAGAAACTAGACAACCTATGTGAAGGCTGCATCTTGGGCAAACAACACAGAGAAGCATTCCCGGCAGGGAAGAGTATAAGGGAAAAGGCACCCTTAGATATTGTCCACTCAGATTTGTGTGGATCAATGCAAACACCATCTTTAGCTGGCAGCCATTATGTTTTAACATTCATATATGATTACACCATAAATACATGGGTGTATTTATTGAAACAGAAGAGTGAAGTGTTTGAACAGTTCTACCACTTCAAAGCTCTTATTGAGAAGCAAAGTGGGAAGTACAGTAAAGTGCTAAGAACTAAAACAGGTCGAGAATATATCTCCAAATATTTCCTACGTTTCTGTAGGGAGAATGACATACACAAGAAATTTACCACAAGGTACACAATATAGAAAAATGGTGTTTCAGAAAGGAAGAATAGGACCATCATGGACATCGTCAGAAGTATGTTGAAGGCAAAACATTTGCCAAATGAGTATTAGGTTGAAGTTGTAAATTGTGTAGCATATATTTTGAATGGATGCCCAACCAAAGTTGTTATGAATAGAGTTCCAGAAGAAGCATGGAGTGGAACAAAGTAGTTTGTCACTGACATGAAATTATTTGGATGTGTGGCTTATGCACATGTTCCAGATCAACTAAGGAAGAAGTTGGACATCAAGGGGGAAAAGTGTATCTTTTTTGGATACAATGATGATTCCAAGGCATAAAAACTCTATAATCCATCAAACAAGAAAGTTATAATTAGTAGAGATGCGAATTTTATTGAATAAGAAGCTTGGGATGGAAGCTTAGAGAAAATAGTGAACATGAAGACATGTGTGTCTCACGAAGAGCAAGAGGAATGCACAGCAACAAATAATTCCTCCACGGTGGTTCCTCCTCCATCTATAGAAGCAAAACATAGCACACCACAAGCAGGAAACATAACAACCATGAGAAATCAAGGAAGTGCTTCTCCAAGCACACCACAGGGATTAGAAACATCCTCGAGTTCAAGTGGAACTCCAAGCACACCAAGAAGACCAAGATTTAGAAATTTGAGTGAAATTTATGAGCAAGAAGCTGATAATGAAAATGGTCTGAACTCTTTATTTGATTTGTTTTGTCATGTTGATGACCCAATTCATTTTGAAGATGCAGTAAAAGAAGAAAAATGGATTGAAGCAATGAATGGAGAAACTGGTGCAATTGAAAAGAATGACACATGGGAGTTAGTGGATCACCCACAAGGTAAAGAAGTCATTGGAGTAAAATCGGTCTATAAGACCAAGAGCAATGCTGAAGGCAAGATTGAAAGGCACAAAGCAAGAATTATTGTGAAAGGCTACAAGCAACAACAAGGAAGAGACTATGAAGAAACCTTTGCACCTGTTGCAAGGATGGAAACAGTAAGAACAGTGTTGTCCATAGCAGTACAACAAAAGTGGAAAGTCTACCAAGTGGGTGTGAAGTCATCATTCCTGAATGGAGTGTTGAAAGAGGAGGTATATGTTGAACAACCTCCAGGCTATGAGATTGAAGGCCAAGAGCACAAAGTGTGCAAGTTGAAGAAAGCTCTTTATGGGGTTAAACAAGCACCAAGGGCGTGGTACAATAGAATTGATGCTTACCTCATGGAAAATGGGTTTGAAAAATGTGATGGTGAACCCACACTCTGCATCAATGAAAATGATGGTAAGATTTTTATCATTTTTTTTTATGTAGATGATTTGATATTTACTGGAAATGAAGTTTCTCTCATTGTTGATTTTAAAGCAGTCATGAAGAGTGAATTTGAAATGACTGATTTGGGTTTATTAACATACTTCTCGTAGTTATAGGTAAATTTGGGTACCATTCCCAATGACATGGTTAAACTGGACATCATCCCTAGAACCATGAATAGGGTCTATTATCCCCTATCATTTCAGTTGCTACATGCCCTAAGACAAAGAACAAAGAGAAATCATTCCTGACTTCCATTGCAAGATTTCCAAGATTTGAAGCATATGTTATAACACCTATGAGATCACCAACGCAGTTTCTGAAGGGGCTAAGTGTGTTGCATATGCAGGTACCTCCATTCAAATGTGCTCTACAAAGCACTTCCCGACACTCAAGGGTGTGTTGGTTAATTGGGAGAGAAATTCTCATTGTTCTGGAATCTCCACTTTCCTAGTGCCTTCTAGAAGAGTGTATATGTGTCAAACTTTGAATCCATGTGTCCATTTGATACCTCTGAGCTTGGAAACATGTATTGTCTATTATTAGAAAGTCATTGACTGTAAAACTACCTTAAGCTCATCTATAAATTGAGCACAGATCCTAGTGCTTGAAAAGGAAGAATTTGAGTAGAGAAATGTTGGTGGAATTTTAATTGACAAATTGATTTGAGTGATATGATGCTGGAGAGATGTTCACTGTAATGGGGCTAGGATGATTATGGAGATGGTGACATCAAATCAATCACTGGTGGTAACCTCCCCTTCTATCCATTAATAAAGATTGTTGTTTAATTTCTCACATATGTATCTGTATAAGATTTTGTCTTTCATATCATGAATTCTTATCTGATGTATATGGTTCATGTTTCATTGATTTAACTGAATAACTCGAATATGCATATGTATATTGCTATCTCTTTGTTGGTTAGCGTTCATTCTTGTAGTAAATATTTTGGCGATCTAGCTTGGATGTGAAGCTACAACAAGAGCGACAGAAGGAGAACTGGAAGCGCTTGGACTCCAAGTAAGTTTCTTGATATGTTATGTGTGTCTATTTACTATTAGGAAAAGTATCTGCAAATTCTTTAACCTATTGTTTTAAATGCAATGCACCACATTTAGGGAAGAATGTTTTATCCATAATTCATAATTCCACATAACAAATTGGTGACTCCGCTGGGGACTTTACCCTTCATCGTTGGTGTATTTTGCCTCTGTTATCAACCCAGTAGCATTTACTCTGAAATATTAGGCTTTTTGAATTCAAATTTTCATTAGAAGTGTGTTAAACAATTGAGTTTTTTGTTCTTTGCTGTGCCCAACGCACTATTAAACATGACACAGTGCTTTGCATAGCACTGTCTCCCCCTCAGGGGTGCGTTGCAATGCACTATCTCCCCTTGGAGATTGTGTTGCCCCCTAGAGTCAACCAAATTCCATTGAATTTTTCATTGCATTTGCTTTCAGTTTGTTGTTTGTTGTGTTTTCAAAGTGTCTAATGCCTCATATTGACAAGTGACCTTACCTACTTCTTCCTCCTTTAAAAGAAAAGTTTGTTCAATGTTTATTTAAAATGTTTTTCTTTATCATTGGTGAATTAATTTCAAAGTATTTTCATTGCTGCATTAGATCCTTTTGCTTTTGAAAAGGAAATTTTTCGTTAAATTCATCATTTCCTAATAGGATAAATTGTAGTTAAAATATTCATTTTTCCTAAAAAGAGAAATTGGTGTTCAATTCCTCATTTCTCAAAGTAAAAGGCATTTGTTTTTATTGATTTAGTGCCCTTAGTTTCCTTTTCTGCATTTACATTAAAGGGACTGAAAAGAAAATCCTGCATTTGCATGTAGTGGATTGTGTGTTTTGCATAAGAAGAATTAGGAAAGCTGCATTTTAGTTTGCGCTCTTTGATTGTTTGCTTTCAAATTGATTTCTCTTTGCCTCTAGTAGCTAGGATTTCATTTAAAAAACTAAAAGTGAAAATATTGCATATCATTTTGGTTTTCATTTTAGGAATTTCCAATACATCATCGTGGTGAACCTTGAAAGGAAAATCTATAAGAAAATATCAACTTAAAATTTACATCAATTTACCGAAAAAGGCATTGGAATCATAACGATAACATTTAAAAGGTCTAGGCTAGTGACGTGTTCCGATGTCGTAAAACATAGCAGCTGTCGTTAATTGTCTGTGATACATTCTGAGTGTGATACCTCACTCCACGTACGTAAGTATATCGTAGCTCATCCACATACTTTCGGGTAAATCGGGCAATGTTACCGTATGAAAAGTATAAAGGGGTGCTCTCACTGTGCGATTTCACATTAGACAGCGTTAATACGGACTTGGGCCTTCACATACCTTCGGGCATATTTGAGAGGACAACGTTAGGTTTCTATCCATCCATAGTGAACTGAGTCGGCCACCTTGTAAATTGTGTTACACCAAACACAACATTCAAGGAGATTGCCTACCCATATTTCTTGGTTCGCTAGGATGTATTCTGGAGTTCATAGTTTCTTGGTAAACCTTTTGCCTAGTATTACCCTTTTATATTGTTTATTTGTTTTTGGTTAAAATAAATCAGTCATCGTGGAAGAACAAAATCCTTTTCCCCGTTGTTCATGTAGATTGGCATTGAAACCACCTTTAACACCAGAAGTTACTCCTAGTCGGTGAAGGTGATATCACTCTATCGAAACTAGTACTATCAGTACCTCCGGGGAAGCATCATCTTCCCATATACCAGAGTCAGCACAAGTTGTTTCTACATATCTTGGTTTGTCTACTATTGTTGAGACGAAGTCCTCATAGTTACCTGTGGTCACGATCCATCTAATCAATGATACCATACCTCTTGAACCCAACGTTGTTCAACCAGAAGTTGATCCAGATCATGTCTCTTCTTTGACAGAAAATCTGAATCCCGAAGTTGAACAACCAAAAGTTTTTCATCCATTGGTCAACCCATAAGTTTTTGTGGCCATTGAGTCTCCCATATCACACAGCCAACCTCTCGAAATATACTTTGGGCCTGACGGCGAAATAATTCCACCTGGTTTGATTTCGATTGAAGAAATCCCACAAGAAGAGACACCTTTAACTCAAACCCATTTTGGGGAGGATCTTTACCTGTACGAGTCTTTTCCTCAATCACCACCATCTTCTTTTGTTGATCCTGTTCCTATTCACATTCCTGTCAATTCAAAAGGGTATACATTTGGTCAAGTAACCATGCCTAAACCAATATCTTCAGTTGGGCCATCTGTTCCAATTACGTAAGTACCTACCCTTGTTACCCCATTGATGTTTACAACTTCACCAGAATGATATTTTCATGGTGGCCCTATGGTCCCATCAGGTTATAAATATTTATCTGGAATATTTTCTGGTGCATATTCAAACCCATGGACTTCACCAATGTCATCGTTTGGTATTCTAACTGGTAAACCTACAGTGAGTACTGAATGACTTGATTATTTATACACATCATCAAGGTAATATCAAGCTGGTCCTTCTGGGTCTATTCCATCCAGTACCATATCAACTGGACTCCCTACATTTGGAGAGAAATATTTCCCATCTTATTATCCTCCTCATGCTGGGGGGCAACCTTTGGTCACCCACTTTGACGATACTCCATCATTTTTTGGTCAACCTAATGTTGAAATGAATGTTTGTCAATGGCAACCCACCCTGCCTATCCAACCACAAATGGTTGTACACTTGTATCAACCAGTTCAACCTGTTACATCCACAGCATTTCCACTTGTTAATACATGTTTACCCCTGTTACAGAATCAAAATGTTGTACAACAATTGTTTCAGGCGAGTCCTTATACTCAATACCATCAAGTATTGGGCCCACAGAATCCAAATCCTTCAACAACTTTACAACAACAACCTGTATGTGGAATCATATATTCAAAAGCTGCTTTACCATTTTATGGGATGTCACAACCACAACCAGGTTATACCTATCCTAAAATGAGTCCAAGTTATCCTAATTTGGGTTATAACATTGGTGGACAGACCCCTTGGCAGCCTTAGACACAAATACCTCAACCTTCATTTCAACAAGTATCATATCCATGTTTTGGTCAACAAAATCCTCAAGCGTTTTCTTATCAAAACAACCCCTATCTGGGTTACCAGAGCAGATTCTTTATGCTAGTTCTCAAAGGCCCATTGCTCAGGAAATTCCATCATACCCTGGCTATGCTCAACTTGACCTTAATCGACAATTGCCTTTTGTTGCAACTTTAGAGTTACCATATTTAAACTGTCTAACCAATGATCCAATAAAATATGCTCCTTGGTGGCCAGTGATACCTCACAAATTACCCTCAAATATTCCTAAGTTCAATGGAAACCCTGGGGTAGACCCATCGACTCATGTTATGACTTATCATTTGTTGTGTTCATCAAACTCCATGAATGATGACTCTATTCGACTACGTCTTTTCCTGCATACACTTACTGGTCCGGCTGCAAAATGGTACATTGAATTACCTAGAGCTTCTTTTGATAATTTCATTGCCCTAGCTACTGCCTTTTTGACTCACTTCCAGCTACCCATACGATATGAAAATGGAACAGAACTCTTGACCAATTTCAAATAGACTAATGCTACTCACTTTTCTGATCATATTCATGAGTGGCATTGTCATCGTAGAATGGTTAAGACATTTGTTCCTGATCAGCTCCTTACTGAGCGGTTCATTAAGTCCCTATTACCATCTATAACTGAGGATGTGGCTAAGGGTGGCATCGTCACTGAAGAGAAAGTTATTGCTCATGCCCAATATCTAGATTTGATCTATACCCAATCTGGCATGCTCTATGAAAAAATTCCTAATGTGTCGTGATCTAATTTTACTGTTCCTCCACAATTAAAGGACTCTCATGCCAGAGACGGTTTGATTGGTACTGCAAGCGCACATCATACTAATGCATCTAATCCTACACCTTCTTCTGAAATTAATTCCATGTCATTTGACAAAGGAAAAAGTGATAAGCAACCCGTAAGTAAGAAAAAGGGGAAATCTAAGAAAAAGCAAACTTCTAACCCGCAGGAAAGATCATCTGATCAATCGTCTGGACCTAGGAAACCTCGTTATGGATGCATAATATGTAATGAGGAACATTTTGTTTGTGATTTTCCTCATTGCACTGAAGTCTCAAAAATCATTAAGAATTACCATGAGTCAGTTGTGTTGACATATCCGTTTCCGAATCCAGACACAAATTTTGTTGCTACGGATCCAGCTTCTAGTTCCCAAGTGCTTATGTTATCCATCAAAAAAATTTTAACAGATATTTTGGTGTCAACACATAATAAATATTATGGTAGTCAGGCAACTGATCAACCTAATACCTTGACTACGAATCCGTCTACGGAATTGGTACCGCTTACTACTATTCCTGAATTGACAATTAAGCCACCTAAGGGAGTAATTCACAAAACAACATATAATCCTCGAGCAAGAGGTGCTCAAAATTATAATATAGATAAAAACATGGCTCAATCCCCTTCAGCTATGTCTTCTCTTGAGGTATTACAAAATTTTCCCTCCCCAAAACAGGCTTTATTTTCGGCTATTGGTGGAATTGATCCGATTGATTCTAATCTCGTCGTCTTTAACTATATGGGCTATGTACCGCAACTACCAGCAGAATTGGAATTCTCCATACAAGTAAATGCTATCAATCACCTTGTTCATCACACTATTATTTATGAGGGAGCATCTACCTGCATTATGTCTCTAAATTATTGGAAGTTACTTGGCTCACCGCGCTTATCTCAATCATCAACGATGTCGAAGGCTTTCGATGTACGTACATATAAGCCTTGTGGTATTATTAATAACCTTCATATCGAACTAGGGGGAAAAACATTAAATATTGATGTCAAGGTTGTTGACGGACCCCTTGACTATAATGTTATACTTGGAAGGCCATGGGTATATGCTATGACTGCAATTGTTTCTACATATTTTAGAATGATCGCCTTTCCATATAAAGGTATAATCATAGTCATCAATCAACTATCCTTCTTTGCTTCCGCTTTGCAGGTTATTGGAGGTGTTCCATTTGTTCATGCACCCCAAATAACACTTCATAACATTGGTGTAGGACTCTTAAAGGATTCCACTCTCATGGGAACCTTTGCATTACCGCCACCCGTGATGTCAGCAGAAATTGCAAGTATAGAGACCTGCTACATGATCTCTTCCACTCCATCTGGCTTAAGGAAGAGTACAGATGATTCTAAAATTGTTATGTTGGATGATTTTTTTCCGCCCAGCCCTATTGAGATGGCATAGCAATCGATCTATCTGGCTTGGGCGGCGAATCCGAAATTATCATCGCCAGTTGTTTGGGTTGATCGTTCCTTAGATTTTGGTACTCCATCTGATCCTTTTTCCTTAACTTTCTTGATAGATGAGAATATTTTGGAAACAATGATGTCAGAAGGAGAACCATGGGAATATTATCATCATTATTCCCATCTTCCTGATTATGAAGAAAATTATCTTAGTGATCTATATCACCCATCCATAAAAAATTTAATTTCAAATTCTTTACCTATTAATGCAATCGATTCCGAGCGAAATTTGTCAAATATTTAAGAAACCATTTCTATTGATATTTTGACCAAACATGGCGTAGTAGAAAATATTCATGTTGGCTTATCTTGTTCTTCATCAGAACTTGAAACACATTTCTCTCTATTTCATGAATTCTGATATGTTTTTGCTTGGTCTTAAGAGGAAATGTCAGGCATAGATACTAGTATTGTTGAACACAATATTAATATGTATCCTGATGTCAAACCGATGCGTCAATGCTTTCGTCTTGTTCATCCAAAGAAGGTCGCTGCCATCAAAGAAGAAGTTGAAAAACTTTTTTGTGCTGGTTTCATTTACCCTATTCCACTAACTGAGTGGGTTTCCAATATTGTTCCTGTAATAAAAAAACAAGGAACCATCAGAGTGTGCTTCAATTACCCGGATGTCAATATGGCTTGTCCAAAAGATAACTATCCAACTCCTTTATTGGCAAGATCATTGACGATTGTGCTGGATGTGAAATTTTTTCGTTCATGGATGGATTTTCTGACTACAATCAAATCAATATTCGTCCAGAGGATCAACATAAGAAAGCATTCATCTATCCCTGGGGCACATTTGCTGATAGGAAACTACTATTTGGTTTAAAGAAAATTGGGGAAACATTTCAGAGAGCAATGGATTATGCTTTCAATGACATCAAGCACATTGTTCAACCTTATCTAGATGATTTACTAGTGCATTCATGAAATCGGACTAATCACCCGATGCATTTGAGAGCCATATTTTTATGCTACTGACACTACAAAATACACCTCAATCCACATAAATGTGTGTTTTGTGTTGGTTTTGGTCATTTTCTTGGATTGTTCATCTCAAAATAAGGAATTTGAATAGACCCATTGAAGGTTCAGGCCATTCTAGATTTTCATGCGCCATAAAATTTACTTCAAATACATAAACGTCAAGGAAAGGCTAACTTCCTAAGGAGGTTCATACCCAACTACGCCGAAATGGCTAAAGGAATTACTCAACTCTTGAAAAAAGGGGTTACCTTCCATTGGGACCAAGTTGCAGAAGCTTCTTTTGATGTTGTCAAGGATACTCTTGTCCGGGTGTCATTAATGTATCCCCCTAATTATCAAAATGATTATTTTGTATATATCGTCGTGGCTGATACGACCCTTGCTATGGTATTGGTCCAAGTAGAAAATGGGATAGAACATCCAATCTATTATTTGATTCGTAATCTCAATGACACGGAAGTTAAGTATTCGTACGTAGAAAACATTTCCTTGGAAACTGTTCAAGCTGTCCAAAGATTTCACCACTATATCCTGTTCCAAAATACCATTGTCATTTTGGATTGCAACCCCATGAATTATATCTTATCACGTCAATTGTTGGGGGGGAAATATTCAAAATGGATTGTCATTTTGCAGGAATTTGATTTGGAATTCATCAAATTAGAGTTAAAGAAGTCTTTAGTTTTGGCTGAGCTTTTCTGTCACCTTACCTCTGATAGTACTACTGCTATGTCGGAACCATCAATTCCTGATGAGTCTCTATTTCTCATCGGATCATTTGATCCTTGGTATGGAGATTTCATCATTTATCTCCAAACTCAAACTTTTCAGCCTGATACCTCTCGCTCTGAACATTGACGTATTCGATACCAAGCCAAAGATTATATGATCGTCGGCGATACACTTTATTGTCATGGTGTCTATATAATTTTAAGGAGGTGGCTCACTCATGAGGAGGTCGAAAAGGTTTTAAATGACTGTCATGCTGGGGCTTGTGGTGGAAACTTGTTTGGATACACTACCGTGCAGAAGATACTCCACACTGATTACTTTTGGCCTAAAATATTTCGCAACTGCATCCTCGCAGTCAGAAGGGTGCTAGATTTTTTATCATAAAACCTGCAAACCGCCAGTGTCAATGCATCCTGTTGTCTCTGTTGGACCATTTTCGAAATGGGGTATTGAATTCATGACTTGTAACACTCATTCATTTGGGGGGCATTGTTATATTATTTTCGCAGTAGACTACTTTATCAAATGGGTCAAAACGATGCCTACATTCAACAACATAGGACAGACAACTGCATTGTTTTTCTTTAATCATGTTATTGCATGGTTTGGGGTCCCACATGCCATATTTATAGATCATTGGAAGCATTTTCGCAACCATATGATGATTGAATTGACTGCCAAGTTAGGATTGTCACATGATAATTCTACTCCTTATTATCCACAATCAAATGGACAAGTTGAAGCTATCAACAAGATTCTTAAATGTATACTTCAACAAATGATAGGAGTTCATAAAAGAAGGTGGCATTTGATCCTGTACTCGGCCTTGTGGGCATACCGGACCTCGGTGAGAAACAAAACCGGATTTACTCCTTTTCAGTTGGTGTATGGTGTGGAAGCTATCTTGCCAATCCAATGTGAAATACCATCGCTAAAACTCGCAATCGATTAATTTCCTAACACCTTAGAACAATAAGATCATCTTTTTAACCTCATCCATCTTGATGAAGTGTGTCGTGAATCCAAATTGGCCAACGAAGCACATAAGAGACCTATCAAGGCACAATACGACAAAAATGTCCAGCCTCGCATTTTCTCAAAGGGCGACTTGGTCCTTCTTTATGATCAATAAGCTGATGTAATAGGTACAGGGAAATTTGAGCCATTATGGCGTGGCCCCTATATTGTCAAAAGAGTTCTTGCTAAGGGTGCCTATGAGTTAGTAAATTATGATGGAATTCCATTGGCATAGCCTAGAAATGGGTTGTATCTGAAAAATTACCATGCTTGATCATGAGCGTAGTAATTTTTTTTGTATTATATTGTATATATATGTTGTTGATTTGCGTTCAGTATCTTCATTTGTTTTTAAAGTTTTGTTGATGTTAGTAGTCCACTTTACATTTCATCGCAGATGTATGAACCTTTGGAACCATTTGTTGGATATGCTGATGGTGCTAGTTGTAGTACACATAATCTCTCTTCTACAGCGTAGGCCATTTTCACTTCGAACGATGAGTTAGTGAGTTTTCAAGGGATTTGTATTGGTAGATCGACAAACAATATCGCTGAGCATAACGCGTTGATCGAAATTCTCTCTGATGCCATATCATTTGGTATTAACCACATCATTATAAGGTTAGACTCACAACTTCTGGTATTACAACTTACTAGTGTGTATACTATTAGAAATCCAACATTACATCGTTTTTTCCTAAGATTTCGACTTTTGGAAAGACACTTTGATTTTATTCAATACCAACACATTTCCATAAATTTGAACACATTGACTGATTCTTTGGCTAATCAAGTTTTAGACAAACATTTGCAACACATGTAAATAAAACATTCACATAATTGAATAGGATTACACAATAAACATAGGAGAACACTGAAATCAAAATAGATAAATAGTTATAGGTTTTTACAAAAAAAATTTCCCAAAAAATATTGGTCATCTGACCTCAAAATGTATGCAACATGTCAAAATTAAACTAGTGTTTCTCATGGTAACATGCTATAGATCTACCTATCCTACGTAGTAACCACATCCAGCGGTTAGGAACACCTATAGTGTGAGGTTGTAGTCACATGGGTAACTCTTCGATCCAGCAATCCGGAATCCTGAAGGTCAAACCCTCTATGTGCTACCGAAGCTCAGTCAGAGTCTCAGCCATGTCTAGATCCTAAAGGACTACTCTCCTGATAGCCCTCTCTATTGGCTCATCTGCTCCATGCTCTGGTTTCTCCACCGGTTGAACTCGACCAACATCTGCATTACATCAAAACTTTAGTTTAGTCTTGGGAAAACATCAAAATACAAAAAAATTGTATAAACCTTAGAAAAATAAAAAAACATGGTCAAAACATTCTTACCTATTGCACCCCACTAAGCACCTTCTGTAAGGCTAAGTCTAGATCTCCTCAGAAATCAATGCCTACGTATGCATACTCATCAATGGCGAAAACCTGTCACCTGAACCAGGCGAAAAACACAGTCGAGAACACAATGGTAGATTGGCCTGCATGCCTACCCATTAGTTCCACCCATCTCTGCATCCTCGGATCTCTAGGATTAGACACACCTAGTGTTACATGTTGTGGCTACATCAGTGGAATCCTCTCTAAGGAAATTGACATGACGATCGAACCATAACTGAAGTTTTTCTTCCTTCCTCCCATTTCCTTGTTTAGTTGTTCCTTTATCTGAGAAAGTACAGCTTCAGACCAGTTGAAGACTATTGGCTCCATGCACTCTAGCGCATACTGCATATATGATCTATTCACTACATGTAGTGTAACGGTGCCAACAAGTTTTGAAATCATGAAAATAATGGTTCTCAAAGGAAAATATCTAACATCTTGGATGTTTATCTTCCCATATTTTCTTGGCTCTGTCCCTGGATAGCAATGCTACAATACATAATCTCTCGCAGTCTCTCCTCCAAGAGTAGACCCTGAGAGGAAAATGGGCAAGCCTCCCCTTGACAAACCTATGAGAAAATATAAATCCTCCACTGTTATAGGAACCACTTTGTTCTTAATGTGAAATTCCTCGATAGTCGGATCCCATGCTCGAGCTAGGAACTCTAAGAGTTCTATTTATTGCCTCATCCCTGACAAACGGAAGTACTTTAACAAGCCACAATCTCTTAGGGCTCTTACTATACCCAAATCATTTAGGGAAACCATATTTTGTTCTTCATGATCTCTTTCTCTCCATGTAATCATCATTATAGTCCGATGAAATCCTGAAACATAACCATAAGAATCACTAGACTCCCTTCAATGCAAAAAATTAGACAACTTTTGGGCATAGTACAAGAATAAAAAATTAAGATTACGCCTAATGCAGTCTTCAACAAGGGACAGTGTGTTGCATATGCAACTAGCCTTAATTTTAGCTGCTACACAACGCACTTTTCGATGCTCAAGGGTGCGTTGCCATTTTTTGGAGCAAAATTTACCCTAAGAGGCTCAAAACCCTAAAAATTTGCAGTGAAAGGAAATGAAATGATTACTAAAAGAAAGAGAAGGTTCATGGCACTAACTTGGATCAAAAGGCGATGAAAACCATCCACAGAATCGATCACAATCAGCTACTAAGGTTTGGTGGTAAAAAACACGTTTAGAGCTCCAAAATGCAAGTGGTAACTATTGAATGGTAAAAATGAATTGTAAAACTTTTTTTATTTAGTCATTTAATTGTTTGCAATGAATATTTATTGCTATGACTATGGTTTTATTATAATTTTATCATCAAACATGTATTTTTAATCCATTTGATGTTGTTCTGAATAGTTTTTACAACTGATGAACATATTAGTCTTGTAGATTTATTTCGAGAATGATTTGACCTCAAAGCATACTTTTTATCCTTATTTTTTGAGCTTTGTTAAAAACGAAAAAGGACTTGAAGCACACTTTTATCTCTTTTTCGAGCTTCGATAACAGTGAAAAAGGAACCCCTGGAGTCTTCTTTCAGCTCTTTTCAGACTCCGATAATGTCAAAAGATTGTCGAGAACTTGTATTTTCGAGCTCATAAAAATAAATGAATTGATATCTACTCAGTATCAGTTCAACCCTTTTCCGGAGTGAGATAGATTATTTATGAAAAAGGAATACCTTGGTCAAACATGATTAAAGAGGTTCTCTCAGATATTATTTTACACTTTTTTGGATCTGAACAAAAACTTTATGAAAAAATACTTATGGAGTTTTCTTTTCTTCCTCTTTTTCAATATGAAAAAGAACCAGGCTGTCACTGTCGTTAGGCTCATCAAAACATAAAATAGTGACGAGCTTTTCGATCATGGCAAGAATCAAGCTTCATTCATTGCTAGACTCATTAAATTATTAAATAGTGATACATTTTTTTTCGAAGGGTTGAATTCTAGATCAAGAAAATGTTATCCTCCTCAAGCTTGTTAAAAAGTAAAGAGGTACTGGTCGGAAAATGAACAGGGAAAATTTGGGAATTTGAACAAAACCTTTTACGGTAGTAGGTCGCTCTTGAACATGACACTTCACTCCATCATTGTGACTGTTTGGGTTGGGTAAACTTCTTCACAGTTCATTCATACCTATGGTTCATAATACCTTCACTTTGGTTTTTGGTCAATGCTGCCAAATCATCTCAGTGTTGTCGATATGTTCAAGAGAAGTCATCCAGTGAATACTCATCCTTCTGCAATAATCATAAACCTTCATTCTCATGACAGTCATCCCTGAAAATTTCTATATCAAGTCATACCTTTGTCTCCAAAATCAATAACTACCATTTTGCAATAAGGTGACTTCCTGTCGATGACAAATCATTATCCAGGGAGTTCACTTAGAAACATCATATTCTAGTACCATGAGGCTTGTTACAACATTGACAAGATCCTCGCTTCTGGACTTTTGACCAAAATATTTTGTTTGGAATTCGACATCAAATCACCTATTCACGCCCTACGAAATGTACTGCAATACCTTGAGGGCCATTGACATCAATGGTGGTTCTCTCACGTTTGTTAACAACTTAAATCATTCGTAGGTAATCAAACGATGTCTTACCATGTTCGACTACAAATAATATATTCACATGGCTAGACTTGTACCCGAATGATCGAGTGAATGTGATAATAAGACCTCGGATCTAGCTTCATCCATCCGGGTTGTGATTTTAGAATTGTTGTACACATCATCTGTATGGTGACCTTACATACAAATCATCATCCGAACATGGGCCTATATCTATAGGCATCTTTGTATTGGGCAACTTCCAATCTAGATGACTTTCTGCACTATGTACATGTTATTAGATAGTTTATGTGTTGAGCATGGGAATGCCTTCCCTCAGCAATTTTTGATCAAGAGGATATATCATGATGTAATGTATTGTAAGATTGATGAAGGTCGCCACTCAGCTTCAGCCCCAACCCATCACAATGTAAATCATCTCATTCAAAAAATATTGTTATCATTATTCTGACTTCATGCTTTAGGGGGGAATTTGTTATAGATCAATTTGGGCACCATTCCCAATGACCTGGTTAAACTGGACATCATCCCTAGAACCATGAATAGGGTCTATCATCCCCTATCATTTCAGTTGCTACATGCCTTAAGACAAAGAACAAAGACAAATAATTCCTGACTTCCATTGTAAGATTTCCAAGATTTGAAGCATATGTTATAACACCTATGAGCTCACCAATGCAGTCTCTCAAGGGGCTAAATATGTTTCATATGCAGGTACCTCCATTCAAAGGTGATCTGCAAAGCACTTCCCGACACTCAAGGGTCCATTGGTCAATTGGGTGCGAAATTCTCATTGTTCTGAAATCTCCACTTGGCCAGCACCTTCTAGAAGAGTGCATATGTGTCAAACCTCAAAATCCATGTGTCCATTTGATACCTTTGAGCTTGGGAACATGTCTTGCCTATTATTAGAAAGTCGTTGATTGTAAAACTACCTTCAACTCAAATATAAATTGAGCACAGATCCTAGTGCTTGAAAAGGAAGAATTTGAGTAGAGAAATGTTGGTGGAATTTCAATTGAGGAATTGATTTGAGTGATATGCTGCTGGATAGATGTTCATTGTGATGAGGCTGGGATGATGCTGGAGATGGTGACATCAAATCAATCGCTAGTTGTAACCTCCCCTTCTATCCATTAATAAATATTTTTATTTACTTTCCCACATATGTATATGTATAAGCTTCTGTTTTTCATATCATGAATTCTTATCTGATGTATATGGTTCATGTTTCATTGACTTAACTGAATAACTCGAATAGGCATCTGTATATTGCTATGTCTTTGTTGTTTAGTGTTCATTCTTGCAGGAAATATTTTGGTGATCTAGCTTGGATTTGAAGCTACAGCAAGAGCGGCAGAAGGAGAATTGGAAACGCTTGGACTCCAAGTAAGTTTCTTGATTTGTTCTATGTGTCTATTTACTATTAGGAAAAGTATCTGCAAAGTCTTTAACCTGTTTTTCTAAATGAAATGCACCACATTTAGGGAAGAATGTTTTATCCCTAATTCGTAATTCTGCATAACACTTGGGCATAGAAGTAAAACAAAATGAAAAGGGAATTTTTATTTCCCAAGCAAAACATGTTGCTAAAGTTTTAAAGAGATTTAACATGCAACACAAAAAAGCAATAGTAACTCCAACTGTAACTCCAGCAGCAGTAACTCCTAGTTAAACAAAGAATATTGCAACAAGAATTTTGATATGACATTGTACAATAGCATAGTTTGCAGCCTGATGTATTTGATTGCAACTAGGCCTGATATTATGTTTGTAAGTTTAATTTCCAGATTCATGGATACACCAAAGGAGATGCATTGGCAAGAAGACAAGAGAATATTGAGGGATGTGAATGGAACAAAGGAGTATGGTGTTCTATACTCCTCAAATAATAATTTTAAGTTGATTGGCCACACTGATAGTGATTGGGCTAGAAGTGTAGATGATAGGAAGAGCACATCTAGGTATGTGTTTCATTTGGGATCAGGAGCCATTTCATGGGCTTCCAAGAAGCAACCACTAGTTTCTTTATCAACAACAGAAGTAGAATATGTGGCAGCAACAGCAACAACATGCCAAGCAGTATGGATGAGAAGGATGCTGAGAGATTTATGTCATGAGCAAGACAAGGGAACCAAAATTTATTATGATAATAGCTCAACAATTTAATTGTCAAAGAATTCTATTTTCCATAAGAGAACAAAGCATATTGATGCAAAATATCATTTTATAATAAAATTGGTTAACAATGGTGAGATTGTTTTGCAGCATTGTAGGACAGAGGAATATTTTATTGATATCCTCACAAAGCCAGTAGCACAGAAGAGTTTTGAGTATCTCAGAAAATGTCTGGGAATGACTGATGGCGGTAGTTGTGATTAAGGGGGAGTTTTGGAAGTTTACTCCCAACCACCACCATGAATAAACAGTGGTGCAACCCACAAATTCATCATTTTTTATTGCAGAGAAGGATAACAACAGATCCAAAATCTGTATGAATTTTCACGCAACGCAGCAAACAGAGTACCCGAGCCTTTAACTCTACGTTTATTTCCAAACACAACATTGACTTACCTTTTTACCCGCAAGCACATGTCGCAAAATTTATCATTTACCCATAAGCCCTTTCCATTGTTAAGTTAAGTCTCTGCCGATGTGAGATCGACGAGACCCACCAAACCTTCACCACATTTGCAAACCACTGCAATCCTTTGTATTTTTCATTTCGGACTTGCAACACTTACCAACCTTTATCGCTGCCCACACATTGCAACTTTTATTTTTTAACTCTCGAAGCCCGCATGTTATCTTATTTTACGGTCGATGCGATATCGGGGAGACCCACCGTCTAAGCCACCTGCGGAGCACACTTTGTGTGTTTTAAGCCTTACCTTTTAGCGCCCGCAAGTTTTTTTTTTTTTTTTGTGATGCGATGTGTAAACACCCATCCATATCAACAGGCGCGATCACCGTTGATCTAACCCATGGGCACAAGCAACCCGATGTTTAACCCAAATGGTGCCTCCGATGTTGACCTCGTCGGGCCTCTTTTGACCAAGATCAATGGTTGATATCTACCCGGGGGGCACAACGCTGATGATTGAACGGTACCTTAAGGTCCCTCCGCAGTGACGTATAGCACGAGAGTTAAAAATTAAGATAGTTGATGTGCGATGGAGCATGGATGCGATGTGGATCAGAACCATATTGCATAAAATTTGAAGTTTGCCAGTTTGTGTTTTTGAACACATTTTCGCATGTTTTTGTTTATAAGTAGGAATATGGCCTACATGTCGATTAATGAAGAAATGGGTCTATTGACGGCCCAAGGACAAATTTCGTTGAACGTCTGTTTAGCATTGAAGCAACATTGATTAGTATTAGTTCTTTATAGGCTTCGGCCATTTTTGATATATGCTATGTAATTTGCATTATGTTAGTGAGAGAGAGAGAGTGATGGAATGAAAAAGAAGCTTTCAATCATTCTCTTGTGTATCGCTGCCTGTGTATTGACTGTTTAATTTCCACATTTTGTTTGTATTCTCTGTGTTGTGGGGGAGCATCCCTTTGTTATTGATTTCATTCAATATTTTCAACACTCTGGATCAATTATGTGTTTTACATGATGTAAATAGTGTGTCAGACGATATGTTGGATGTTGGGGTATTTCTTGGGTTAATAAATCTGATGACTATTTCTATTCCTGAACCTGAGTGAGTCTGATTTTGTTGTGCAATATTGTAATGGAGTCGGGGTTTTTGTGTTAATTTTTCATAAAGAAACATTATTGTTTACATTTATAGTTACATTTCATCACTAAAATGTTACATTCACCAAAAATAGATTTTACATTGTACATATTTATATCATTAACCATTAGAAAATGAAACTATGTAGAAAGAACAACACCACCACCATAATCATCATCTAAAGAGCAGAAGGTAAAAGATCAAAGGAAGAGAAGCATGAAGACATAGAGACACCAGGTTTGGTCTGAGACCAGGGAAAAACCCACTATGGGGAAAACCCATGGAAATTCTTCTTCTTAGATCTTCATTGAATGATTCAGCAACACTACAATGATCCATGAGTACATATCTTTACGATGTTGAAAAAAATAACATACAAGCACTAAAAACATACCCATAATTTTGCATGAAGGAAATTGATTTTGAGAATTGAAATGTATGGAAATACGGGTGCAGATGCGGGTCCGCTCATATCTAACCCGCGTATACAATTTAAAATATTAAAAATTATATAATATCCCTATTAATTGGGTGGGGTTTATGGGTTTCACTTGAAGACCACTTGCACTAGCCCATGGCCAAACTATTTCCCAACTGAAAAACTAATTTGAGGAAGTATAAATACACCTCATTAGGAAGGCCCAAGGAAGAGAGAGAGAACGCTATTAACACTATAGCCTATTATAGCCCATATCAAGGCTAATAATCCTTGTGCCTCCTGAAGTTCCCAGGTTCAGGAAACCCTTGTTTCCTTCTGATGTTCACCTCCCTTATTTGACATCCTTTGTGCACCTTTTATGGAAGAAGATTGTCACAGCTTGGGCTGGATGGATCCAGAGGACGGTTTCTCTTGGAGCCATGGCTGATTTCAGGCGATATCTCCACTTTCTTTTTACATACATCAATAAAAGAAACTTTGTCTCATTCCCGATGTCATTTTTTTATATGTTTCATATACAGTTTAATTATCTTGTAATCGTTATTTCATGTTATCTTTCATGAGTTTATATGATCTAACATACTGAAATTTAGGATATATATGCTATACAACTAGTCTGTCTAGCTTGTCTTGAGTAGGTTGCAGGCCATGAAGCACGAGGAGTAGCAGAGGGTTTGCACCCTATGGGAACGACCTCAAACATAGGACATACGGGTAAGGTCACCTATCCCTAGTTTACTAGTTTAAGCATTAGGACTCTTAATTTGATTGCTTCTTGTGATTGTGTATCTTCCGCTCTGTTAGGTCCCTCAACCCAGACCTTAGGGTATTTTTTCCCGCAACACTTCTACTAGGGCCTTACCTACCTACGGCTTTGCTTAAATAGACCTAGGTCTGGAATGTGCACCAGAATTTGACCCCGATCCACTCAGTGCCAATGCGCGAGCTCCTTTTGACATACCTGTGCAATCCAAAACATAAACATAGACGAAATAAACTTATGGGTCAAAATCATTGATCGCTTGAGAAAATGTGCAAATGAGCTTGAGGTCGCCTCTATTTATAACTTTGTGAGTAATCTCTTGGGGCTTTTACAGGATCAACATGTGGTTAGGCCAACCCGTAAAATATTAAATTAAATCATAACTTAACTTTTGCCTAACTGTTTTGGGTGAGATATAGGTCGATTTTGAACTTATTGAAAAGAGGAATCTAATTATATTATTATCTTGATCATCTGAGCTATCCAATGTCGAATTCGACCTTAGTTGCAAAAAATTAACACTCCCTTTCAACTAGGAAGAATTCCACTTTGCAATCTCTGCTTGTAGTTCTTTGTATCATGGAGTCATCACGGTTCAACATAATCTGCTAATATTTGTTCATCGATCAATATTCCATTCTGATATTCATGCATTGTCATGTGTTTTAACTGAACATATTTTTCATGTAGTCGTAATGTTGTGAACCTTTCTCATTACAAATCATCAATATACTCTTCATGCTCATTTCTCTTTATCTCTTGATTGTTTCTTCTTGTATGTTGAACATTCTCAGATCTAGAAGAATAATTTGTCACTGGAGGGGAGCTTGGGATACCACCCTTAATTCATTAGGCTGTCATTCTAGAGTCTTTTCCATTGGGCTACTACCCTAAATATCATCAATAGAGAGCATATCAACAAGGAACACATCTCGTTGAGCACATATCCTAGAATCTCATGGGGGAGCTATATCTCTACAACCCCATGTCTAGGAAATAGGATATCCATCCATGTAGGGGATATCATCTCGACCCTGGTGTCACATCGGGGATATCACTCTCAACCCATAATCACATAGGGTTATTTCATATCAGGGAGCTCACTCTCAACTCGAAATTGCATAGGGTCATCCAAACCCATCTTGTTTCCTATTGATCTTCCCATCGATGAACCTGAATAGTCATGTGGTAGAACACCTGCATCATAATCCAGCTTGGATGAGATACCCAACTTACCAAGAGGTAAGGATCAAACACCTCCAAGGCTCCTCAACCCATTGGCCAAATGGGGAGGGCCAATCCCAACAAGCCTTGTGATTATGATTCCAACTGGGGTATACTCTGCATAGACCAACCTGTGAAGGAGATACTCGAATTTTCAAAACAAACACATACCACACACATCCGACGAGTGACAAATAGGGGAGTAACTTCTTCATCCCTATTGTCCATAGTTCCCTCAACCCCAGGAGCCCTAAATCTCAATTGCTTGTTTTGGGAGCTCAAACAGAAGAGGAATATATGGTTCAATGTCCTTGATCAACTCTGATCTCATCTGGTATGTGTTGATTCTTGTACCTACAGGATATAAAATCAAGTGTTATGTTATAACATACACCATCATGTAAATCGCAGTAAGATACCAATAAAAAAAATATACGAAAACCGTCCTCCCTCTCATGGAGGTTTCAAATGAACATGGATACTATAATCATCCTCCCTCTCATGGAGGTCACACATATAATATAATCATCCTCCCTCTCACATAGGTGTTAGTCACAAGCCTCAACTTCTGTTAAATAGTTGTGTTGTCTCAAATGAATACAGAACACATAGTCCCAACTATACGTATTTGGGAATCTCTATCATCATCATGTATCCATGTCTTATCTAGATCATGCTCGATCAACTCTTTAAGGAGCTTCTACATCATGCCTCACAACTAGCCTAGCTAATAGCATTGTACACGCCCTTGGTCATGCTATGGACCTCTCATCCAAAGTGTCATGGCACATCTCATACTAAGGCAACATCCAAATGTGCTCATCAATCCAAAACATCATTAGTTCATTCATGCAGTTACATACCATGGGAGAAATATCTCAACCAAATAAAGGATGTTTGGTGGCAATTCTGAGTGAAGCAACTCAATCATGAATTCAATCATGTGTTATACACATCAGATAAGTAAGAATTTTCAACATAGAACATCAATGCTTCAACCAAATACCAGATGCCATATCATGTTCAATTAACATTTGAACTTTAAATTAGAGTATCCAAGGATTTACATTACACTAAGACATTTCAATAGTCTTGCTATATGGAATTTCTTTCCCAAATTGCATAGATCAATTTATCATGCCATGATACATGATTACGATATTCCAAAATGCATCTCCCTCTTTCTTAGATTATAAGAGGGTCATCACCTATCAATGATAGACTATTAGTATGTATAATCAAAGCCAAAAATCAAGGCCCATTAGGGGAATTTTGAGGTCTAAAATGAGCCTCCTAAGGAAAATGTACAATCAAAATTCACTTTATGAGAACCAATCACATTTTAGGGGATGCCATCATTCCTAATGGTTGAGGTGGCATTTCTTGAGTTAAAGGTACTTACTTGTCAAATTCTCAATGGTGGATAAAATATCATGGTTAACCAAGGTAGTGCTCTAAGTACTTTTAAATTCAAAGTAAAGTACTCATAATAAATGTCATTTCACACTTTTTGAATAAAAATATATTATTGTCATTTCATATTTTTTGAAAGAAACAATGCATATCCCTATACATTTATTATATTATATTATATTGTTTTATATAGTATATTAATTACATGTTATTATAAAATTTAAATAATATAAATTTTAATTAATAACATATAATATAATTAAGAATTTATAAATTTATATTTATATTTTATTTTAAGTTATTTAAGTACAAAGGACAAATGCATTAGTTGTTCAATGATAATGACTTTTTCTTGAAAAACTCATTCTTATTTATAGTCACATCAATACAATTTTTTTAATAATTTTATTTTGGTACAACTTTTGAATTGAATTTAACTATGGTTACATGGATTGTGGTGCAAAAAGTGAATTACAAATTCATAAATATTATTTTATTAGTTTAGTTATTATTTTATTATTTCCTTAGGAGGCCCATTTTAGACTTCAAAGTTCCCCTAATGATACCTTGGAACTCATTAACGTGACTTCATCGGAGATCAGCCAAATATAAACAAATTTGAATCAAGGATTTTGCATCACACAACACTTTCTATGAGCCTAAGGCCTTATCATGCTGACATATCCATCCTTACTCAAATCACTACTGTGTTAACTAAATCATCTCATCCAAGTTTAGAAGCGAGTCACTACTATTATCAAAGACATTGATTTCATAGTTATCAATTCTTTCAACCATAGACAGGTAGCACACATATCAAGTCTTGACTTAATTTCATGTCAAGCTCTCAAGTCTCTCATTTAACATGTCATTATAGGCCATTTCCGTCATTAGACATAAGTGAATACATATCAAGATTAATTCATGCATTTTAATACTACGTCACAACAACCATTGTGCTAGGAACAAGGAGGCCAATACATAACCATATGTCTATAAACTCACATATGACACTGAATTTTACTATGCCCACATAACATATTCATATGGGAAAATCAACCATCATGAGATCAAATCATGTCAAATTCAAAAGTGCAGGCATGGTAATATCTATAAATCTAGACATTTCTAAATCATTAAGCCTCATGTCAAAAGTACCAAACAATGTTTATCAATATCAATAAGCCTTAAACATGATGGCATATCCATATGAATGGCTCGGTCACCTGCACAGACAAGTTCAGATAAGAAATACGAACTTTCCCGACTAACAGATCTTATTGGCATCTGCAATAAATATGAAAAACTATCATTTTCCAAGTGACCATCTGATTTCATTCTCAATTCCAGTAATACTAGAAATAAATTCACAATGACAAGACAAATCAGAGATCCATGGATTCAGAGTATAGACCGAATTCATTATACAAAAATTCAATTCTATTTCTACTAGGCATAATCACAACTATGAGCCTTCCTTTGCACGAATTAGGATCAAACCTTTATTGTAGATCAACAATGTCAGATACTTAAATCATATTTCAATAGATCATAAATCACAAGATGAAAAAAGAATATTTCAGGAGATATTCTCCCTCTTAATGAGAATCCATTTCATTCATTTCACCAACAAGTCTTTACATGGTTAATGTGACATCACAACCTTAAGATCCAATAACAATACATCAAGTTAAAGAATTTAATTTCATCGCGTGCTATAACCACACATAGTCATCAATCTAAACATCCATCACATAGATAATACCATGCATATCATAATCAATAGGATAAAGTTAGTTTAATCAATAAACAAAAAAGGAGAAATTACTCTTCTCTATGAGCTTTCATCATGTTGATCACATGTATTATTAGTACCATATCAATGAGGTAAACTTCCATAAGAAATCCAATAGATCTTATGCATTTCAATAATCAAGAGTACCATCCACTAAAAATTAGAATTAGGATCTAAAATAAATAGATGTTATCCACACATTAATTTATGCTATTATATCCATGATCGGCAATCACATCCACCATTGCATCAACACAAATCTCAATCACTCTTATATGAGCATGCATGACCCATCCGAGAAGTAGACATTCTCAATATACCGAAGGGCTTACCTAGCCATCCAATGTTGTAGCTAAATCATAACATTAAACAAATATACCATGGATGAATTACCATATTACCTGTGCACCTTCACATAGGCAGCTTTTAGTGCACAAGTACCTCTTTACCTTTTCAAATCTACCCATCTTTCCTTTTCCAGATCTAGCTACATTTCCAGATCTAGCCAACTTTCCTTCATTTCTCGATCTAGCTATCTTTCCTGCATTTCCAAAGATCCTCAAGAGGGATCTACTCATCACATCTCGTCACAAAGGTTAGATATATCCAGGTGCTCAAATATACATGCAAGAAGTAATGGCTAGAAACAATAATCATAGAAATCAGATCCATTAGCATAAACAAGAGTAAGGGTTATAAGTCAAAGAATACTTATCTTCAACGAGAGATGATCCTATCCATATTGAACCAAATTTCAAGAGTTAGTCATACATCATAAAGTAGTGTTTCCTTCAATCAGCAAATTGATCGATAACTAGGTCAACTTTCAAACTGATCCAAGTGCTTGAGAATCTTCACAAAGGCCATGTGAGGGTTTCATATACCAAATCTCAAGAATTTACCATAAAACAGGGTTTCTCTCAAACCCTTATCCACTAACTTCCCCGGGCTTTCTTCAAACCCAATAATTTTTTTAGGTATCTACCATCCTCTGCTTACTTCCATAGAAGTGTCTCGTTGGGATGATCCTCATGATTTTATTCAACAATATATAATACCATGTTAATTTTTCATAAAGCAATATTTTTATTTACTTTGATAGTTACATTTCATCATTTACATGTTGCATTCACCCCAAATAAATTTTCCATTGTACAAATATATATCGTTAACCATCAGAAATTGAAAATATACAGAAATAACAACACCATCATCTCCATCATCATCGTCTAAGTAGCGGAAAGTAAAATTTCAAAGGAAGAGAAGCATGAACACATAGAGACACCACGACTAGTCTAAGAGCAGGGACAAACCCACTACGGGGAAAACCCTTAGAAATTGTTCTTCATATATATTCATTGAATGATTCATCAGCAAGAGTATAATGATCCATGTGTACATATCTTTACGATGTAGAAAAAAAATAACATACAAGCACTACAACCACATCCATACCTCTCGATGAAGGAAATTGAATCTGAGAACTGAACTACACAGTCACTGGCTATAGAAAAATGATGAACACGACTGATACTGAATGATTAATGAAGATACATCTGCAATGAAAGAAACCATATATGATCTACATATTTATAGATCTATAATACCAAAACTTGAATCTGAAATATCACCAAGTGATCTCAACTCTTAAGTCCAAGATTTGAATCTGAGAGTCTGTCATTGATGCTCTTATGCAACTGTGACTGAACAACTGAATTCTGGAAGCACTACACAATCAATTGAAGGTGATCTAAATCTAATCTGCCCAGTAACTCTCTGATCTGCGGCCTTAACATGCTCATCTTGCGGCTCTGTACCTCTAAGACGCTACCACAACAGCCTGTGACCGTGACTTAGCTTTAGAAAATCCTGATATGACCTCAGGGCTTTGGCTACACCATTAACATATTGTGCTAGCAGCTTTGGAACCTTGGCCACCGGCATAACACATCCTACCCATGACTCGGCTTCAAAAGGGCCGCTAATAAGGCCTTACCTAATCATGACTCTGTTTCAATAGACCCAAGTCTGGAATGTGCACCAGACTTTGGCTCCGATCCACTACAAGCCACTGTGCGAGCTCCTTCCAATGTACCCATGCGAGCGAAAACATAAAAATAGACGGAAAAAATTAATGGATGAAAATCATAGATCGCTTGAGCAAGTGTGCACATGAGATTGATGTCACCTCTATTTATAACTTTGTGAGTAACTGCTTGAAGCTTTGACTGGATCAACATGAGGTTAGGCCAACCCATAAAATATTACATTAATTCATAACTTAACTTATGCTTAACTGATTGGGGCGATCTATAGGTCGATTTTATCCTCTCCAAAAGAGGAATCTAATTAAATTATTATATTAATCATATGAGATGTCGAATGTGGAATTTGACTGTAGCTTAAAAATATTAACATGTTGATGGGGGACTGATAACATTGCATATAAACAATTGAATGTGGGTTTTACATCTGGGGATATCCCCTGTTGTGTCCTCCATAGTCACGATATCCCCTTTGGTGCTCGTTACTGTTAGGGCCCTATATTACTAGTGTAATCCCTTATTGTTGCTACTGTAGCCACCTTATTGTTATTTTTGTACCCCTGTAGTCGCCATATTATTATTATTGTGCCCCATAATATCCCACTATTTTTATTTTTGTGCCCTTAAATTATTATTGTTAGGTAAGCTAGGATTATATTGTGACCCCATGGACTCCTATATATAGAAAGGAGGTTTTTTCATTTGAATCATCTAAGAATTCTTCATTTATGTAATAAAATAGGTTTCCCCCTCAAACTGGTTGATTTCAAAGTTGTTTATCTCTCTTTTCTTCTATTTGTGAGCTACTTTCATAACATTTAGTATCAGAGCTTTGGATTATAGGGTTTTGCTGCTTCAAATAGGTCATCATGGAATTTTTGCTATATCATTTTTTATATGAAGGTTCAGAAGCTAAAAAAAAGCCATTTGTGCCAAACTCCAGAGGAGCTTCGTGGAAAATTTTCAGATCTTGTTTCACAATATTTTCGGAGATATGATCTTTGGAAGTTAGGGTTTCTGAGGGCTCCTGAATTTCATCTCAAAAAGGTGACCTTGGTAAAATCATCATAACTCTCTCTCTGAGCATCGGATTGGAATTCTATACAAATTTGTTGAAATTAAATGGACTGTAGTTTCCATTGTATCAATTTTAGAGTCGGAGGAGGAAACAATGATGTGGCATGTCGTATAAGTTTGCTCTACTGAACTAGTCCATAATTAGGTCATTGTGGGAGATTGGGCATAACTTTGCCTTGAGGAATCCAAATCAGGTCAGACCTATGGAATTGGAAAGAGGACTCAAAGAGATACTACAAGACTGAAGATCAAATTTTTGGGATACAAAATTACAGAGACACATTAGTTTCAATATTGAGCTCCTGAAAAGAAAGAAAAAGGTGTGTATTTTTTTTTTTAATTTGCATAAGTCTAGCTCGAAAAATAAGTTTGAAGTGATTCCAAGGGCATATTGAAGCATGGATATCAATATTAGGTTCTAAAATACCCCCTAAAAATAATTCAACACCCATTAAGTCCTTAAAAGGCTCTACCATGACTCATGAATAGGAATACGTGTAACAAAGTTCGCTCTCGCAAAGAGTAACAAAAAATGAAATGGAAGCTAAGATGGATGTTTTGAAGAAAGGCATGCAAGCTAAGATGTATGGTTTGAATAAATGCATGGAAGCTAAGATGGATGGTTTGAAGAATTTCATGGAAGCTAATATGGATTGCGTGGAAGCTAATATGGATGTCGTAGATGCTAAAATGGATGGCATGGAAGCTAAGATGGATGGCGTGGAAACTAAGATGGATGGCATGGAATCTAAGATAGATGGTAAAGAAGGAAACATGGAATATTTGAAGAAATACATGGAAGGTTTGAAGGAAGGTTTGGAAAAGTTGCTACAAGAATCAATTTTCCAAGTATGCACATATTTTGTACAAATTTTGTTGTCATTATTAGTGGCCTTCTGTCTACATTCCTCTCAGCATTTAGAGGGTTGAGACAAGGTTGTGCACTGTCACCATTACTGTTTCTGCTGGTGATATACGCTCTTAGCAGGAAAGTGAAGGATATTTTGGAGATAGGAATCATCAAGGAGGTTAACATATCCATATAGCATTGGGTGACACACCTTATTCTTGCAAATGATTTATTTTTTGGGGGAAGGCTAATATGGAGGAATGGAAAACCATCTATGGTTCCATTAAGGAGTTTGGGATAGCCTCATTCCTACTTATGAACATGGGTTAATCCCTACTCATACAAAAGGTTAGAGGGATAATAGAATACAGGAAATAAATGTGCTCTTTGGGGTGACAACTAAGAACTTATCTGAAGGCTTCACATACTTGGGGATTATGCTAAAACCCTTTGGATAGAGGAATAAGTACTAGAACGAGTTAAATGATAAATTCAAATCCAAACTCGATTGTTGGACACATAAGTGGATGACAATGGGCGGAAGACTTATCATGCTTAAGTCAGTCCTCCAAAACCTATCCATTTATTGGATGCATCTATTCATGTGGCCAAATGAATTATTGCACATAATACAAATGATCATGAGTAGGTTCCTATGGTCTGTTGGAAATATGGGTACTAGAGCTAAACTAAAAATCCATCTGGTTCAGTGGTCCATCATTTCCAGACCAATAGAGGATGGTGGATGGGGTTTTATAGAACTTAGTAACTTTAATAAATCCCTCCTTATCAAAAAAATGTGGAGAGTAGTTTTGGGCGAAGGCCTTTGGTTTTTCATCATCCAAGATAAATATCTCTATGTCCAATCTTTCACTACTTGGATTATAAGTGGCGCTAAGAGGAAAACCCAGAGATCCTATATATGGAGAAGTATGTATCAGGTTATACAATTGCTCATGGGCAATGTTAGATGGGAGGTAGGAGATGGAGCTAGGATACAAGTTGGCTTGTATGCTATTGCTGGAATGTGCACCAGACATACCTTATCATTATAGGTAATATATCATTTACACAATAAGCATATTTCCTACTTGAAATAGATCTCATGTCTGGGAACACAAAATTTAGGCAGACATGCGTAGAGGTCAGTTGAGGAGTTTGGATTTCCTGTTTTCTTGCACAAGGAATGGGAGGATTATACTTGTAGTATGATACATGATAGGATCTCCCTTACTTACAGAGAGGATCATATGTGCTGGGTTGGAAAACTTAAGAAGGCGAGCTCGATGGTCAAAGACATTTATTTGCAATTACCGACAATTGATAGGGGGGAAAAAGTAACAATTTTTTTTTGAAAAATCTGGAAATGCTAGGCACCAAACAAGATTAAATGTTTTGGATGTCTTGCATATCACAATCACATTGTAATATCCTTGGTAAAAAAATTCATGTAAAAATATATAATACCACGGTGGTGAGACACATATTGTAAGCTGAATGGTGGGAAAAAACATCCTAGTGGGCGTTCATTTGATTTATTATGGCTAAGGAAATTGGCAAAGACGGAGGCAAAGGCATGAGGCATTAATTGGAATTTTATTTAAGAAAATAATGGAAAATAGGAGAAAAGGAAGGTGAAAGGTCACATGTTGACTATGAGGAGGAAAATGAAGGAAAATAATGGAAAATGAAGAAAATAGAGGCCTCATTAATAAAATGATTTTGAGGATTAGTGGGTAAGGGTTGGTCCGTTTAGTTTTGGAGGGCTCATTATTCTCTCTCTCTCTCTCTCTCTCATACTCCTAAGCACTTAGAGTATTCTTGGAGCACACTTGGAGAGTGTGGCATATTCAGAGATTTGGATCAAGAAATCAAAGGAAGAGAAAGAAAGCACAGAGGACATTGAGATCAACATCTATAACAGGTTCTGAGCGTAGGTATCAATTTCCATGTATTATTTCGTCACTAGTTTTGGCGCATGGTATTGCATGTGGTTTCTTGATTATGATCTGTCATGGGCATGGATGATGGTCGGGATTGACAGTGGATTTGCCTAACCTTTCCATTTCTTGGATAGTCATGTTGATTGGGGGTTTATTTCCATTTATTATTTTCTGGTTGATTCTCATGGTTCCTTTAGTTGTTGCATTCAATTATTAGTTCCTGGAGACTTGGTTGGACAAACTCTCTGGAGAAAGGCAGAAAATTGTTGGGTTGAGTTACTATGCTTGGAGCCTTGGTTGGACAAACACTCTGAATCCCTAGGTGGGTTGAGTTACTCGTCCTGGATCCTTGGTTGGCCAAACGCTCTTGAGCCCGAGAACAACTGGGGTTGAATTACTAGTCATGGACCCTTGGTTGGAACAAACACTCTAGATCCCTAGAGAAACTTGGATGGAGACCAATCGATGACGGTTAGTGATGTATGACCTTTTGGTGGAATCGTTGGTTTGTGGTTGAGTTTTTTTGGTCTCTGGAGCCCTTGTTTGGTGTTGATTGATGTGTTTGATAAACTCCCACATGCATGCTTGGAATATGGCATGGGGGTGACTGGCTGAAGTAATATTTGGCTCCACCATGTCTATGGCCGGGTGGAGCATGGAATTCCCATATCCAGTGGGTTTTTACATTCATTAATGAAAGGTTTATTTCCTTGGCATTTTATATGTATATTCACTAGTCTCTAGATGGATTCTATTGTTGATGTATCCATGGCACTTCTGTTGGTAATATGTTGGCTATAAGCATGTATTGTGACAGTGATGAGCTATTGATCTCTCCATATTCTTACTTGTAAATGAATACTTAATGAATTTATGGTCAAATTGATTGTATGATATCTGATGATGTAGGGGAGAAATGCTTCTTAGCCATTCTCAGATAATAAAGAGCCCCCTTTATTTAAATATGTTGTTTATACCTGTAGATGCTATGTTTGTGACATATTTGACGAAATGCCTATCATATTTGGGTGTGGTTAGATGAGTTCCAATTGATATGATTAATTCAAAATGTCTTTTTAATGTTAATTATCCTCTCCTAAAGTTACAAGAAGTTCTGGGCAGTGACCTGGACTAAAGGCTTGAAAATGTGGCATAGATCCCGGAGCTACAAGCGGAAAATTCGTTATTTGGGCCTTATATGCTACCTTGATAATGAGAGCCCACGGATATAGTGTCTATAGCCGCTACCTTTCCCTTAAAAGCATGCGGCTCAGCCTCAAAATTTCTAAAAATAAGTTCCCTCTCAGGGAACAGGGCCCTGGAAGGTTGTGTTACCTCTTGGGGATGTCAGTGATGCAGTGCAAGGTGTGTTTTTGGCGTTTCCATTGGTTCCACTTCCTTAAGGTCATCTAGGAGTTTGCCTCTCGTCACATTTTTACCACCGTTGTCTGTTTACTTGGGTAGATATGGGAAGATGGTGTTATAGAGTGGTATCAGAGTGTGGTTGCGCTCTCCTTGGGTTGTGTGTGTTGATTGTGCATTCATATTAATTTCATATATGTTCCTCATACTTATGTTGTATGTGCTTGTTGATTATGCGTGATGGTGGTGTTTGGTTTCTATTTCTCTTTGTGTCATATCTAATACCACAAACTATTATCAGAGCATGGTTCAACCCTTGTACTGGATGGGCAGTGTGTGGATCAAGTGTTTATATTAGTTGCATTCATGTGTAGTATTCTTGTATTATATATGTTATTGTTGCATCTATGTTGTGTTGGCCATGGTGGCAGTGGTGTCACCATGGAAGGGTCGATGATGTTGTTGCCACATGTTGTCATGAGTGTATGACTGGTTATGCATTTCTCATGCTTATGTATTGATCAATATACTTGCTTACATGTTGCTACATGTTTTGTATGCATTTTATGCTAGGTAACATATTAGTCATGCTTGGGTGTTGTCTGTGTATGATTGCTTATTTGATGCTATATGTGGGACATGCATTGATCATTCATGATCGATTATACATGTCAAGTGGGTGCATGTGGTCAAGTTTTCATTGGTTGGATTGAGGTTGTTGTTCTTCAGGTTAGTGTATTCAATTAGGTAATAATGATGATATTGGTATGTTATGATGCTATTGTGTTGGTTGAGATATATTAGGAGATGTAGATCAGTAAAGTGAAGTTGAAAAAATGGACTTTAGGGTAACAAAATATTGTCATACAATCATGAAAGTTTGTGATTCATGATTGTTGTAAACATTAGGTTTAATTATATGTTTTCCATTCTATTGTTATTTTGGTTACATGTGTGATAAATTCTAGTTGATTAGCGTAGTCATATGCTTTATGGTTATGTGCATGCCTTTCATTATATTGATGTTATGGTTACATACATGATATGTGTTAGTTAACTAGTGTGATTATATGCACATGTGTTGGTTAGTTAGGCATGATATTAACTTTATCATTATGTTATATGTTGTTGATGATTATGCTACATGATTAATTTGTTGTGGTTTATGATTGGTTAACTTGATGATTATGTTATGTGTCGTTGATGAGCATGTTATATGTTAACTTGTAGTTAGCTCAATTATTATGTTATATGTTGTTGATGAGTATGTGTTAGTTAACTTGATGATTAGGGTTACTACATTAAGATTTTGATATTATATGTATTATGCTAAAATTGGATTCACCCATGCAACTGGTTAGGGTTATGAAATTCATGTATGATTCGGCCTGATTATGATAATGTGTTGCATTAATATAAATTAATTGTGCATATGTGATAGCTATGCATGAATGACATTTGTTTATGAGTCTATGATGCAAACTTGTTAGCTAGTTACTATTTTGGATGTCATGGCCTTATTTAGGTTGAGTTGATGTTTCATGAAGTTATATTGTGCAAATCTAGATTGATTGTGAAGATAAGATAGTCTCCCTTAAGATACAGCAAGGTATGAGTTTTATTATGTCATACACTTGGTGCTTGAATTTTTTATTATGTCATATATTTGGTTTTTGAGTGATTTGGTGTCTATTACATCATCTAGTTGATTTATTTAGCATGGTATGTTTGCAAGTTGTTTGAATGTTTGATTAATTTCATGACATGAGTATATGTGTATGTAAGATTGCATGAAAAAATGGTATTTTATTAAGATGGTTGTACTAACACACATGTGTTGGGATGGATGATATGTACCTGAGTGTAAGTAGGTGATATTTGTAGCATTAGTTATTATGACCAATGAATGTGAGTTGACCGATGGATTATGACATGGTTGCTAGTTTTGGTAAAATTTGATTTCAAAATGATAGATATGTTGTATTGATGTTGATACATATGGCTTCCTTGATACATATTGATGCTGTATTGAAACTGGTTGAAATTAATTGCAAAAATTTGTATTAGAAACACTTCCATCTTTATAGATGTGAGTGGTAGGTTTCCTTGTCACCATAATTTTACTTTCAATTTTTCTCGCCAACTTGAATGCCTTCTCCAATCAATTAGTTTCCCAAAGAAAAACATCATGTTGGATGTTATCCTTTAAATTCCCTATGAAGACATAAATCTCGTGCTCCTATGGAATATTGGTTACCCTTATATCCAATTTTTGGAAGTCCTCAATGTGCTCTAGCATTGAACCCTTTTGTTTGAGATTTATCAATTGGCTAAAGAAGGTGTTTCTCTTTGTATCCTCATAATGTGCTATCATTTCCTTCATAAAAAATGAACACGTGACAATTTTTTTATGAGATAAAAGCCATTGATACCATATAAATGTTTTTTTTTCTAAATATAAAGTTGCAATGTGTATCTTTTGTGTGTTTTTCACATTATGGAGATCAAAATATTGCTCCATCTGTAATATCCATGTTACGGGATCTTTGCCATCAAACTTCCTCATATCGATATTTGGAATATGGTGGGTCTTCAATCCAACATTAGAGTTTATGAAATCATGATTAACATTTATTTTGTTCTCATCATTAGTTTCCTCTACTACCTTTTCACCATTAGGATAATTTCCTGTATCAACTTTGTCAAACCTTCCTTCAAACCTTTCATGTCTGGTTTTAGATCATTCTTCATGTATTCCATGTTGTCTTTCATTTTTTCATCGATCTTAGCTTTTATTTCATCCATCTTAGCTTCCATACCATTCTTCAAACCATCCATCTTAGCTTCCATGCCTTTCTTCAAACCATCCATGTTGTCTTTTATACCATCCATCTAAGTTTCTACGGAATCCATATTAGCTTCCATGCCATCCATGTTAGCTTCCATGCCATTCTTCAAACCATCCATTTTAGATTCCACTTCATTCTTCAAACCAGCCATCTTAGATTCCATGCCTTTCTTCAAAACTTCCATTTAATTTTTTATTACTCTTTGCAAGAGCATAATTTTATGCACTTGGTCTTGTAATTTTGATATATCATGTTGCACTTCTTCCTCTTCATGAGTCATAGTAGATAATTCTGAGGGCTTAATAGGTTTTGAATTCTTTTGAGGGGGATTCTTAGAACCAAATGCTAATATCTATGCTTGAATTTCCCTTAGAATCACTTCAAATTGATTTTTCAAACAAGACTTATGCAATTTGGAAAAAAAATAGAGACCCTTTTCTTGCTTTTAAGGAGCTCGATATTGAAATTGATGTATCTTTGTAATTTCAAATCCCCTAGATTCTATCTTTGGTCCTTTAGAAACCCTTTGAATCTTCTTTACAATGCAACGTGTCTGACCTAATTTTGGTTCTTCAAGGGAAATTTATTCCCAATCTCCCGGAATGACCTCATTATGGACTGGTTCAGTAGAGAAATTTTTTTGGCATGCCATGTGTCACAGTTTCCTCTTTCAGCTCTGAAATTGATACACAGGAAACTAAAGTCTGTGCAATTCGACCACTTTTTACATAATTCTAATCGGATGCTGAAAGAGAGAGTTATGACAATTTTCCCAGGGTCACCTCTTTGAGATGAAATCCAGGAGCTTGCACAAACGCTAACTTCCATAAATCATATCTCTAAAACTATTCTGAACCAAGATCTGAAATTTTTACACAAAGTTCCTCAAGCTTTCTTTGCAAATGATTTTTTTTTTAGCTTTTTCACCTTTGTAGAAAAAATGTTATAGTGAAAATTCCATGATGACCTATTTGAAGCAACGAAACCCTAGAATCAAAAACTCTGATATCGAATGTTATGAAACCAGCTCCCAAAATAGAAGAAAAGATAGATCAATGCCTTATAAATCAGCCACTTCGAGGGGGAAACCTCCTTTACATTACATATATGAACAATTATTGGATGACACAAATGACAAAACCTCCTTTCTATATATAGGAGTCCATGGGGTCACAAAATAATCCTAGCCGACCTAACAATAATAATGTAAGGGCACAACAATAATAATAGTGGGATTTTATGGGGCACAATAATAACAATATGGGGACTATAGGGGTACAAAAATAACAATAAGGGGGCTACACTAACAACAATAAAGTACTACACTGGTAATATAGGGAGCTAACAAAGCATTAGTAGCAACAACAAAAGGAATTGAAATATGCAGCAGTGTGTTGGTAAAGCACTTGATCAGGAGCAGGGAAATTATGGGACATTGGTAGCCAATAGTGTCCATTGATTTGCATGAGCATACTATGACTGGTATGATGTTTGAGGCAGGTATATACCTTGTTTTTTTTAGATCTTCTGATGAGAGGAAGCCTTGCTAAGGGATGGACTGCCTGAGATGGGGCTGCCAGTAGAACTTGGAAGGTGAGTGATTGAGTGGAAGGGGATTACTAGATTTCCTGACATACTCTGTAGTAGAGAATGGAAGGTAGAGGCTGGATTGGTTTTGGCCATTATCATTTCTAGATGGAATCATATGCACAATGGGAGTGTGCCATGGAACAATGAGCTGGTAACTGTTCACTAAGAGGAAAAGTAGCACAGAATTATAGCACTGGAAATTGGATGTAGCTTTCACTTTGGCAGTAGATTCTGGACTTTTGGGGAAGGAGGTGAATCATGGTATTACCTTTAGGGTGGAGGTATGAGCCACTAGTTTCCCTTGCTGCTAATACCGGCATCATATCCTTCTATTTTCTGGTTGAGAAAATACCTATACATGTATATGTGTATATTATTGTAAATAATATATCAAGATGGTTCATAAAGCTCCACAAACAGTATGGTTATTTTCTAGTTGAAGAAAATGTGCATGAGTATATGTGGTTGTTATTGTAAATATCATAACGATTTGTGTTATAAAGCTCACATACATGGTGTGATTTTCATGATGGGTTTTTCTTTTCAGCAGGTTATTCATTGCAAATGTTGGAACGAGCTATGTTATAAAGCTCCATAGGTATTATGTTTTGTTTTTAGCAGTTTTCCTGTCTGCGGGTGTCATTGAACATCGGGGACGGTGTTGCCCAAGGGGGATGGTTCTATAACATCACTAGTAAAAAAATTCATGTAAAAATATATAAGACCACGATGATGGTATATGTATTCCAAGCTGAATGGTGGGAGAAAAAATCCTAGTGGGTGTTCATTCGGTTTATTATGGCTAAGGAAATTGGAAAAGGGAAAGGAAAAGGCAATGGAAAAGGCTTGAGGCATTAATTAGATTTTTATTTGAGAAAATAATGGAAAATGGGAGAAAAGGAAGGTGAAAGGTCACAGGTTGAATCTGAGGAGGAAAATGAAGGAAAATAATGGAAAATGAAGAAAATAGAGGCCTCTTTAATAAAAAGGCTTATGAGGATCAGTGGGAAAGGCTTGGCTAGTAAATTTTTGGAGCTCTCATTTCTCTCTCTCTCTCTCTCATACTCTTTAGGACTTAAAGTATTCTTGGAGCACTCTTGGAGAGTGTAGCATATTTGGAGATTTGGATCAAGAAAGAAAAGGAAGAGCAGTAAAGCAGAGACGACATCAGGATCAACATCTACAGTAGGTTGTTTGTGTAGGTACCGAGTTGCATTTATGATTTCATCACTAGTTTTGGCATGCATGGTATTGCATGTGGTTTCTTGATTATGATATGTCATGGGCATGGAGGATGGCCAGGATTGAAAATGGATTTTTCTAGCCTTTCCATTTCCTAGATACTCATGTTGATTGTGGGTTTGTTTCCATTTATTATTTTCTCATTGGTTCTCATGGCTCCTTTAGCTGTTGGGTTGAGTTATTATGTTCTGGAGCCTTGGTTGGAAAAACACTCTGGAGCCCTAGGTGGGTTGAGTTACTAGTCCTAAGGCCTTGGTTGGAAAAGAAATTTGGAGCCCAGGAACAACTAGGGTTGAGTTACTAGTCCTGAATCCTTGTTTGGAACAAACACTCTAGAGCCACTGGAGCAGCTTGGATGGAGACAAATCTGTGACAGTTAGTGATGTATGACTGTGAAGTGGAATCATTGTTTTTGGGTTGAGATTTCTTGGTCTATGGAACCCTGGTTTGGTTTTGATTGATGTGCTTGATAAAGTCCCACATTCATGCTTGGAATATGGCAAGGGGGTGACTGGATGAAGTGAGATTTGGCTCAACCATGTCTATGGTCAAGTAAAACGTGGAAGTCCCATCTCTGGTTGGTAAGTTACATTCATTAATGAAAGTTTCATTTTATTTGTATTTGATATGTATATGTACAGGTATATATGTGGATTCTATTGTTGATGTCTCCATGGTACTTCTATTGGTATTATGTTGGCTATAAGCATGTATTGTGACAGTGATGAGGTATGGCTCTCTCCATGTTTTTACTTGTAAATGAATAATTAATGCATCTGTGGTAAAATTGATTGTATGATATCTTATGATGTAGGGGATCAATATTTGTTAGCCATTCTCAGATAAGAAAGAGACCCCTTTGTTTAAATATGTTCTTTATACTTGTAGATGTTATGTTTGTGACATGTTTGATGTAATTCCTATCATGGTTGGGTGGGGTCGAATGAGTTATGGTTGATGTCATTTATTCTATATGTTTTCTTTAATGTTAATTACCCTCTCTTGAATTTACAGGAAGTTCTGGGTAGTGACTTGGGCTCAGGGGTTGAAAATGTGGCACAAATCCTCGAGTTACAAGCGGAAAATTCATTGTTTCGGCCTTAACTGCTACCTTGAAAAGGCTAGCCCGTGTATATATGGTCTATAGCAGCTACCTTACCCTTACAAGCCCATGGCTCAGCCTAAAAATGGCTAAAAATTATTTCCCCCTCAGAGAACAGGGCCCTGGAAGGTTGGGTTACCTTCTAGGGACGTCAGTGATGTAGTGTAAGGTGTGTTTTTGGTGTTTTCGCCGGTTCCACTTCGTTAAGGTAATCTAGGAGTTTGAATATCATATTATTAGCCTCTCATCACATGTTTACCCAGTTGGCTATTTACTTGGGTAGATGTGGGAAGAGGGTGTTACACGCGTATTGACCTAGAAAAATATCCAAAAGAAAGGTTTCCAAGGGCCAGGTATATGTGCTATGTGTAGGAGGGGTGATGATGAGATCAACCACATGTTTACAATATTCCCATATGCCACTTCCATATGGGAGGGACTGTTTGGGTTTAAAAACATAGAAAATAAAGTAACCTACTCCAAAATATCACTACTGTTGAAGGCATTGACAAAGGATATTTAATACATGGATCTATTGGTGTTGGAGCAGGGTCTCCCAAAGGCTATGAATTTTGTCCATTTTTGTATTTTTTAGTCTAGCACTGGGGTTTTGGGGTGGGTCAAAGCCCCTAATGCATTGTAAATGGGTCAAGGGTATACCAAGAGTCCACAAACCACAATTTGCGGACCATTGGATGCGTAGGTTAAATCGCTATAAATAGATGAACCTTTTTTGAGTCATAAGTAGGAACGAATAGAGATTTATGTGAAGTACGAAATGTTAGATTTGTGGTAGGTTTGTTTGGGTTAGGACTCCTTCTGGCTATGTGCACAGAGATCCTCTGTCCTGCTGTGTGCAGACCCTACTGGCTGTGTGCGCATGTGGTAATTTGGGGAATGTAAGAGGATTTTTGGGTAATGATATAGATGTGTGGAAGTATTGTGGATATATGATGTTATATGGATCAGTCCTATTATGGTTTATGCGGACTTGAGTTATATGATGATGTATCTGTTAGTAAGTTGTGAACTGTATGTGTTATGGTAAATGTATCTGTGATCTGTTAATCTGTTGCAAATATACTGTGTTGTGATTATAGCTGATAGTATGCACGTGGATGCGAGCCTGTTGTTTAGATCTGATAAACTGTATTATGGTTATTTATTTAAACTCCCACGAACGACCTTTGGTTGTATAGATCTGATATTTCCAGACTAGCTTGACTTACTCGCTCTCTCCCAGGGTGCAGAAACCTAGTTCCACCACCCTCTCATACTGCTTCAGGTGATACTTTGGCATGTGCAAGCAAGTCACCGTCAAAAGGGCCAATAGTATAGGGGTTTTTTGGAAAACCTTAACCTCTGAACCTGGGTCAGGACCTTTCAAGCCAAAAAATGGTTCCGTTGCTAGGACCGGGAGCATTTTGAGAGAGATCGGGAAATGCCAAGGCTGTATTGGAAACCTGAAGGAAAATAAATCAATGAATGATTTGAAAAACAAGTTTAAGAATTCACAGTAAAAGAAAACCATAGTAAGAAGTGGACCACCGAAGAGTGGAAGAATAAGTATATTTTCATGGATATCTACTAGATATTCTTTGTAACAATTGTGATCAAGCTCCAGGAGTGGCTCGCAAGGCTAGTCGAATTTCAGAAGTGTTGGAAAGATGAGTGGGTCACACAGTGGACCCCACAACGGATCCTACAGCTAGAAGAGATCGACAATACTATTACTTGCATGGTAGATGACTAGGTGGACAGTGTGATAGAAGGATTTGTGACTGAATTTGCAGTCGATCAAATCGTATCCTACTCAATAGCGAAGCAGAGGGTCTTGAAGGGTTTCCAGGGTAATTTTTTGAAAACTTTTCCATTACTGATTAATATCTTGTTGTGCGAAAAAAGAATTTTGTGTAGCCATACGGAGTGAATGAGCTCTGACCAGAGTGAGGGCACAACGCACAGTGGTAAGTACTACAGAACTAACCAAGAGGGAGATCGATCTATCTACAGTCCAGTAAGAAATTTTGCTACACATAGCCCTCTTTCGATGCCACTGTCGAACCCTCATAGGAGTAAAAACTCACCTCCACCCCCATTGGAAGACGATATGGCTCCGCACATGAAGCTACCTACCTTCAAAGGTGTGGGTGATGAGGACATGAATCGATTCTGGTTTGTCACAGGATTGGTATGGACTGCGTAGAACATAGTAATCAATGCGGTGAAACGGGCACAGTTATCCCTTGATTTTGAAGGGAGAGCCCTGGACTGGTACATTGGATACATTGACCAACATGCGAATGCAACTATTGAGGAAATTAAGAATGCGTTAAAACAACAATTCAAAAAACCTAAGTCCTATTCTTAGATAGTAAATGACTTGAAGGACTTCAAGCAAGGACCGTCTGAGTTCGTATGGGAAGCAGATCAGTGATTAAATAAAGTGATCAGAGAAGGAGGATTCTAGTATGATGATAGGCAACACATGGAGTCATTCATTGCTATGTTGATGTCCCACCTACGCATACCTATGGGTCACCAAGCCATTGAAACATAGGAGAAGGCCTTGTAGGTTGCCATGAAATTGGAAGTTGTGCCAAGAGATGATACCCAGTTAGGAGTACAACAGATACAAGGCTAGCTAGAAGCAATACACATGGAGATTTAGAATCTATGCAAGGAGCGAGGATATGGAGGCCAACCCTAAAAGATGGTGCATATGATGTAGGGTGAATGGCCACACCAAAGATAACTGTCCACTGCTTGCAGACTACATCCAGGCCAGGGGACCTAGCCCGTTGCGCCCTAGGGAAGCTGCAGGACCAAGTGAGCCGACGCTATGGTGCGATGACTGCCACGTTGTTGGGATACATGATACCAACCACTGCCCTTGCCTTGCCGCATATATCTTGGAAGTAAAACAACAGTGGTGTAGGTTTTGTAGGTATGTAGGACATGATGAACAGAACTGTCGAACGTATGATCTGATGATCAACCGGCGAAACCTATATAGGGTACATTCGAACCCCTCATCAACTAGATCACCCCCAGGTATAGGAGGATCCCTAGTCAGAGGCAGGGGAGGGGGACGAGGAGGAAGCGCAGGCAGGGGTAGAGGCCAATTAATCTGCTATAATTATGGGGAATTAGGTCACTTTGTGAGGGACTTCACGAACCCAACTCAGCAATCCTGCAGATATTGCAGACGGTTGGACCATGTGATCGAGGACTGTCTGATTCTGATTGCCGAGGTATAGGAAAAGTAGCAGAATCCTACACATAATGTACAATGGGTGAAGGCGAAACCTCATGAAGAGGAACCAAGCATTAATGTAATAACATGCAGCGGTATGGCCACCAGAGGGTCTATGGAAAGAGCTGAGATGGAGTCTCTGATCCGTAAAGTAGCTACTAAACCAGAAGGTTTGGGCTTCCAGAAGGAGAAGGAGACCTCTGTCACAGCTCAGCAAGACTGTGCTCAAAATGAGACATTGGCTCCAAACAGTGGAATCAAAGATGAGGTCAAACCATTCTTGAAGGCATGCATGAAGCTGCTGCACAATCATTAGGCTGTAGAAAACCTCCAATCCCTACTCAACGGTTATGTAGGAAAAGCAGACCCAGTCACGAAGATTAAGGATGTGCACAAACTTTATGAGAAGAAGAGATGCACTGGCCGCGAAATGTGATTAACTGCGCAGATTGGTGATTATGAGATGGACCAGGTAATTCTAGACCTAAGATTATATGCGAGTGTACTACCTAAGCAGACTTGGAAACAAATGGGAGAACCTAAATTGGAATGGTCTACTATCTAGCTGCACATGGATAATCAACAGAAGAACATACCATTGGGGATATTGTCAAAGATGGTCATAGATATCACCGGGGCTAAGGTACTAGCTGACTTCGAAGTCATTCAGATTGTAGAAGATGCAGACCCTTACCCAACACTCCTAGGATTGGATTGGGCCATTGATATGGGTGGAATTATCAACTTGAAGAAACGAAGCATGGTGTTTGAAAGAGAGGGAACTCGGGTGATCGTACCACTAGACCTTGCAGAAGGATAAAGGTACATCGAGCTACTTCATGAGGAAGATGGGATGGATCACATCTATAAGCTAACTGCGACAGTATGCCTTACTGGGATAAGGAAAATGAATGCTTCTATGACTCCGATGAAGAATTAGAAGATTGGCAAAACCAACTACAGGAAATCCATACACTGTGTTGCCTACGAATTACCAGGGACTTCCGGTATATATCTTCCGAGGTAAGAGAATTACCCTAATTTGATGGCTCTGGTAGTATAAAGGAATTTTTGCGAACCTTCGAAGATGAGGTTCCTAGAGAACGAAGGCTATGGGCTCTTAACTGAGCTATACTCGCAACGCCTGAAAAATGGTGGGACACACATAAGGGGGCATTCCAGGAATGGGAGGAATGTCGGGATATGATGGTACTATGGTTTGAACCTCCAACCGATGTGCACGTCAAGAGATTCCAAGGCCCAGGAAATCTGCATGAACACTTGTTCGCTTGGATGGATCAATGGTGCGATTGTACTACAGAAGAATGGGTTCACTTGTTTATTCATGCCTTGGGACCAATTTCCGCTGCCTGGTATCTCGATGCAGAGCTATGTCAGCGCACCCGCTAGTGGAAAACCCTAAGAGACGAATTCTTGGGGACATTTGGGTTAACGGGAGGATTGGAGGTGCTTGAGGAAGCTCTGCAAACTCTCGACACCGTTGTGATTGGTGAATCCAACACCGACGCAGTAAGAGGAGGACCCACATGGGAAACACGGATTCAGGATAATGTCGAGATCCACAAGGCCACCATAGAATATTGCAACACAGATCCATGCAAGGTCTCGATTATAGCATCAGGGGAGGAATGCACAGTTGCGGGACCTCTGATACATAAGGCGGCTAGTACGAAACCACTAGCACCACGAAGCATTAACGTCAATACGACAGTACCACCCAAGTGGGTTACAATTGGGAACTAATGGGATTATGGGAAAACATGAAAGATTACGAAACTAATCATCGAGTATCCAAATAAGTCTTCAGGACCTAAGAAGGTCACGGTGAACTTGGGTGGTATGCATGACACTCTCAACTCAGATGCGCGGCCGGAAGAACAACAGCCTTATCATATGCAGAGGGTGAGGGAGGAGATCGGTAATACACTCATCGCACCAATCACATAGGTAAAGCCCATGACTACAAAGCTGCTACACGAGATCTTGGGACATATGGGCTACTATAGAAAATCTAGTCAGGGATACCCACTGATCAATGAAATTTTCAAAACATTGCTTCATCATGATATTTAATTCAATTGGGATGAAATGCACCAAAAGAGCTTTGAACAAATCAGGAACAAGATGGTCGCTGCACCTATTCTCACTTCCCCTGATCAGGCGATGATATTTCATAAGGATACTTCATGAATCTCCCATGAAGTAGGTAGTACACAGTTGGGCACCATGTTGTTAGCATGTAAAATGATGAGGAAGTGTCAGGTCACCTCCATTCTAGTCTATGTCATTCGATTATCTAGCCAATGTGCAAAAGGAGTATGTTTTAACTGGGCACAGTATTTATGCGATGAGTTTCTAACCAACGTTCGTGAGTCCCAGGAGTAGGGCCACACCTTTTGTTACTCTTGGATATTGTTTCTTATAGCATTGGTTGCCTAGGAAGCTCTTGGAGAGTCTTTCCTCACTGAGATTACCCTGGAAATGTGCAAAGGAGCTCGCTATGCACACTTATGGGATTTCATGGATCTGCAACAGCTCGAGGAAAACCAGGTGTTCTGGGTCCTCTTTCAGAGTAGCGTGGCTGCAGCTATTAACTCCAGACCACGGTTGTCCCTTGCCGTTTACGATATATACAAGGTCGTTACTGCATTTTAGGTCACTCTTCACAATGTTCAGATCAGAGCACATAAAGAGAAAGCCTTGACTTCTCTTTCTTACATGGTGATGGATGAAGAAATCGACAACGTCATTGCACTCTAGCCCCCTAACTGGAAAAATCGCTTCAAAATTGGCACGAAGGGTGTTGGAATCAACAGAAAATCCCAAGTACCCCCTGTTTTCATCCCAGATATCAGACGTAGCCCAAGAGTACCAGACAAGACATCGGTGTAGCCACCCAAAAGGATGCGCAACAGTAGAAGGACGTCAAGGCGGAGACCCAGACGAACTCATAGACTGGTTTGGGTATAGAAAGTCTGGATACAGGTGGACCTGCCTCCCCCCGTGACATGAAGTGCACAAGCAAGCTGGTCATAATTCCCTGCAAAAAGTAGTGATCTCAGCGAGCAGAATGGGACGAAATAGTCACATTGACTAACGGAGACCTGGAGCAAATCACTAATGCAGTCACTATAGCCGCAGAGGACAGATGGGCCGCCATAGATGAATAACAGTGGGCCGTGGTCAACACAATTTAGGCTGAGCTACGAGCGCTACAATTAAAGACAGACATGTTGCAAATTAGTGCGACCCCAGTACGCCCACCCTCCATCATCAGTAGAGCAGCACTAGTTACAGATGACAGCCACCTTTGTTCTCTCCCTGGTGCAGCTCTGGTGCTCAATCCACCTGACCTGGGACTTCAAATCCAGGCCAGTACAACAGTCCAGCTAAACTTAGCTCGGCTCCCCCATGAGGCCTTGCAGGGTCTCCACACTACTGTATTTCAGGAAATCCACCATCGAGACCAACAAGTGCACCAATAGCTCGGCGTAGCTGAACAATCCATCCTTGAAAAAAATGTTGAGGTGTGCCTTGCCACAACGAAGCACACAAAAATCGAAGACACGATTCATGAACTTTGTGCAGATGTTCCCGGAGAGATCCTGGCATCAGCCACCCCTCAGGAAAAAGTAGAAAGGCTGGTCGAAACACTCAAGGCCTCCCGGGATGAAGTTCAAGTTGTCAAGACACGCATGGAGCAGCAGATCGCAGATCTGCAGGCTACATTACAGCCTGAAACACCTCCAGAGGTCCAGGCCCAACGAACTGCACTGGTCACTACATCTATGAATGTCATCATAGGGCAGATCGCACAAGGAGCCCAACTACTAGAGATGTCCATGCAGCTATGGATAAGGTCCAACATGATCCAATATTGCGAGGGATAAACAAGGACCTGCGACAAAAAAAAGAAGAGTTCGAGACAATCGAAGCCACCTTGCCCAATCTGGTACCTGATCAACGATTGCACACCAATCAAGCGCTCCAAGAGGATATTGATGACCTTCGGCAAAAGAAGAAGATCCTTGGTGACCGACTGAAGCCGTGGGCTAATGAAGCTCTCAAAATTTCATAGGATGCGGATGTTGCTATCAAGTAGCTAAACCAAAATTTGGAAAGTGTCACTGCCACAACTGAAGGATTGTTGTCCGAGAAGTTGGTCGACATGGCACAGAATGCAACTATCCAAAGTGAAGACATCCTACCTCCGTTAGCTAAGGCGATCAGAGTATTGCAAGCGTAGGTTGAAGCCCCACCGGCACAGTGACTCGGGACGAGTCACAAGATTGTGTTGGGGGACTATTGGAGCAAGGTCTCCCAAAGGCTATGAATTTTGTCCATTTTTGTATAATTTTGTATTGTTTAGTTTAATGCAGGGGTTTTGGGGTGGGTCAAAGCCCCTGACACATTGTAAATGGGTCAAGGGTAGACCAATAGTTTGCAAACCACGGTTTGTAGACCATTGGATGCGTAGGCTAAATTGCTATAAATAGATGAACCTTTTTTGAGTCATAAGTAGGAATGAATAGAGACTGATGCGAAGTACAAATTGTTCGATCTATGGTAGGGTTGTTTGGGTTAGGACTCCTGCTGGTTGTGTGCGCAGGTGGTAATTTGGGGAATGTAAGAGGATTTTTGGGTAATGATATAGATGTGCAGAATTATTGTGGATATCTGATGTTATCTGGATATTTCCTGTTATGGTTGATGCGGACTTGAGATATGTGATGATGTATCTATTAGTAAGATACGAATTGTCAGTGTTATGGTAAATGTATCTGTGATTTGTTAATCCACTGCAAATATACTGTGTTGTGATTATAGCTGATAGTACGCACGTGGATGCGAGCTTGTTGTTTAGATCTGATAAAATGTATTCTAGTTATTTATTGAAACTCCTACGAATGACCTCTAGCTGTATAGATCTGATAGTTGTGGACCGGCTTGACTTCCCTGCTCTCTTCCAGGGTGCGGAAACCTAGTTCCAACACCCTCCCATACTGCTTCTGATGATACTTTGGCCTCCGCAAGCAGGTCACTGCCGAAAGGGCCAGTAGTATAGGGGTTTTTTGGCAAACCTTAACCTCTAAACCTAGGTTAGGACCCCTCGAGCCAATAGTCACTAAATGTGGTATGGACCATATGGAGAAGTCACAATGACATCATTTTTTAGAATAAAATTGAGACACATGATCAAATCAACAATACGGTGTCCTATTTCAATGAAATTGGTCAAGTGGATATGGACAAATGACACATAACTTTTAGACCCAAGAAAATTTGACAATCGTTCCCTGTGGGTTTTTTTTATGGAGTGAGTGCTAATAGAGATTAGGGACGTGGAGTTGTCATATATATAGAAAATGAATTATTTTTTCACTTTTGGTGGGATGGGAGAAGAGGAATGAACAACAAAGAGAAAATCATTTCATTATGGGAGGGCGTTGTGTGATTCCAGGTGGCTGTGTATAGATCAGATAAAAATCTTGAGAGATGGAAAAGGTGCCATTGAATGGGTGAAGGGCTGAAATGAATTGAATACAACTATCCTAAACAATTGAATGGTTCACATCAAAGCTTTGGTAAGGACTTTTTTTATTGTCATTTTTCAACATATGTATAGAGAACAAAATGGAACAACTGATCTACTTTCAAAAAGAGTCATAAGTAAGGAAATCAGTATGTTTTTTTTCAATGCTCACGATCATGGAATGTTGGTAAATTCAGGTACCATTGTCTGCTCTTAGAAAATCTAAGATATGCAAAGTGGATTATGGTGATGGAATAGAGAATGTAGAGATAGACATAGGTCCAACTGGAATTGTTTGAGATTCAAGGAAGCATATGAACATAATTAGAACATAATTTTTTTTCTTAAGATGTCCTAGATGTGTTTTTGTCATATCTCTTAGTAGCATAAATAATGTAGTGGTTTAGATGAACATCTAGGAGGCCTGAGAATTAAGAATTTCAAGTTTCAAGATTGATGTACTGCCTTTTATATAAGAAGTAGCATTTTTTTCTACTGAAAAAAATATTAAGTTGTATATGTATATATATATATATATATATATATATATAATTTCTACAACTCAAACTAAAAATAATAATTTGAAGTACCTCTAACAAAATATTAAAAAACCATTGGAAATCACCGTTTAAAATTAACTAAAATGATTGGATTGTAAAATCTATACTCTAAATTATGTTATTAATTTATATTATTTTTTTTCTTCTAAAAATTAATTAAAATGTATTTTAATTGTATTTTAATTTATATATGAATGATAAGTAGTTCTATCTTAATTTCATATATAATCTGAATTAAACTACAAATTTGATACACCACTCACAAAATACCCAAAATTAGGAATAAAAACACAGCCTTTAAAATTTCATGAATAAAAAATGCCATAAAATTATCCCTATCATTTTTTTTAATGAGAATAATGAAATTTTGTAATGAAGATTAAGCCCGGGAAGAACAAAGGCAATAAAAGGGATTTTCAAAAGGAAATTCTATGTACATTTCCTCCAATGAAAAAAAGTATTATCTTAAGCGGTAGCATACAAGAAAACCAAAATGCAAAAGGAAAAAATATTTCAAAAACTCATAATTACCTGGAAAGGTTGAAAACTAAGCCTTTGAATAGCCCGTAAAAGGAATATCCAACCCATCCAGAAAACCAAACCCATCATTGTTGAGGACTCGGTAATACACATTTAATATAATAATTGAAATATTGAAATGAAATTTAACGACCATATTATAATAAAATTCATCATCTTTTAAGAATATGTTCAAAAAAATTATTATAGCACATCTAAATGTATGCAATGATATTAACATTTTTTTTTTTTTATAAAAGACAAGATACTTTCTAAATTCATGAAAAGATATAAAAAAAAATATTAATAAAAGACACAATGATTCATATCAATAAATAAGTTTATACAAAATTTAATATTTTGATATTTTAAATAATTGTTTAGTGAATTTAATTATCCATGCTTCCACCTGCTAAGAAAAGTATCTCTTCTATTGTCCATCATTGAATTTAAAATGACACATTACTTCACATCTTTATATATTTTTTCCAAATAAAAAAAGTAATTAGTAATCATGAATAAAGCATGACCATCTGAAAAACAAGCTGCCAGACTCATTGGTTGGTATCAAGTTCAGAGCGTTCATGCCATCTTGTTGTTTGAATTTTGACGTAGATTTTCTCACGAAAAAACATTTTTGAGCCTTCACGCTGTTACTCTTGCGGCTATCATTGCATTTTAAAATTTTATGTTACATACATCTTAATTTTAGATATTAATATTGAGCTCTAGCTACTCCACAGGCATTACCATTATGTGCAACCATGGTCCAGTGTAAATTCATAAATGTCAAGAGAAAAATATATAGGGAGAGAACTCATGTACTTTGACTAATGTGACTTTGGCCAAAGATCCAAAAGATGTGCCTAACATCAGAAACACAACATTCCGAATTGGAACTTCATTCCTTCACAAATATTCCATATTAGTGAAGAGTATAAGCAACTTAAGTGCCATTCGAGGAATGTGAAGCCAAAGAGAAAAGTCTAGATGAGAATTTTGAAGTTCGTTACTATCCTGTAATAATAATTTTCAAAGAAATATGTGAAGTTAAGATCAATTACCTACCCAAATCATTTTACTCATAATGTCATGGATGGTAGTATTAATAATTATATTTTTTCTATTTTGTGCAAGAAAGATAAACCTACAATGTTATTACAATAATGGAACTGATTTCATTTTCATTTGTATGATATGCTGAGATTGTATTTGAATGGCATGAAATTAATATGAAATATAGAATAGAAAACACTACCATCCAATTATACAACTCTATCAAGGGCCTTGGCTAATCCCCTATTGAGAAGCTGAAATATACTTTTCTTCCCCACATATTGTGAATAATTCTAAATTTGCAAAAGATACAGAATGTCACTGGATATAAAAATTCACCAGATATAAAACACTACAGGATTGCATCACAATTTAACCCTTCATTATAATAATTTATTCTTAATTCAACACAAATGAAATCATTTTTCAAAACTGCGAAGCTTGAGCTCTCATCTAAGTAAAAATAATTTCTTGCTACCATCCTCTAATAGACTAGTCTCAATTTTTAGCTTTGAATTGGGGAGGACACTCCATGAGGTATTTTTTGGTGAAGAGAAATGATCACTTAAAGTTGCATTGAGGTCGTTTCCTTTAAATCCTATGTAGATAGAAGATCCAAGAAGATCCTTGGTTCTATTGTAGCTCCATCTACTACCATTAGTGTTGCAGGAACCCACAGTTATATTGTTCTATATTGTAGACTCAAGGCAAAGCTCGGTTGCAGGATGGTAGGTTATTTGATACAAAGGGTATGATGATAAGTAAGGATCTGGAATATATAATATACATTACAAGAGAGATATTTTTATGTTGTAAAGAAATGAATTTAATTCGATGTCCATTTTTGGTAATATTTTGTAATTTATGGATTTTTCACCTGGGTTGTGTGAGATTTCACAATATATTAAAACATACAATCGAAATAAAGATGAAATATGGTAGCTACGTTTCAAAATATTCCTAAAATCGAGATTTTCACATTTTTATGAATGCAAATGCAATTAACAAAAAAAATAAAAATAAAAATCATGGGAAGCACATTATACTAGGGAAGCCAATCAATGTATCATCTTAAATTGGTTTTTGTATCATCTGAAGCCTAGTAACAAAGGCTGGGTCCCTAAGCCCATTATATTTCTCTTACAACACACTATACGTCTCAAATTGTCTAGGCTGCCCCTTGTTAGGGTCCCGTGATTTGGTAGATTGGCAAGCCAGGTGACAAGGTAACATCAAACCAACTTTGGAGCCCTAGGACCTAGCCTTCCTGGACTCAGAGAGGGCTCTCTCTATTATGCAAAGGATGTAAACTTGTTTGCTTTTTTATATTTTATTTTAGGCTAGTTGTTAAGTATGTTTTTAGTTTTTTTTAGGTTTTTTAGGGGGAACTGATTAAAGGATAAACATGTAAAAGGTTTGTCAGATCAACTGGGCTATGGGGTCGAAAAGGTTGAGACTATCTAAAATGGTGGACAAGGTATAACTGCAGGGCTGATTTGGTCGAGATAAATGGATTCTTTGGGTGAAAGTGAAATGAGATGGACACTAAGTTTTTGAAAGACAAACATGTTTTAAGCATAAATAGTTAAACAGCAAGCATTCATGTGGTAGGGCTAACCATTAATCACTATAAATGAAACTCAAACTGATAGATGAAGAAAATAAACAATTAGGCGATGCATAGAAGTATAAGACCCTCTAAATTTGGGAAAATCACCTTCACACTTCTGGGAAAACAAATAAGACAAACAAACAACTCAATCTATGAAGAGGGAACTCCTAAACATCATATCTTGAGCTATTGGGAACTTTGAAATAAGACTACAAATCATGAACAAAGGGAAAGATCGAAACAAGACTTATTTGACTTAACTAAGACAACCAATAGTTCAGAGAGAGATTTTAGAAACGGATTTTTGATTAGATATGAGTAATCAGGACGTACCGTGAATCATAAGAGACATCATACATAATAACCATTAATGAAACTGATAACAAGTTCTTAGCATACTGTTTGGCTCCAATTGATGATGTCAATCAGAGTTCAATTTAATGTCAACTTGGGAAGGTAAACTTAGAAGTGCCACCTATAGGTCTAGAAAGATTCCTAATTTGTCAGAGATATTTGGTTCTCTTACAAGAACATATTCGACAAGATCTTCCAACAACTAAACAAACCTAGATCTAATAATTGTTTGAGATCTATGGTTCTCTTACAAGAACATATTCTACAAGATCTCTTCCAACATTAGAACATCTAATAAGAACTTAAAAACTGAAATGAAATAAACCTAGATCTAACATTCACCAAGATCTTAAGGTTCTCTTAGAAGAACACTTGAATTTTAGGATCTCCTCCAATATTAGAACATCTAATAAAAACTTAAAAGCTGAAATGAAATAAATCTAAATCTAATAATTGTATGAGATCTTACGGTTCTCTTACAATAACACTTTCAAAATAAGACTCATCCAATATTATAACATTTAACAAAAACTTGAAAGCTAAAATGAAATAAAAACATAAATTAAATTATACCTAAAATAAGCAAATAAGCATGCAAGTGAGGCCATGGGGGCCCTTCATAACTCCGCAAGCACACCACTTGAATGGAGACTCAGATGTAGAAGCAAAATCAAAGTATGATTCTTTATTTCAAAATCTCCATTACAAACCAACTCTAAGGTTACAACTCTAAGCTTCTAAGATTACATACTCCAAAATTCTAAGATTACAAAAACTTACAAATGGAGATCAATTTTATTAAGGCAATGAGATGAGATAACAAACTCATAATGATGATCCACTAATCTCTCTTTAATTCCATACATCTGTCAACCATCTAGACACATAACCCTCTTTTGTCCTTGATCTTCTCCATGAGATCATGATATCTTATCTTATCAAATTCGAATTTGATCATTCAAGGCCACATAAAGGTGTCTTGGAAGCTTCCTTGGAACCTACACATTTCACAAAAACAATCCACTTTCCATATATGAAGTAAAATATATTATTTTCTAATATTTAATCAAGAATTTCTTTCAAAAATGCTTGAAAATAAATAATATTTGGAAAATATAAATGAGACCCATTAATAATGAACAATAGGGAAAATGAAGTGACATGGTAGTGAATAATGAGTGATATAATGGAAGCATAGGTGAAAAATGTATGGTTATGAGTGATATTTGTATAACATTTTGAAGCCCAACATACCCCCCAACTGAAGCTCTTGCATGTCCTCATGCAAGCTACTACAATGACTTATTTGATTTGATTCTTAGATGAGCTCCCTTTTACAAGATGTTTGGTTCTTGTGTAACAACCATCTTTCAATCATGGAAATCCTTTTAACTTTGCACATATTTTGATAAATTTTATTTTTGCAAAGCATTTGCATCTTTTAATGATTGGTTCTTGTGTTTACAATCATTATTTACTTTGTTGAGATCTCTTTTTAATGATTGGTTCTTGTGTTACAATCATTATTTACTTTGTTGAGATTAATCATTTTTAAGAAGTCATTTAATATGCTCATCATTTTGTAGTAGTTTTTATTGTGGGAAGACTATGTGGGTTATGATGTAATATGAATGAGAGAAAAAAATGAAGTGTGAAATTCCAATTTCCCCCTACAAGAATCGATGGTTTTAAAATTTTAATATAGAAAGGGAATAGTGAAATAGTGGAATATTTCCAAATATCATCATTTTAGCATCTAAAACGATGGATACAAGTTAAGTTAGTCTTGGAAGAAAACATCTTAACTTACTTACCTAAAGAAGTGGATGAATCATGCATGTTCGGGCTTGCTGCAATTTTCATCCGTTTCTCTTCTCGTGTTGTGGATGAAAGATGGATCTGTATTGTTGTATCTCATGTTTATCTTCTGTTTTTGGGATATCCGATGAATCCGATGAGTCTACTGAATATGGCTAAAAATGTATAAGGCTTGGAAGGTATACAAAATATAGGTAGTTAAATCTCTCCTGACCCTTATTTATTGATCAACCACAAGTCATGACAACCTAAAATAGAATGAAAGGAAATTTCTCTGCTCTATCATATGTATTTATAGTTTCTCAAGTCTTCAACTATTATGTATAATTACTATGTGATTAAATGTGCTGGTGTCAAACATAGTAAGAATTTGTTGACTTAGTGGCCGTTAATGAATGCCACTAGCCAACAGAAGAACTCGCACCATTGATTCCAATGGGAGTCAAGATGCCTAACACATCTTTGTAGGTAGAAATAAGTTTTTTGTGGTAGAGTCACCTAAAAGATCCAATGAACAAGGGGTATTAATGTACTCCCATTGTTCATTGGCAAGAGTACTTGCCATTAAGGCATGAAAGCCTCTAGGTGTTTTTACAAAGATAATTAGACTCTAGGGCTTTGACTCAATGATATACATAGAAGCAAGGTTTTATTGGTGGAAAATGAAAAATTTTAGGAAAAAGGAAATGGAAAGAAGTTTTTAAGTAAAATTCTTGTATTTTATTGATGTGTTAGGAATAGATGAAAGGAAATGTATGGTGAAAGAATAAGAACTCTTGCTGTGAAAAATGGAGATGGAAATGTCATGCTTTATGGATTTACAATTGGTGGAATTCAAAATCTTTTGCAAAAAGGGAGGTGCAAGGTAGTGGTTGTAGACATGGATTTGTCTTTAGAATTTTTCATGAATTTGGTCTTTGGAAGACTAATTGTCGTCACAATGTAATCTCCTTAATGATCACTTGATTATCTTGTAACCTGTAAAAAAAACTTGGCAGAAAGAAAACATAAGTGTGCTCTAGAAGAAATGGCCAGTTCCTTCATGATTCTTACGCAAAAATTTTGTACCAAATAAAACATATTAAGGAAAATAAAAGTGTTGAAGTTGACTTAATCATGATATTAATATCAATCCATTTTTAAAAATAACCATGAAAAGTAATATTCCCTGTTTGTGTCAGATGAAATATGCTCGGCAAAAAGATTGGCATTAGAAAGATCTGTTTTGTAAAAGCATTCAATAGAAATATGTTATGATTTTAATGCCAACTTGAAGATTATCGAAACAATATAATCATCATCTATAGAATCCTCCAAATGTTTGAAATTTGTTTCCAAGTGTTCCATTATTTATTTTCAAACCATTTTGTGGAAAGTGTTTTTTTTATTTTTATTTCTTCTTTTTTTTTGCACTTGTACCAAGTCTTGCAGTTTCAAGCGTTTCCTGTAATTCTCATGATTTTTTCAATTGCCAATATCCTTCACATGCCAATATTCACCCTTTAAATCCTTCAAAATAATAAGTGTCACAAAACACATAACAATTTTTATTTTTTATTTTTTATTTTTATTATTATTATTATTATTATTATTATTAATTTTTAATTGATAACAAACATAACATAACATAACAATCATATCTAATATAAAACAATATATCATAATAATAACAAATTACAAAAAAAATACATAACAAACATAACAACAATTATATACATCAAATTATAATTAAATATAACAAATAGCAAGCAATTATAACTATATTAATTAATGCAATTATAATAACATATTAATATATTAATACAATTTCTATAACAAATATTAATTAATAATTAAATAACATAACTAACAAACGTATACAATGAATTATAATTAAAAATATAACAAATTACAATTATATTAATATATTAATATAATTATTACAACAAACAAATTATTACTAAAAATATATAATCAAAACAAATTAAAACTAAAAATACAAAACAAACCAAAACAAATGCAAAATAGAACGCACAATAGAAGGAAAAATATGTGAAATAGCTGGATTTGGTGGTGTTGTACGAGGCATTGAGATCGAGCCTTGAGCTGGATTCGCAGCAGACAACCGTGGTGTGGCTGCAGGGATTATTAGGAGTCAACCTCAGCATGCCTGGAATGGTACTTTCATTAATCGATGTGAGGAGTGTAGGTGCAGCAGGTGCATATGCGGGTGTAGTTGGAGGAGACAAGGATCCAGCTTGTGACTGTTCGAAAAGAGTAGGAGCAGCTGTGTGGGATCACTACTGCGTTGCTGCGTGCATCACTGTGTGAATTGAATAGTGATCCATGCTATGTGCATTGTGCTGCATGGAGCATCACGTCTTCACCTCCTGAAAGAGAGGATCAAGTGCCATCCACATCAACGGCTGTAGACTGCACCTGAAAGTCTGATCCCATGCACTGCGGTTGTGCAGCAACACTCGAAAAGCATGTTTTGGAGGGTTATTAAAACACAATGCAGACTTATGGGCATGAAACCATCTAAAATATCAAAGACATTAACAACCATGGATTGAACTAAGCCCTCGAGTTGCAACTCTTTATGTTTAGAGTAATCATTCAACCAAATAGTGCAAATCGTGCAGTTAGGTTCACCGACACTTTTTAGATAAGATCCAATTTCTGGCTCCAAAATATCATGTTGTTGTTGGAGAGTCCTTTGCCACATCTCTCCTCTCAGCCTCCCATGCTACTGCCAGCCATCAGGATTGATCACCAAACCATGGGGGCTCTTGTGCATGAGGTCGTGAGTAATGCCCTGGAAAATAACTCGGGTATTCTTGTCAACGAACATTGGCAGGACAGTCAAGATGGCGAAATATCTAGCATTTAAGGGGCTGAGGTTGTGCCTACCTATTCTGGAGACCAAATCCATAGTATTCCTAACCTGCCCCATGATATTCTTTTACCCTTCGGCTTCCTCTGTAGGTAAAAACCAGCCCCCGCAAACAAAATATTCAAGCTGGGGATTGATTTTCTTTTAGCATTCCATGCGGAAACCGATATTTGAAGAGTACATGTTCATTCGACTGGGGAAGAGCAGGTAATGGAACAGTGAAAATGTGCAAATCCTTTAATTGTACAGTTGAAGGGGATTTGATTTTTTTTATTTTTACTTTATGAATTATTGGAATATGAGTTTTTTTTTTTTTTTTTAAATTAATGTTTTGTTTTATTGTGAAAATTTTTATTTAAATGATTTTGTTGGAATTTTGATTTTTTTTTGTTTTAAATATAAAAAAATAAAATAAAATGGAATCCTATTTTAAAAAATGGTTAGTTTTCAAAAAAAATAAAAAAAATTAATAATAATAATATATATATGATATATATATTATTATTATTTTGTGCGCATGAAGAGAGCATACTAATCTCTTGATTTGTTTTTATTTATGCAGGTTAGCATGTATGGATAATAAACACAATTAAGATCTGCAATCAAACCTCGCATTGTCTATACTCTTTCTGCAATGTCACGAGGGCGTTTAGACTCTCAGAAGACAAAGCTTTCCGATAATCAAGCTCCTGGCTCACTCGTGATACAGAAACAAGACATAGAAATGCAAAGATGAAGCAGCTCTTTTTATTCATGATGATATTTTAAAAAAACAAGACTAAAAGAAAATTCTACAAGGAAATTCTACGAGAAAATTCTACGAAGAAATTCTACGAGATCTCGTTTTATTTTTAAGCTATTCTACCTTAACTTGAAAGATGGTTTATTTTCTAAGTAAAATAATGCTTCCAGTGAAGCCATCTACGAATCAAAAGTTCGAACATGCTCACATCAAGATTTAAAAATTTTACATTATATTTTACAAGTATGTGAGTAACCTGTCTTAGAGTTGGCTCAAGGTGATTGTCCTTGCTCTCCAACAAGTACCTGTTCAACATTGTAAAATTCCTCATTCGTAGATGGATTAGTGAGAAATGGGTGGTTTAAAATAAAAACTGAATTTAAAGTAACTATGTGCGAAAATAAATAAAATGCTCCAAACTTTGAACTCCTTTACGAACCTGCTGTCACCAAGTTCCACAAATTAGTCCATAAAAACAAATGCATAAAATAATTACTAAATCCTTCTAGTTTCACTTCCCCGGCAATGGCACCAAAATGTTTGGTTCCAATTGATGATGTCAATCAGAGTTCAATTTAATGTCAACCCGGGAAGGTAAACTTAGAAGTGCCACCTATAGGTCTAGAAAGATTCCTAATTTGTCAGAGATCTTTGGTTCTCTTACAAGAACATGTTCGACAAGATGTCTTCCAACAACTAAACAAACCTAGATCTAATAATTGTTTGAGATCTATGGTTCTCTTACAAGAACATATTCTACAAGATCTCTTCCAACATTAGAACATCTAATAAGAACTTAAAAACTGAAATGAAATAAACCTAGATCTAACATTCACTAAGATCCTAAGGTTCTCTTACAAGAACACCTGAATTTTAGGATATCCTCTAATATTAGAACATTTAACAAAAACTTAAAAGACGAAATGAAACAACCCTAAATCTAATAATTGTATGAGGTCTTACGGGTTTCTTACAAGAACACTTTCAAATAAGACCCTTTCCAATATTAGAACATCTAACAAAACTTAAAAGCTGAAATCAAACAAAAACATAAATTAAATTATACCTAAAATAAGAAAATAAGCATGCAAGTGAGGCCATGGGGGCCCTCCATAACTCCACAAGCACACCACTTCAAAGGAGACTCAGATGTAGAAGAAAAATCGAAGTTTGATTCTTTATTTCAAAATCTCCATTACAAACCAACTCTAAGGTTACAACTCTAAACTTCTAAGATTACATACTCCAAAATTATAAGATTACAAAAATTACAAAGGGAGGATATTTATTCAATGGGATGAGTAGAAAAATCATAATGATGATCCACTAATCTCTCTTTAGTTCCATACATCTCTCAACCATCTATACACATAACCCCCTTTTGTCCTTGATCTTATCCATGAGGTTTATCTTATCAAATTCGAATTTTATCATTCAAGGCCACATAAAGGTGTCTTGAAGTCTCGAACCTACACATGTCACAAAACAATCCACTTTCCATATGTGAAGTAAAATATATTATTTTCTAATATTTAATCAAGAATTTCTCCCAAAAAATGCTTGAAAATAAATAATATTTGGAAAATATAAATGAGACCCATTAATGATGAATAATAGGAAAATGAAGAATGGGTAGTGAATAATGAAGAGATGCTATATAATGTTATAGGTGAAAATGTATGGTAATGAGTGATATTTGTATGACATTTTGAAGCCCAAACAGGTACCAAAGAGCAATTAAGAATTCTTTGACATAACCAAGAAAGATGAAAACATAGAAGCTGTAATGAATCAGGAAACTTGAGGTGCCTCCATGGGCATATCTCAAATCTATTCTTTACTAACCTACAACAAGCAAGAAGCATGAAAACATGTATGATAAACTAAGGAAACATAACAGATAAGGAACACAATACCATTCACCAAGCCATGGAATCCTACATACAATCCTCCTCCACCATCCAAGTCAAGCAAGAGATCATCCACTTCATAAGGCAAAGCATTTCTTCAAAGCTTGTAATGCTATTTGTTTCTCTATAACATCAATTTCAGCCTCTGGTTACAATGAATTCTCTTGGATTATATAGGCCAAAGGGAAAGAAACCCTCCTAGAGCATCTAGAAGGCCATTGGCCTAATACAAATATCTGATTTTGTCCTTGAGGCTTTGCAAAGCCCAAGGCACAAAATATCTTCAAAAATATCTATTTAAGCTAATAATTGAAACAAAATTGACTTTTAATCTTTGACATGGAGTTAAAAATAGCTAAACGCACATTTGGATGGTCATATTTAGAAACTGCTTTTTTAGCCAAAATGCTACAGGAGCGTAGCAGCAGAAGAAGCCTGTTTTGCAGATAACGTTTGTGGGACTTCCTGATGTCAAAACGAGGCTCGTGATAGCTCGTTGGAAAGCCCTGGATGTCTAGATTCTAGAAATACTTGATTTTTCTCAAACGCATCCCTATAAGTCTGTCAAAAAGTGGGCTGAGTGAAAAATCCCAAGAGGGTCTCATCTGCTGATATGTGAGGTAGAAAGGTTAATTTTGACTGATTTTTGCCTCTTTTGGGGACCAAAACACCTCCTTCTGATCTGAAAATTTGTGATTAGATGCCCCAAAATTTAATACATCCAAAAAAATTACTTTCATGAGCTGAGGATGCTCCTAGCAAACATGGCAGTGCCTAGAAAAATGTGCAATTAGGGCCAAAAAACACAAAAAACAAGATCATGTCAAAATTTGCTCAATTTTGGCGAGCAAACCCCTTATGGGTTCTTAGAATCATGCAAGGAAGATGAAGCCAATATTTCAAGCATATATATGTCTTTTTCCCCTTTTTTCACTGGGCGCCTCCTTCGGGCAGTTTTGAGCCTTTCTTGAGCAACTTTGAGTTTTCTTCGGGAAAATTGATTCAATTTATTGTAGTGCTCGGTCATCTTCCTTTGAAAACCAAAGTCTTTGTTTGATTTATCTAATTTATCCTGAAAATTCTTGTTCGCTCTTTCAAGCCATGATTTTTTATCATTTTCTATCTCTTGGGCAAGCAATTGTGTGAGAGGATAAGATCGAACAAGGGTTTCTTCTTCTTCCTTCTGTTTCTCCAAAGCTTTCCTAAGACCCATAGTCTTAGGATTTTTTCTTACTGGCTACTCTTCTTCCTCAATATCATCAAATTTTCCCATATACTCTTCAAGCTTTACTTGTGCTTTGTATGCTTCCCTTTGGTATTTGAATGCTCGAGCCTCATAAATTTCCATTTGCCCACTCATTTGTTTATTTTGCATTTGTAGAAAATGTATGAGGTCCTTTGACCTTTCTAGATCAGTTTCTAAGTCATGGATTTGGGCTTCTCTATTTTTCAAAAGTGACTCAAGAATTCTAGATTCATCATCTCCAGCATCACTATCTATTTGTATGATGTCAAACTCTCTTTCCTATTCACGACTACTCTCATGTTGTTCAACTTTGTCTTTGCCCTTGCTTTGGATAGAATTATTTGTTCTTGATCTCTTTGGAAATTCAACAATACTCTTCTTAGGAAATTTTCCTCTACTCCTTAGCGCCCTAGTGACATTACTAGTCACTGCCAGAGTGATTTTATTCTTTGCATATTTGGTGTTTTCAGACTTTGGTGCTTCTGAGGAATGAATCATGGCCCCTTGCCTAGGAGAGGTAGCAAGGACATGTTCTTGGCTGTGTTGAGGAGAAGAGAGAGGAGGTTTTATCAATAGCACCTGTTCAACATCATCCTTTACACTGCTGCCTCCAACATCACTTGCTTTGCTGCCCTGTTCACTGTTTTCCTGACTGTTTTGAGTTTGTTTAGGGCTGCCATCTTCAACCTCATCAATGTTGTTTAGAGAATGTTTTTTAGGGCTGTTAGCTTCATCATCCTTTTCTGCTGCTTGACTATCTTTACTGTTTGTCTGTGTAATGCCTTGTTTACCCTCCTCACTGTCTTGAATTTGTTGAGAGCTACCTTCATTATGATTGTCTTCTTTGTCATTTTTCATGCTGCCATCATCTTCACTGTTTTCCTTAGACTCTGTATGTGGGCTGCCACCATGGTCACTACTTTTCTGTGAGGCACTTTTTTCACTGTCCATTTGATTGGTTTCATGAATTTTTTGAGGACTGTGGTGTTCCTCATCATTTCTTTGAACATCTTCCCTTTGTTATTCATCCTCACTCGCTGGCGGCTCTTCAATTTGTTCTTCATCATCACTAGCTATCTACTCTTCAGTTTTTTCTTCATCGTCACTAGTCGTGGGTGGACTGTCCCCATGCTCATTTTCACTCCTGTTCTTAGTGTCACTATGTTCCTCATCATCACTAACTTCATGCCTTCGTTCATAAGACTACTCTTTTTCACTATCAATCATGGGTGATGTTTGCCTTTGAGGGGTAGATTGACTAGGTGAAGGGGAGGCATAGTGAGTGGAGGGTGAGGAGGACATATGAGATGGGCCATGAGATGAAGAGGCAGTAGTAAAATCTGGATGAGAATTTAAATTCTCCCAAGAAACTCCTTTCTTTTTAAGCTGGTGAAGGATGATGATTTTGATGAGAGAATGATGGAAAAGACTAGCCTTTTGCTGAGCAGGAGGTTTCTTTTGGACAAGGGAGGACATTTTGTCTATTCTTTTGTAGAGGAAGAAAGGGAGATTTAGCAACTGAGTTCTTGTGAAATGCATGAGAGTCCTAATGTGATAGGTATAAACTCGGGAATATCTCCCTTCACATGTGAAATACTTCATGATAACTTTCATGAGGGGGGCATAGTTGCTCAATAAGTGAGAAAAAGGAAATATAGCTTGGCAAGCATCCTGATGGTCTGGTTTTAGGAAGGGTTTGCAGTGCTCTAGGTCCAAATAGGCTTGTTTGAACCATTTCTCACCAATATAGGGAATCTTGGTGGCCTTTGACACTGACCTAGGAGTGAGGACAAAATCAAGGCCTGCTATGTGAGCATGTTCCCCTTGTAGCCTCAGGGCAAACAATTGTGTCAAGGGAGGGTGATTGCTGACCACTTGGACTTTTTTGCAAAATTTAAGGCACCCTACCTCCTGAAAATTAAAAAGAACGGAAGGGGAGTCATTTAACTCTTTCACAGTTATAGGTTCAAATCTGTTGTGATACCCCCCTTTGTTGACCTTCTTTGGAGGCATAGTTATTTTAGACTTTCCTTTACTCTCTTATCAAAACAGGTCTTTCAAATGAACTGAAAATAGATCTCTAATTTAAGTACTGTATTTCTTTTTTAGCTAGCAAACAAGTTTCCCTTTTTAATGAAAATAGGTTCCCTTTTCAAGAACTGTGTTTTTTCCTGTTTGAAATCACTGAGTTTTGTCTTTTAACCTCTGACACCAAACAAGCTTTGTAAACTGACAATAGGCACTTTTCCTCAATCACTATCTTTTTGTTTCTTAGTAAACATGATAGTTTTGAGAACAAATTGTGTTTTCCCCTTTGATTAGACTGTGTCTTTTGCTTAACAAAATTGATTCTTAACACCTCTCAAAATCAAAAACTTAGTCAAGGAAAACAAGGAATACCTCTTGAAAATGTGTTGGCTATTTTTGGATATGAATTCTTTGTGAAAAAAATCCGATTTATGGTGAAATGGAGGCTTTTTGAGCGGTGCTACGCTCCTATGCACAGGTGCATAGCACCTGCACACCACTGTGGGTGTTGTTGGGTCGGGCGTTGGGCGCCTTCTGAATGCTGGGCAGGGCCGGTTGGTCGAAGCACACAGGCATGTCGCACTATGCTATAGGCGCATCGCGTCATGTGCAAAAGGCTTCAGAGAGAAGCTATAGGCGTGTCTCACAACGTTACAGGCGTGTTGCGTCATAAAAAATTTTCCAACTGCTTACCCAGGGTTCGAAAAAAACATTCTTCTTCTGTCCGTTTGCACAATAGAAAGTGAACTTTTACTTTGAGAGCTTTTATAGCTCTTTTTAAAATGCTTTTTAATGCTTCTTTCTCTCCCTTTGGTGACCTACTATTTTTTCCTTTGCCTTTGTATTGAAACAAAATGACTTTGTCCTTTTGAACCAGCTTGTCTTTGAAACCTCTGTTTGACATGAAAGAGGCCTTTTAGATACACCATCTATGTGCTCTATGTATACCTTAGGCTTCAACCTCTTACATTTTTTTAAGGACTTGTCTCTGTTTTGTAAATGAGGAATGTTTTTGAACAAAATAACTGTGTAACTTCTCTTCTTTATCATTTGCAAAATTTCCCTTTAAACAGAACCTTGCCTAACCTTTTTTATCAATTGAAGAAGGTTCTCCTCAACACTCTAACCTTGTAATTGTCATCTGATGCAGGTACTAAGCACAAAACTACTTCTTTTCTCTATTGCCTTTTAAATAGACCATTTAGGGGTAAAATGTGATCTTTTCCACTTGTCACTCTTGAATATCCTCAAACAACTGAGTGCCCTCTGCTTATTACTGAAGGAGGCACTTTCAACATACTCTTTCGGGCACTTGTCCTATACTCCATGTTTCAACCCCTTTTAAAAGGTTAGTTTATATGAAAAGTAACTCCTGGTACTTTCCCTTTACTCATCATTCAGAGGGAGTATTTTGATAAACTATAATGGGCCTGTCTAAATGAGAGATGCCTCTTTTACATAAATCACTTGTGTGAAGTTCTCTTTCTATCAGTTTCAGAAGTCATTTTTAAATAGAGCTTTGTGTACCTTCTTTATCATTTAGATGAGGTTGCTTTAATCAAAATTCTAGCCTTGGTTTGTTAGTGAATGCATTCGTTCAAACACACTATCTCTCAAACTGCCCATTACTGACAATTTTTCTTAAAGACAGAGTTAACACTTGATGATTTGACCCTCTTCTTATCATGAAGGAGGTCAAGCCAATGCAACCACTCAGGTCATTCAAAACCACTGTTGTGCCCTCTGCCAGTTATCCTGTAAGGAGGTGATCTTACATTTATAAAAACTCAACTTCAGTAGGTATAGTGTCTTCCTTTGTTTATTTGAAAAAAGGCATAATTAGTAAAATGTGATCTTTTCTTATCACTCTAGAAAACCTTCAAATAAATTGTCCCTTCTTGCTAATTGATTTCTCTTTTTGCACGGTGTCTGCACAACAAGACCTCTTCATCTCAGTAATTTCCCTGATGATTTTTCAACCCTCTGCTTGTTATAAAGGAGGTCTTATGCAACTGTGGTAAGTGGGTCCCTTTTCTTATTTCTGAAGGAGACCATAAAAATGTGTTTGTGACCCTCTGCTCATTTTGAAGGAGGTCCTATTAAACATATAAACTTCATCCATCTCAACAGTGTCCCTTGTTCTGTTTGTTTGAAAAATACAAAATAGAAGACAAAAGTGAATCTTTGGCATTTATCCTTGATGAAATCATTTGAGTCATAATTCCCTTTGCTTTATGAGGACTTGTCAGTAATGTATATCCCTTTTGCATAAAATCACTGGGAATCTTCAGGAGTAAATAATGTGCTTTGTAAATGGTGAGCGCTCTTTGCTAGACATCTTTGAACTAACTCCTTCCCTTGACTGTGTTTTCAGGGGTAGTGAAATTGTTTGTGATAGTCTTTCAAAGTTTAGTTCATGATAAGGTATAAGAAGCGGTTTTCCTTATTATATTCTCATCCTGGTTGCCTAACTTGCTTTGAAGCTCTCCTTGTCAAAGACTGTCTTCTTTTTGAAACAGAGAAAATTGTAATGCGAGGTCACCCTTCGGATTTAAACCATGTGTATTTGCTGTTTTTTTACTTACTGCCCTCCATCTGAATATTGATGGAAAACTATTTCAATATGAGAAAATTGTTAAGTTTGTTCCTTTGCTCTCATTTGCACACTGATCGTCACTCAATTTACACCCCTGCAGAGATGTAAAAATAGATGCTTTTGAAGTTTGGAGGGCTTCTTTGGTGTCTCATGGGGATCATGCCTGATCTAATCATATTTCTTCAGACATGGAAAACTCCTTCTCTTTTCTTGATTTGAACATTCCTGAGCCTTGTTAGAAACAAAACAAAGCGACCTCTTTGATGGTGTGTGACCTAGGGATAGACAAGGGTTTTGTTTTGGCAAATAACAAGACATGATGGCTAACTGATACTGAAAGATAGGGTTTTTGGCTCAAAACAGTCTTGCCAAGGACTTTTTCCTAAAAACACCACCACCTAGACCTACAGATTTAGTCATAGTTTGTAAGGGATTTCTAAGATATAGTTAGGTCATTAGATGACAAAATAATAGTGATAGAGGAGTAGGCACTTGTCTTGTGCTTGATAGTGAGTTATGTGAAGCAGGGGAAATTGGATATCAGATGTACTAGGCTTATGATAGTTATGGATAGGGAAGGTTTGCTGATTTAGGGCAGGGATGAAAACTGAAGACTACTTCCACCTCAGTATGCAATAGAGGGGTAAGAAGACAAAGAATTGTTTGAGGGGTTTTCTAGCTGAAAAGTTGACTTTTGAAATTGGTTTCTAGAAAACCTAGACAAGGGGTCTAGTCATCATAATAGGCAAAAATACGGATGACTAACAGTGGCTCCATTTTGGGAGGGAAACTCCCTTTTAGGAGGTGTCCAAAACTACAGATCTCGGGCTTGTGAGGACTAGTGCCTCATCCATTAGCGCAAATTTCTCTTTTCCTTGATGCTATTCCTGAAAATGATGTTCTTTGACAAATTTACAACATGATTAGCATCAACCTCATCTCTACCTACCCAGCTATATTTCCTATCATTTTTTCTTCTTTACGTGCATTTGAACTAGCAACCCTTTGACATGATATTTTTGAAAATAGAAAAACTATCAAATTCTACACTTATATCTTCTGGGAGTTCAGATTAAACTGATGAACTCTTTTGATTCTCTACCTACGCTAGATCGATTGTCAAGATTAAGCTGTTTGAGAGGATTTCATTCACTAGACTAAAGCATGAAATTGAAAAATGATCAAATCAAGATTAGACAGTCTGATTTGTCATGCGTTCGTGGCATAAAAGACAAGCTGCACACAAATATTATTTTCGCACAGAATGAGATTTAGAAAAATAAGGGCTAGGATACATAGTTTGTTTTTCATCCCTGCTTTCCTCTTTGGCTCTATTTTGAGCATGTGGAACCAACATCTTTGTTTCCTAATCTACTTTCATTAATAATTCAAGCTTACACAATTTGACTATCACTTCTTTTACTAACTTATCAGCAATCAATTTAAAACATGTCAGGTTATGATTAGGCTAGATAACTGAACAAGATATCTTTTGAGCACTAGTAGTGGCATTTAGATTTGCGCATTTTCAACATGACTATTTTTTGAACGTGGGGATTTTCTGCTATTTTTGAAACTGCCCTCTTTTCTACTTTTCTATTGTTTTTGTATTTTATGTTTTTGATTTATTTCTCCAAACAGTGATATGTACAATGAGTGAAAATGTTTTTGAAACTAGAAATCATGAAAATGGTGGAACTTGAGAATTTTGTCTTTAAAGGGATCTCCCGATGCTCTTGGTCTGGTCAGCTCTTGAAGATAAAATTTTGGAAAAATTTCCCTTTCAAGCATAACATAAGGGTTTTTGCATGAGTCTTTGAAAAATTCTGTATCTACTTGCTGCTTTTCTCTATACCTTTGATTTTCGCTCCTGCCTTTCTTGTACATCTTTTTTAGGTAATACATATACTCTTTGTCATTTTTAAAATAGATGATGACAACGTCAAGGTACATCATAGTGAAGAAATTCAAAACTGGAAACATGGCCTTCAGGAACATGTCTTTGGTGTCTGGCAGTTTTGCAACCCTAGGTTTGAATTTGGAACTGCTTCTAGTGTATTTGAAAAAATCTTTAAGCTGTTTGCTTTGAAGAAGAATTAATTGATGATATCCTGAAACATAACTTTGCAAAGAAATATGATTAGAAACTCCTAGCTTCTGTATGGGATGATATGTTTTGGGAAGGACATAAGTGCTGTTCTGGGGAGGTTTATCTGTGTTCCTGAAATCTACACATATCCTATGTCCATTTGTTTTGTCTTTAATTTTTAATGTTTGACCAAGATTTTTTCATTTCTTTTTGTAAGGTTTACTTATTGAAATGAAAGCATTGTCATAGTGTTTTAAACTATTTTCCCGACATGTATTTATACCTTAAACAATTTTACATACTCTAGCAGTTCTTAATCTCTGGTGAAATGACAGAATTTTAGCTAGTTCAATTAGCTCAGGTGTCTTGGGACTGTTGTTATCATATTCCCCTTCATTAAATTTATCAGACATTTTCCCTGGATTCATCAAAGTGGTTGAAAAAGTTAAATATTTACTTGGAGAGGTAAGGTCTTGGGATGGTGAAGCATTTAAGTATGGTAAGAACATAAGACTCCCCTACTCCTGATTTCCAAAGAGGTTTGTACTATGTAAGCCTTTCAGTGCTTCTGTTTTGAAAAAAGTTTTTGATTGTAATTTTGATGTTTGTCCTTGGTTTGAGCAACTTTCTTGAGGGTGTAGAATGTGTTCTGTTTTTTGATTTATCTCCATTTCTAGAAAATCAAATTCCCACTCTTCAAGACATAATTGTTCAGGGTCATGGTAGTTTTTAGTATCCAGCTCATCATAGAGAATCTGGGGTGTCTGATGTGGTGTGCATAGATTTTTTTCAATTTCTCCTACCTGTTTATCAATGTCTTCATCAGTATGTAAAATGAAGGAATTTAGGTCTGAATGTATGGAATACACAGGGATGTTATCTGGCCTTTCTTGGCTGCTAACCATATATTTCATGTGTGATTCCCGATAGAGTAGTCTTGTTTGATTAAACATAGGCATGGTGGCATAAGACATATCTAGTTGAATATTTCCTTGAAGCTTGGCCCCCCAAGATCTGGATAAAAGCATTCCGTACTTGGGAGGGATGTCTGCTACCACTATGTCCATGACCAGGTGTTTTGCAGGTACTTGAGCCAAACTGACACAAAGATATTTTATCAGGCCTAGACACTTGACTCTGCTTGAATCAAACGAATATAAGTCTTTATAAGGTTTTGTTATTTCTAGGCCTAATATTTCCACTACTACTTTTGGCATGAGATTGTGAGAGGCCCCGGAATCTAGCATGGAATTATGTAGAATTTGTTCATGTATATTCAGACTGATGTTGAAAGGAAGAGTGGTTCCCTCTTGATATTTTCCTTCTATTTTTGGTACAAACAACACCTCCGGGGTATCATCAGCTAGGTGTAAAGTATCTGCATCATTTCCTATGTTTAGGACCTTTAGCACTTGAAATTTGTATGAGCTTTGGGAAATAAGTTCAGTGAGAGGCATGGTGATCTTAATTTTGGCAATTTCCCCTTCAAAACTGAAGGGTGATTGTAGTTTAGATAGATTTGGTTTAGTTTTTTCAGCCATGAATTTCACTATATTCTTAATTTGTTGATTTTGATTTGGGGTTTTGTTCAATACAGTGGTTTCGGGGATCTTAGTAGAGGTACTAGGAAAGTTAGGATCAAGGCTTGCCTGGCTAGTTTTGTCTTTATTTTGGTCAGTTCTCTTAGCCATGATTTTGTTACTATCTGTTGTTATTTTAAGAATGGTATCGAGGGTTTTTGTAATAGCAGTGTATGAGCTACCTTTCTTAGAGTTGTCTTGGTTTTTCTTACTTCTAAGACCATATTGCCTATGAACTTCCATTATGGCATTTTGTAATCCTACCTCGGGATCTTTGGGGTCCTCATAATTTGTTTCATTTTGGTTTGAGGATAAGAAAATTTGTTCTTCTTCTTTGAGGAAAAACTCACCCTCGCTATCAGAACCTATCAATTTTAAGTGATTTTCATCAAGTTGTTCCATATCTCTTTCTACCTCATCAACATAGTTTTGATGGAAAGGTGGTCTGATCTGTTGGTCATTTTCCCTTGGTTTTTTTTGAGGCGGGTCTCTTCTAAAGTTTTGGTTCTGGTTTCTATTTTGAGGGTTTGGCCAGTTGTCCTTAAGAGGTTCTTTTTCATTTAGATTCATTCTTTCCCACATTCTCTCCGTGGTTTTAACTAGGTTGTCTATTCTAGGATCTGAGGAGGAAATTGAAGACATGACATCATCTAGGTATGTGACTTTCTTTTCTGATCTTATCCTTGCTCTTTTCTCGGCTAGGTTGGCTTTGGCACTAACAGCTACTTTTTGCTTTTCTTATAAAGTTGCGAGGTCTCTTTCTCTTAGTTGGTATGTCATATATGGATCGAAACCTTCAGGAAATTTTGCTAATGCTGAGCCAAGTGGAGGTTTCATGTGAGGCAAGAGGGCATTATAGACACTGTTGAATCTAGTGCAATAGTCTTGAACACTTTCCCCCATATTCCTTTTAAGATTGTTATATTCGGAAAGGATTTGGATGGGGTTTTTTCTGATTTCCCACCTATTTATGAAAGTTTGGTAAAATGATGGGAGATCATGTATACTATTAGGAGCTAGGTTTTTAAACCATTTCTTGGTTTCCCCGCTTAGGCTTTGGGTGAACATTCTCATATTTATGGTTTCATCTTCTAATTCCATATAGTCAAAAAGCATCACTGATTCTATCTACATGTTGTTGAGCAGTAGTAGCCTCAGCTCCAGTGAAGTGTGGGATTCGGGATTGGTGATCATTCTGCAAAGATACCAAAGGCAGTGGTAACACTAAGTGCGCATACCAAGCTACCATGATGGGAGTTGATGGTAGATTTATAGTATGAGGGTTTGGAGTATGGGATGGGGTGATTTGCACAGTGGTGGTCTGAATGGGTGTGGTGTAGGTACTTGGACTTGTGGACTGATTCTGAGAAGATTTGGGGTGATAAGAGCAGAAGTGGTGGAGAAGCTAAAAATCAGGAGGTGTAGTGGGTGAGGCTTCTCTGCTAAGACTCTGTTGCAAATCTAAGGGCTCAAGATCGTCAAGGTTGATTTTACTTTGGACTTGCTTCTAAAAAGGGCTTTTGTTGAACTCAAGCTAAACTGGGAATCTTGCAAGGATTTAAGATGTTCAGGTATAGAGCTTGCTTTGTGGATGGTCTTATCGGTAGCTAAGTTACCAGTTTCAGAATTTTTCCACAAAATCTTTTCTGGGTCATCAACTATGATAGGGGGATTCGGGTCTAGGTGAGATTTGGTATTAATTCTTCGTGAAGCCAGATTTCAAAGTTAAAGCTTAGAGAGGGTGATATTTGTGGTTGTTTTTTGGATGGTTGTCCTCTCTAGGGGTTTCGAGAATGTGAGTAAGGTAAAAACATAATGAAGGCTAGTGGAGTCGCCAGGTGGATGGTCTTTGAGATTTATGGTCTACCACCAATACTGACAAAGATGTTTTTTAGGAAAATTATTTTCTAGAAATTTTTATGTGAAAAATTGCAAGAATGGCTTAAAACTTAGTTCAATAGTTCGCTAGATTGTTGAGAAAGTTATAGCTCTATTTGCAAGTTATTTTGTTGATATCCTATGTTTAAATGAAGATTTCTAAATCCCTAATTTGTACTTAGTTTGTCACTGATTTCAGAGGCTGCATCATGAACTTTGTGTTTTTTGGAAAGGTAAGTCAACAAGATAGTATGATTTATGAAATTTTTGGTTTTTAGTGGAGTATTAGGCCTACTGGAGGCTAGTGGAGTCACCAAGTGGATGTTTTTGTTGTTTTTAGAGATATGTATTTATGGTCCACCACTAATAATTGATAAAAAGCCAATCTAGGGATGTTTTTGGGGTTTTCTATGTTTTTTATATGCAGCCTAGTTTGTAAGAGTGTCCTAAACCTGATTCATCACTTAGCTAAGGTGGTGAAGTAAAAAGAGTTTACTCTAAATGAATTTATAGGCTGTCTGTCTGATTTTAATTTTGAAGGGCTAATGAGTCTACAGGAGTTTTCTAGACTGTTATGCACTCAGTAGGTCTCACCATGATCGCCATTATGTTAGTGTGGTGATGAGGTGGCTGATTCACTAGATATTCTTGAAGACAAGGGATTTCTGTAGTCCTAAGGTGTACTTAGATTGTCACTAACTCATAAATGTCCCACCGTGATCGCCATTATGTTAGTGTCTCGTGATTTGGCAGATTGGCAAGCCAAGTGATAGGGTAACATCAAACTAAATTTGGAGCCCTAATACCAAGCCTTCATGGACTCAGAGAGGGCTCTCTCTATTATGCAAAGGATGTAAAATTGTTTGCTTTTGTATATTTGATTTTAGGCTAGTTGTTAAGTATGTTTTTAGTTTGTTTTGGGTTTTTGAGGGGGATCTGATCAAAGGATAAATAGGTAAAAGGTTTGTTAGATCAACTGGGCTATGGGGTCGAAAAGGTCGAGACTATCTCAAATGGTGGACAAGGTGTAATTGCAGGGCCGATTTGGTTGAGATAAATGGATTCTTTGGGTGAAAGTGAAATGAGATGGACACTAAGTTTGTGAAAGACAAAGAGGTTTTAAGCATAAATAGTTAAAAATAAATCATTCATGTGGTAGGGCTAACCATTAATCACTATAAATGAAACTCAAACTAATAGATGCAGAAAATAAACAATCAGGTGATGCATTGAAGTATAAGACCCTCTAACTTTGGGAAAATCACCTTCAGAAATTTGGGAAAACAAATAAGACAAACAAACAACTCAATATATGAAGAGAGAACTCATAAACATCATATCTTGAGCTATTGGGAACTTTGAAATAAGACCGCAGAGCATGGAAAAAGGGCAAGATCGAAACAAGACCTCTTTGACTTAACTAATACAACCGATAGTTCAGAGAGAGATTTCAGAAACAGAGTTTTGATTAGCTATGAGTAAGCAAGGCATACCGTGAATCATACTAGACAAAATACATAATAACCATTAATGAAACTGATAACAAGTTCTTAGGGTACCAAAGAGAAATTAAGAATTCTTTGACATAACCAAGAAAGATGAAAACATAGAAGTTGTAATGAATCAGGAAACTTGAGGTGCCTCCATGGGGATATCTCAAATATATTATTTACTGACCTAAAACAAGCAAGAAGCATGAAAACATGTATGATAAACTAAGGAAACATAACAGATAAGGAACACAATACCATTCACCAAGCCATGGAATCCTACATACAATCCTCCTCCACCATCCAAGTCAAGCAAGAGATCATCCACTTCATAAGACAAAGTATTTCTTCAAATCTTGTAATGCTATTTGTTTCTCTATAACATCAAGTTCAGCCTCTGGTTACAATGAATTCTCTTGGATTATATAGGCCAAAGGGAAAGAAACCCTCCTAGAGCATCTAGATGGCCATTGGCCTAATACAAATATCTGATTTTGTCCTTGAGGCTTTGCAAAGCCCAAGGCACAACATATCTTCAAAAATATCTATTTAAGCTAATAATAGAAATAAAATTGACTTTTAATCTCTTACATGGAGTTAAAAATAGCTAAACGCACATTTGGATGGTCATATTCAGAAAATTGTTTTTTTAGCCAAAATGCTACAGGAGCATAGCAGCAAAAAGAAGCCTCTTTTGTAGATAACGTTTGAGGGACTTCTCGATGTTGAAACGAGGTTCGTGATAGCTCGTTGGAAATCCCTAGATGTATAGTTTCTAGAACTACTTGATTTTTCTCAAAATAATCCCTAGAATTTTTTCAAAAAGTGGATTAAGTGAAAAAATCCAAGAGGGTCTCATCTGCTAATATGTGAGGCATAAAGGTGAATTTTGACTGATTGTTTCCTCTTTGGGGGACCAAAACACCTCCTTTCGATCTGAAAATTTGTGATTAGATGCCCTAAAATTTAATACATCCAAAAAAATGACTTTCATGAGCTGAGGATGCTCCTAGCAAACATGGCAACGCCTAGAAAAATGTGCAATTAGGGACAAAAAACACAAAAAACAAGATCATGTCAAAATTTGCTCAATTTTGGTGAGAAAACCCCTTATAGTTTCTTAGAAGCATGCAAGGAAGCTGAAGCCAAGATTTCAAGCCTAGATATGTCTTTTCCCCCTTTTTCCATCCAGCACCTCCTTCAGACAGTTTTGAGCCTTTCTTGAGCAACTTTGAGTTTTCTTCGGGAAAATTGATTCAATTTCTTGTAGTGCCCGGTCATCTTCCTTTGCAAACCCAAGTCTTTGTTTGCTTTGTCTAATTTATCCTCCAAATGCTTTTTCGCTCTTTCAAGCCATGATTCTTTATCATTTTCTATCTCTTGGGCAGGCAATTGTGTGAGAAGATAAGTTCGAACAAGGGCTACTTCTTCTTCCTTCTGTTTCTCCAAAGCTTTCCTAAGACCCATAGTCTTAGGCATTTTTCTTACTGGCTACTCTTCTTCCTCAATATCATCAAATTTTCCCATATACTCTTCAAGCTTGACTTGTGCTTTGTATGCTTCCCTTTGGTATTTGAATGCTCGGGCCTCATAAATTTTCATTTGCCCACTCATTTGTTTATTTTACATTTGTAGAAAATGTTTGAGGTCCTTTGACCTTTATAGATTAGTTTCTAAGTCATGGATTTGGGCTTCTCTATTTTGCAAAAGTGACTCAAGAATTCTAGCTTCATCACTGTCTATTTTTATGATGTCAAACTCTCTTTCCTGTTCATGACTACTCTTTTGTTGTTCAACTTTTTCTTTGCCCTTACTTTGGATAGACTTCTTTGCTCTTGTTCTCTTTGGAAATTCAACAATGCTCTTCTTAGGTAGTTTTCCTCTACTCCTTAGTGCCCTAGTGACATTACTAGTCATTGTTGGAGTGATTTTATTCTTTGTAAATTTGGTTTTTTTAGCCTTTGGTGCTTCTGAGGAATGAATCATGGCCCCTTGCCTAGGAGAGGTAGCAAGCACATGTTCTTGGCTATGTTGAGGAGAAGAGAGAGGAGGTTTTATCACTAGCACTTGTTCAACTTGATCCTTTACACTGCTGCCTCCATCATCACTTGCTTTGCTGCCCTGTTCACTGTTTTCCTCACTGATTTGAGTTTGTCTAGGGTTGCCATCTTCACCTTTATCACTGTTTTGAACCTCTTTACATATGTTGCCTTCAACCTCATCAATGTTGTTTAGAGTCTGTTTTTTAGGGCTATTAGCTCCATCATCCTTTTCTACTGCTTGACTATCTTTACTATCTGTCTGTGGACTGCCTTGTTTACCCTCCTCACTGTCTTGAATTTTTTGAGGGCTGCCTTCATTATGACTTTCTTCTTTGTCATTTTGCATGCTGCCATCATCTTCACTATTTTCCTTAGAATCTATGTGTGGGCTACCACCATGGTCACTACTTTGCTGGGAGGCACTTTTTTCACTATCCCTTTTATTGGTTTCATGAATTTGTTGAGGACTATGGTGTTCCTCATCACTGCTTTGAACATCTTCCCTTTTCTCTTCATCCTCACTAGCTGGCTTCTCTTCAGTTTGTTCTTCATCATCAATAGTTGTCTGCTCTTCAGTTTGTTCTTCATCATCAATAGTTGTCTGCTCTTCAGTTTGTTCTTCATCATCACTAACCATGGGTGGACTGTCCCCATGCTCATTTTCACTGCTTTTCTTAGTGTCACTATGTTCCTCATCATCACTAACTTCATGCCTTCTTTCATAAGACTGCTCTTTTTCACTATCAATCATGGGTGATGTTTTCCTTTGAGGGGTAGATTGACTAGGTGAAGGGGAGACATAGTGAGTGGAGGGTGAGGTGGACATATGAGATGGGCCATGAGATGAAGAGGCAGTAGTAAAATCTGGATGAGAAATGAAAGTCTCCCAAGAAACTCCTTTCTTTTTAAGCTGGTGAAGGATGATGATTTTGATGAGAGAATGATGGAAAAGACTAGCCTTTTGCTGAGCAGGAGGTTTCTTTTGGACAAGGGAGGACATTTTATCTATGCTTTTGTAGACAAAGAAAGGGAGATTTAGCAACTGAGTTCTTGTGAAATGCATGAGAAGCCTGAAGTGATAGGAATAAACTTGAGAATACCTCCCCTCACTTTTGAAATACTTCATGATAACTTTCATGAGGGGGGCATATTTGCTCAATAAGTGAGAAAAATAAAATATATCTTGGAAATCATCCTGATGGTTTGGTTTTAGGAAGGGTTTGTAGTGGTCTAGGTGTTGCACTGAAAATTTTCATCCTGACATTTTGCTATGTGTATGAGCTCATTATCACTCATACTTCCTCCTTTTCAAGTCTAACATATCAGTTCCTCATGTCAAGCATTGAAAATAAGAGAAAAGTTCTTAAAAATCTCCTTAACTTTGGTATCGCTCTTTCTCTGTATCTTGCTTGTGGTCCTGCACCTAATGTTCATGACTCCTGCATACCTGAATGCACTTTATCTGTGTTATGGGTGCGGACCCTTGTAAAGATTAAAAGGCACAAGTAAACTAAAAAAATCTCACTTTCAGTAAATTCTAGAAGCCTCTAGAAAGAATCTTGTGGTGGCAGAACCGCTCTTTTGAGGTTCATGTATCCCTTACCTTATGGAGCTAACCCCTTGATGTGAGGAGCTTATCCCTTTGAAGGAGGATTCTATCCCTTCATAGTTGGAACTGAAACCTCCTCTATTCCACTATAAAAAGAGGCATTGGGTAGCCTCAAGGGTGTTGGGAAAAATACTGAGAGGGGGGGGGGGGGGGTGAATCAGTATTCACTGCATAATCAAAAAATTTTACTTTTTCATTCCTTAAAACCCATACGCTACTTTCCTTCAATAAACTAGCGTATATACGCGGATCCCCTTTATGAAACTAGCGTATACACAGAGATCTAGATCTGTCATTAAATCTTCACTTATATTATTCCATCATTCATTCATCAGATATTCAATAAACAGTAAACATGTGCAGTAAGAACAGAATAAACCATCACACAAAGCATCACACATGAACACCACGATTTTTAGGTGGAAACCCAAATCGAGAGAAAACCACCGCTGCAGTTGCTTAGCCTTCAATATTTTATTATAGAGAAAACATCTTACAACATATGTGCTGGCGCAGACTTGACCAGCACGCAGGCACCCACCTGCGCTCGTTTACCAGCCTCTCCTGGAAGGGAGCTACGACCCCCTGACTCGTTTACCAGCCTCTCCTGGAAGGGAGCTACGACCCCGTGATCTCGTTTACCAGCCTCACCTGGAAGGGAGCTACAACCCCCTGACTGAAGGCTACAACCCTCAGCACCACCTTGGACCACGTTTCATCAATTTTCACACTGGATCCAACCACTTCAATAGAACAACACTTGCGGGCCACATTTCATCATATTTTCATACTGGACCCTTTCCATACTTTTAAGAACAGACATACATCACCAACAGATACTTATCAACACAGATCAGATAGCAGAAACATAGCAGAACAGATCAGATATTTCATACCCTTTGTTTCAGCAAACCCTAGTTTGCATACGTGCTTTCACTTCACTGATGTCGCGTATATACGCGCTTCCGTCCACACAAACCAGCGTATACCTCAGTGTATATTTTATTGCGCATACGCGCTTTCTCTTCGCTGAAGCCGCGTATATACGCGCTTCCTCCGCGGTGAAGTAGCGTATAGATCTTTAATCATTACAGAGCAGCATACTTCATCAGATCAGATATTCAGTTCAGATCTACCCTTTTGCTTCAGACAGATGTTCGCCTAGATGCTCGCCTCATCACAGATCTAAGCCTTCCATAATCAGATCTAGCAAATACAAGAGCAATTGAGATCTAGATCCCCTTCTTCATCATTGGTGCATCATACATTCAGATTTATCATTCAAGTGTAACCCTTTCCATTCAGATATACTTCAGAGAGAAGTATTCATTCAAGCTCAGACATCTTGCACACACACTCATGATTTGCACAATGAATTTCTTCTCCTTATATAGGTTTACCCTTTTCAATACCATGAGCCCCTTTTTCAATACCATGGGCCAAAACAATACCATGAGCCCAAAACTACCTGGACGGGGTCAATTAGGCGGATCATTACCCAATACAATGGGTCAATACCATGATGGTTACCCTTGGTTTTGCACTTTTTGAGCGCTTTAGCCCATACGCGACTTGGCACGTTCTTTTCCGCGTGCATACGCGACTTCCCCTAGGCCAATCCGCGTATACCTAGAGACATACTCTTTTTCATCATAGAATTAGCACATGATGAATTCCTTTCTTCATTGCCTTCTGTTCACACTGTAGATTCATCATATTTTCTTCATCGGGAACATATTCTCTCAAGCACAACTTCATCAAGTAAGTTGTCATCATCTTCATCAAGTGGGTTGCCTTTCAAGGACAACACTCAGCATCATATTGTCAACAACATCAGATTTACATCATTTACCAAGTCCATCAAGTCAAGAATAAATTCATCAGGTGGTTTGCCATCAAGGACAACACATGTCAACAGTCGCATGTCTTCATCTTTATTTAGTGGGTTGCCATCAAGGACAACACTCTGCATCATATTTCCAACAATCTCCCCCTTTGGACTTGATGGCAACCACGATGGTGTTTGGTTACCACAGCAGATAGATACTATGTCACTCTCCCAAATATGTCACATCATTATCTTCTCTTTATTCAAACACCATGTCACTCTCCCCCTTTGACATCAAGGGCAAAGGACGGATCAAAAACCAACATTCTCCCCCTGTTCTCCTCATGTGGAAGAAGCATTCTGCAGATCTGATATGTGCTGAAGTGGCCAAGCTCCCCCTGAGTTCATGCTGAATCTTCAAACATATTTTTCAATAAATTACATGACTCTTCCTATCACCAAAGACTCATTCTTACATCAAATATCCAACCAAGTGGATTTACATATGAGACTCAAGTACCCAACCAAGTGGGTTTACACAATTGACAAGTCTTTACATGACTGAATATTACAAATTTACAACATGAGTCTCAACAAGATCTTTTCATCAAAAATACAAATATGACTTTTCATAACCATTACCAAGAAGACCTCAAGAGAGATCATATAACAGAACCATCATAATGCATTATACTCAGCAAAGCTAATGCTCCCCCTGAATCTGTGCATCCATGCATCCTTTTTCATATGACTAAGGCTCCCACTTAGTTTGAGCATCCTGAACACTTTTACCAACAAATCATCAAAACATCTTCATCAACTCATTAGAAATGGAATTATGAGAACTGGAACACCACCAGAGATACCAAACAGTATCAGAGACACCAAACAGTACTGCAGCTGTGCTGAAGAGAGCTGAACCAAGCAAAAATTGTCAGCAATCATGCATACGCGGTTTTCTGTGCATTAACTCGCGTACATACGCGACTGTGTTTCAGGAAACCCGCGTATCCCAAGCCATCTTCTAAAATTTATGCAGATTTGTTCTTTTGACTGGCAGAGAACGCTCCCAGCTTCTGTCTTAGATACTCGAACGCTTCCCTGGGCAGAGGTTTGGTAAAAATATCAGCAGCTTGTTCTTTGGAGGTAACATACTCCAACCTCACTTTTTGTTCAAGCACTTGTTCACGTAGGAAATGATATTTGATGGGAATGTGCTTGGTTTTCGAATGCATAACAGGATTCTTTGAGATACTGATGGCACTTGTATTATCACACATAATGGAGATAGGAGTTGCACATTTGATTTGAAAATCTTGCAAGGCTTGCATCATCCATAGGAGTTGAGTGCAACAAGATGCGGCAGCTACATACTCTGCTTCAGCTGTTGATAAGGCAATAGAATTTTGCTTCTTGCTGAACCAAGATACTCACCGGGGCCCCATGTAAAATGCACCACCACTAGTGCTTTTCCGATCATCAACACTTCCAGCCCAATCTGCATCAGTGTAAGCATGAAGAGTAAGATCAGCATCCTTTGGATACCATAGACCAAAGTCTTGAGTTCCTTGTAAATATTTTAATATCCTTTTGACGGCCTGAAGGTGAGACTCTTTTGGGTTAGCTTGGAATCGTCCAACAATCCCAACAACATGCATAATGTCTGTTCTGGTCCCAGTGAGATAAAGTAGACTTCCAATCATCGATCTGTATTCTGGTTGATTCACAGTGGGAGAATCATCATTAGAACTGAGACTGCATCCGGTTATCATTGGTGTACTTATAGGTTTGCATTCTTCCATGCCATACTTCTTCAGAATTTGCTTAAGATATTTTGCTTGTGATAGAAATATACCATCTGCAGATTGATGCACTTGCAAGCCAAGAAAGAATGTTAGTTCCCCAGGTAAAGACATTTCAAATTCTTGCTGCATGACAGAAGAAAATTTTTGACTCATAGATTCTTCGTTACTCCCAAAAATGATATCATCAACATATACAACTAAAATCAATAGTTTATCATTTTCAACTTTTGTGTATAAGTTGCTATCAGCAGACCCCTTTGAAAATTCTTGTTGATGAAGATATTTGTCAAGACGATAATACCAAGCCCTTGGAGCTTGTTTGAGTCCATACAGAGCCTTTTTAAGTCTACAAACAAGATTTGCATCATTTCCCAAAATGAATCCTTCCGGTTTTTCTATATATACTTCTTCTTCTAGATCACCATTAAGAAAAGCAGACTTAACATCCATTTGATAAACTTTGATTCGTTTATAGCTTGAGAAAGCAAGAAACATTCTTATGGCTTCAAGTCGAGCTACAGGAGCAAAAGTTTCTTCAAAGTCTATACCTTCTTGTTGAGTATACCCCTTGCAAACTAGTCTAGCTTTGTTCATTACAACATCCCCATTCTCATTTAACTTGTTCTTGAAGATCCATTTAGTTCCAATGACATTTTTATCATGAGGTCTTGGTACCAAATCCCAAGTATCATTCTTTTCAATTTGCTCAAGCTCTTCATCCATGGCATGCCTCCAACATTCATATTTGCTAGCTTCATTGACATTGTGTGGTTCAATTGTGGATATGAGTGCCAAATGATTAGAAGATCCTACAAGAGTTCTCCTTGTTCGTACACTAGATTCCTTGTCACCCAAAATTTGAGATTCAGGATGATTCTTTTGAACATATCTGGATGGAGCTTTTTCAGATAGATCATCTTCAGGTTCTTCATTGGATCCACTGTCTATATCATTGCTATTTGATGTAGAAGGCCATATGTCGCTATCATCTTCTTTTGTTGTTTGTTTTTCTTCTTTAGGAGCTGCAGGAGACTCATCAATAACAACATCAATACATTCAACAACCTTTCGAAGCTTTTTATTGTAACATGTGAATGCTTTGCTTGACGATGAGTAACCAAGAAATATCCCTTCATCTGATCTAGGTTCAAACTTGCCAAGCTTTTCATCATTATTTTTTATAAAGCATTTACTTCCAAAAACCTTAAAATGCCTCACAGTGGGAGAATTTCCATACCATAGTTCATATGGAGTTTTGTCACTATTTACCCGAACATGAGCCTTATTGAGAATGTTAACTGCTGTATGTGCTGCTTCACTCCAGAACATGTCAGGAACATCAGAATCAGCAAGCATAGCTCTAGCCATTTGAACAATTGTTCTATTCATTCTTTCTGCTACACCATTTTTGTTGTGGAGTGCCTGCTACAGAGAACTGTCTTTTAATGCCATGTTGTTCACAAAAATCAAAGAATTCATTTGATGAATATTCTCCTCCTCGATCAGATCTAAGACACTTGATTTTTAGATCTAATTCATTTTCTGCCAATGCTTTGAAGCTCTGAAATTTTTCAAGTGCTTGATCTTTGTGTTTAATGAACCCGATCCAACACTTTCTAGAGTAGTCATCAATAAATAAGATATAGTATTCTTCCCCACGTAATGACTTTTTCCTCATAGGTCCACAGATATCAGTATGAATGAGTTCAAGAGGCTTACTTGATGATCATTCTTTGGCATTAAATCGTACTCTGGTCTGCTTACCAAATTGACAAGATTTGCACATGGTACTTTCCGGAAGATTGACCTTGGGAAGATCACGAACAGCTTGAAGTCTTCTTGCTTTGTTGATTTGAGAGAAACTCAGATGCCCCAGCCTTCTATGCCATAGCCAATTTTCTGAAGACTTGCTTAAGTAACATTGATCTATGCCGTTTAGAACATATAGGTTGCTTAGATTTCTTTTTCCTTTTATAATGATTTTACCTGTATCAAGATCATGAACCACACATTCTTTGGAACTGAAGACCACTTCTGCTCCTTGATCACACATTTGACTAACACTTAACAGGTTATGCCTTAATCCATCCACATACATGACATATTTAGCCTTCACCTTTTCTTTTAGAAATACTGACCCTTTTCCTTTAATTACAACAGGAGTATCATTTCCAAATGTAACTTTCTTTTCTTTTTCTAGAGCATTATAAGTATGAAGTTTGCTTTTGTCACCTGTCATGTGTCTTGAGCACCCACTATCGATGTACCATTGATTTTCTTCACCTTCCGTAAATAATGCTATCCCACAATTTTCAACTGGTGGTTCTTTCTTTTTCCATATTTTAGAGCTTGAGGGAACATGTTCTTTTGGCTGGATCTTGTTCCTGCATTCATATTCTTCATGGCCAAAGTTATTACAATAAGTGCATTCAACTTCACTTTGAAGAGGAGAAAAATTGTTATATGTATTCTTCTTTGGTTCAGTATCCAACCTTTTCTTTCTTGCTTCTCTTGTCATGATGGTTTTATATGCAACACATTGAATAGCTTTATGACCAAAATTGTGACAAGTGAAACATTGCTCATTGAAGTAGAAATTTCTGCGATCATGGAATCTTCTATTTGAATTTACCTGTTGGTTGTAGTGTCTTTGAAAGCTATCCCTGTTAGTGTACCTTGAATTGAGATGGTCCTGCTTTCCCTGTAGAGATCCTTTATTCCCTTGCTGAGTGGTTGAATGATGTAAACCACCTGTAACTGCTTTTAGATAGTTTGGTGCTGAAGTTCGAGAAGATTCTCCGGTATATCCAAGACCTGTCTTTATAAGAGGAGAACGTTGTACCTTGATGATCTCATCTAAGGTTTCAGATCCTTTAGCAAATCTAAGACTCAAGGTTTTTGCTTTCTCAACTTCTTTTCGTTGACTTACCACTTCACATTCTAGTTTTTCAATATGTTTCTTTGCTTCTTCAAGCTGCTTTTCAATGGTCTCTCTGATTATCTTTTGTTCTTCTAAGCGTAGTTTGAGTTGATTATTTTCTTCAAGAAAATCCTTTTCTTCTAGAGCATCCATAAAAGTATCCTTTTCTTCTTTTTGTTCAAATGCCATGAGAAGTCTAAGATCTTCTTCACATTCTTCCTCACTATTAGATGACCCATCACTATCTTCATTAGTATAGTAACTTTTCTTAGAGCTAGATCGGTTCTTGTTCCTTCTTACTACTTCTTTTCCTTTATAAGGACATTTTGCAGCATAATGACCAACTTTTCCACACTCAAAACATTTGAAGGGAAGCTTACCTTTGAATCTTCCAGTACCTAGTTGGAGCTTTCTCACGAAATTTGCTTCTTCTTCATCGGATACATAGCTGGATTCTTTGACAACCTCCTTTTCCTTTCCTTTTGTAGATGCTTTAAAAGCAGCTTCTCTTATTTGAGAAGGACCTCCTTGTCTCATTTCAAAAGCAGTCAGAGTACCATGTAATTGAACAATAGTAAGCGATTGCAGATCTTGCCTTTCTTCAATAGCTGAAACTTTAGAGTCAAATTTTGAAGTCAAAGATCTTAAGACCTTTTCTACCAGAGTAGTATCAGTCATGGTTTCACCCAAATTTCTCATCCGATTTACAATATCATCTAGACGAAGAAAGAAACTGGCAACACTTTCATCACTATGCATCTTCAAATTATGCATCTTCAAATTTTCATATTCAATTCTAAGAGTTTGGAGTTTTGCACTTTTTACCTTTGTGTCTCCTTCATAGCTTAGAATGATTTTGTCCCATATTTCTGTGATCTGTTTGCATCTTTAGCAGTATGATTGAGACATGCTTCTAATGAGTCACCTGCAACAGCTGGTTCTCCCTTCTTCACTTCTGCAACACATCGGTGAGAATACTTGCTGGGTATTGATAACCTTCTTCCACGATTGCCCATACATCTGCACCAAGACTTTGCAGATATGCTTTTGTTCGTACCTTCCAGAATATCAGATTGCTTCCATTGAATAGAGGTGGCTTTATGGACATTACTCCTTCTTGACTTCCCATTGCGATGGATCTCCTTTAAGCGATCAAGCTTCTGCACAAGGACCTGCTCTGATACCAATTGTTGGGAAAAATACTGAGAGGGGGGGGTGAATCAGTATTTACTGCATAATCAAAACTTTTTACTTTTTCATTCCTTAAAACCCATACGCTACTTTCCTTCAGTAAACTAGCGTATATACGCGGATCCCCTTTATGAAACTAGCGTATACACGGAGATCTAGATCTGTCATTAAATCTTCACTTATATTATTCCATCATTCATTCATCAGATGTTCAATAAACAGTAAACATGTGCAGTAAGAACAGAATAAACCATCACACATGAACACCAGGATTTTTAGGTGGAAACCCAAATCGGGAGAAAACCACCGCTGCAGTTGCTCAGCCTTCAATATTTTATTATAGAGAAAACATCTTACAACATATGTGCTGGCGCAGACTTGACCAGCACGCAGGCACCCACCTGCGCTCGTTTACCAGCCTCTCCTGGAAGGGAGCTCCAACCCCCTGACTCGTTTACCAGCCTCTCCTGGAAGAGAGCTACGACCCCCCGATCTCGTTTACCAGCCTCACCTGGAAGGGAGCTACAACCCCCTGACTGAAGGCTACAACCCTCAGCACCACCTTGGACCACGTTTCATCAATTTTCACACTGGATCCAACCACTTCAATAGAACAACACTTGCGGGCCACAATTCATCATATTTTCATACTGGACCCTTTCCATACTTTTAAGAACAGACATACATCACCAATAGATACTTATCAACGGATGAAATGAGAAACACGGTATAGCATGGTTCAATTTCTTACCCCTTGCTTCAGCAAACCCTAGTTTGCATACGCGCTTTCACTTCACTGATGTCGCGTATATACGCGCTCTCGTTCAAATAAACCAGCGTATACTTCTGTATATATTTTGTTGCATCTGCGCGCTTTCTCTTCAATGAAACCGCGTATATGCGCGCTACACTCCGCGGCTTAGTAGTGTATAGATCTTTAATCATTACGAGAGCAACATACTTCATCGAGATCGATATTCATTTGGATCTGCCTTTTTAACCAGACGGATGTTTGCACAGATGCTCGCCTGTCAGATCCCAAAGCCTTCCATAAGCAGATCTAGTAGATACAAGTGCATTTCAGATCTAGATCCCCTTCTTCATCATTGGTGCATCATACATTCAGATTTATCTTCAAGTGTAACCCTTTCCATTCAGATCTACTTCAGAGAGAAATATTCATTCAAGCTCAGACATCTTGCACCCACACTCATCATTTGCACAATGAATTTCTTCTCCTTATATAGGTTTATCCTTTTCAATACCATGAGCCCCTTTTTCAATACCTTGGGCCAAAACAATACCATGAGCCCAAAACTACCTGGACGGGGTCAATTAGGCGGATCATTACCCAATACAATGGGTCAATACCATGATGGTTACCCTTGGTTTTGCACTTTTTGAGCGCTTTAGCCCATACGCGACTTGGCACGTTCTTTTCCGCGTGCATACGCGACTTCCCCTAGGCCAATCCGCGTATACCAAGAGACATACTCTTTTTCATCATAATTTGAGTACATTCTGAAATCCTTTCTTCATAGCCTTCTGTACACACTGTAGAAACATCATATTTTCTTCATCAGGAACACATTCTCTTAAGCACAACTTCATCAAGTAAGTTTTCATCATCTTCATCAAGTGGGTTGCCTTTCAAGGACAACACTCAGCATCATATTGTCAACAAACATCAGATTTACATCATTTACCAAGTCCATCAAGTCAAGAATAACTTCATCAGGTGGTTTTCCATCAAGGACAACACATGTCAACAGTCGCATGTCTTCATCTTTATTTAGTGGGTTGCCATCAAGGACAACACTTTGCATCATATTTCCAACAAAGGGGAGTTGAAGCTTTAGAATTATTTGAGGTCAAGTGCTGTTGGGATTCAGACTCATTTAACTGAGATTTTTGTGAGGAGAGATCACATACCTCTATCTGTCTCAGTTGGAAGACTGCAAGGCTTTTCAGAGTAGAGGAGATTCCTGCTTCGGACCCCAGGAAGACCTGTTCAACATCAAGGCTAAGGTTGTAAGGTTTTCTTTTTTTCAAAGTTAATACAAATGAATTCATTTTTCCAAATAAGCTGTTAGTTAACTGCTTATTTCATGGATTCCTTGATCACCATGATAAGCATGATTTCTGATGTTTACTATACAGGTTCTATTTAATTTTTTCTTGTTTGTGACTGCAGGTTTGCGAAGATAACTCCTTCAAGTGCACGAGGGACAACAACTTTGAACAAGCATTGGATCTACGGTAAGTTCTTTACACCTTTATAGTATTATTTTGTAAATTGCATATGTTTAGAGAAAGATAGGTTTATTTGTCTATTTGTTGCTAGATTACCTTTTGGTACTAGGGAGATCGATCTTGTCCGCAAGATTGATTAATCCGCCCAATAAATTGGCGACTCCACTGGGGAAAGAACTTGTTGTTTTTGGTTCTCTTTTATTTTGATTTGAGAAAAAGTTTTTCCTAGTTTTTGATTGATGAATATCTGCCTGGGTAGCTTAGGTTTTCTCTGTTCTTGAAAATTTTGAAATCTTCTACGTTTTTCTTGAACTTTTCTAGGGACCACACTTTGTTCCTTTGCACAGTGTGGGCAGGTTCACATTTTCCTTAAGTAAACAGTGCAGAACCGCACCTGTTACTTTTGAAAGCCTGCGGACCCTGTAAAAATTCTGAAAAACTCCATATTTCCTTTTTTCAGTTTGTCTTTAATTTTATTTAGAGTTTTTAGTATCTACCCAGATTTTTGTTCTTTCTATCAAAAGTCTCTTGTGAGTGAGTTCCAACCATATTTGTGTTTTTGATGATTTTCTAGAAGTTTTTCATTTTGGATTGCTTTTCACTTGGTCTCTGTAGTGACTCAAAGCATTGGAAGTTTGAAATACCTCAGATTACATTGGTATTTTTGTCTTCTTGATGAGTTTTACCTATTTTTGAAATCCATCCTTTATTGAGAAATAGATCTATCTGTTTCTTTGCAAATCTTCGAAAAAACTTTGTTATAGGTTTTGAGTTTCATTTTTATAAAAGAAAACATATCTGGATGTTTTTTGATCTGTTTGTTATTCTGGACAAATAGATCCTTAGTTTACTGAACAACTAAGTAAACCATTCTTCAAAAAAAAAAAAGGATTTATTCAATTAGATTTTTAAAGTTTGTAGATATCAAGATTAGTTTTTGTAGTTTTGAGTGCTTTTAAAATTTGTAGATTTCTTTTGAAGGAAAGTTGTTTTTGTAGTTTCAAGTTTTGAAAGCAAAAGGATTTTATTGTGAGCTTTGATAATTTGTCTCATTTTGAGTTATTGTTGGAAAAGACAAAAAAAAATTCTTTTAGTTATTCTTTATGTTTGAAGAAAGAATTATCGCTTAAAAGAATTGCATTCTCAAACTCTTTTTTTAGCCAGAATTTCATTGAAAGAAAAATGAATTGATTATCATTTTTAGGTGCATTTTTAGTGTTTTTGGAAGTCAAGTCTTCACACCATCTAAGTTTCATTTCCATACCTATTGACCTAAAGAACAACCCATAAAAGTAACGCTTAATTAAAATTCATCTAGTAATATTTTTATTTCTAGGGCTCTTATCATCAACATAGCTTAGGCTAGTATCTTGGAGTAGGGAGTAATTAACTCTCTAAGATAGTAAAAACAAACAAGTAGATAAATCTTGCGGTATGAAATAAATCCAATTGTAATTGGTACAATCTAGGAAGCTTCTCTTAAAGGATTTAATCACGAGATCATGTCCGAACCTTTGAGACAATCAATTATGTTTCATTGGGAAAGATAGAAGATTCTGCGCGCATTACAAACGGTAAACCTCGGATTAACCATTGTCGAGGAGCCTGGGGTCACTTATCGGTAAACCTCAGATTGATCATGTCGAGGATCCTTCAAGGTGATTGAGCTTTGTTAATTTTCCCTTGCGCATGGGATCAAATCGTAGATTGTTCCCCCAGTTGTATTTGTCACTGTTGGTAACCTTAGTGTCCATAAGCTTAAGATTATCTCCTAAGGTGACGGTGAAGGAAAGATCTCACTGTACCTGGAGCAGACGTTGACTAGACTCACTTGCACTCTTTGAGGGGTTATCTTCACTCGAGATGGTTTTGTGAAGAAACTTTTTCCAGTCTGTTTCATTAAGAAGGTTGTCGGGGTAACTGTTCCAACTGCCCTTTCTGAATTAAATTTCTACTAAGCTGGATTTCATCACCAACTAGTGTTTTTAGTATGGGAAGTTACTGTTTGTGTGTGGTTTGAACTTTTAGATTTTTTTAGGCATGTGATTCAGCTGTTTGTTTCTTTAGAGACTTTAGGTGTTTTCATTGAAATTTTCTTTGTTTGCGTGTGATTGATTTAATATTTAATCGTGGCGGAATTGCCGAGACAATCCCGGAGACTTCAAGGGAAACCCCCTGAATATACACCAAGTCAGCTTGAAGGGCTGTGTGCTCTAGTATAATCTAGTAGCAGTAGAATTAGATCAATAGAAATTGGAATTTCATCTATAGTTGTTCATCCTGATCATCAACTACCCACAACAGAACATATTTCTGAACCGATTTCAGTTTCTGAAGTTACTGGCAGTATTTCTCCTTCCAGTGAACTAGCTGACGAACCTAAAATTTATGAGCCTGAAACTAAAATTTTTGTTTTGGAAACATCCTCAGGATTTATTACACCAACTTCTAGCGATCTTGGTAAGCGAGGTGGAGCCTGAGGATTCCACCCTTGATGGGATGGATTCCCAAAATTCTGAAAAGAATAGCCTGGATTTGATGAGGCACCAGGCTGCGAGAAAGGACTCATAGAAAACAGAGAAGAACCTTCTCCCCACGCCGAGTTACCAAAACCCAGACCAGTTCCCCCCGCTGAAGTATTGATTGATGAGGAAAGCCCCTGGTAGGGGTTCCAGGCATTAGATAGAGGAGAAAAAGACTGATAAGCACTCGAAGAAGGGAAAGAAGCATTCCCTTGATGACCTGCGAAGAACTGATTCCCTGCCCCCGCTGTAGTAAAGACAGGATTCCTTCCCGTAAAAGTAGTCGAACTTTGCCCCCCAAACCAAGGGTTGAAACTCTGGGTCTGGGACGTAAACGGAAACGACCCTAAAGAAGGATTGGAACTAGGAATGTGCCCAGTTCCAAAGGGGAAACCCTGAAAAGAAGCTGATCCACTAGCCATGTTAGACATGGGTGTAGATCCAGCTGCACCGGCGGAAAAGGAAAAAAAGGGATTTACACTAATGGACATCCTTTAACAGAAAGGACCAGAATGGGAAGCATATGCTTGGGTGAACCCAGAGCCAAACATAGCAGCACTAGAAGCAATCGAAGATGAAGCAATAGTGCCCCCTGCCTCGATAGAAGCAGGGGTCTGAATGCCTGCAGCACTCACGGTAGAAGCCGCGTTCCCAGTCGTGGCCATCGAAAGATAAGAATGATACGGAAGATCCGGTGGTCTCTCAGACTCTGGTCCGATGTACTGAACAAAAAATGGATAATAAGGAGGAAGAGGAGATGGACCTGTAGCAGGAGGCTCAAGTATATCTTCTATCTGAAAATCTTCTTCCTGAGGAAAAAGAACTCGCGAGGTGAGCGGAATGCTCCTCTCGGAACCGACACCGGAATCAGCTACGAAACCTTCAGACCTCTGTGGAGGATCACTCTCCACTGCGTCAGACGCTACCGGGTGGTAACCACCTGCTAAATCGCTCCTACGCCTTCTCGAAGAAGGCTCTGCACTCTCGGGAGATAAACCCCGGATTCTCCTCGAACGTCGAGGCGCTTGATCAGCCACTTTTATATATTTATTAAATTAGACTCAAAAAAGTGAAAAGCTAGGCAAGATAGGAGCAAAGAGCACTCACTAAAATAAAAATCCCTGAGAAACAGCAAGCAAATAGCCTCCAAGTATTTCCGCTCCGGGTGATGAGGACCGAACACCAAAATACAGGAAAGCGAAGTATAGGGCCTTAAGAAACGATGCAGGATGGTGGGGCCCCGAGCAATAGCGAAGATGTCGGGAAAACGATTACATGCAGCCTCATCGCGAAAGCCACCTGGGCTCGGCTTCCAAACAAGACACCCCCAGGAAAGCTCTTCTTTGAGAAGGCGATGCGCGTGCACTCGGGGTACACGGTATTTCCCCCCGCGGTCACACATGTGTGGAACCTAGGTAAGCAGCGCGGACACCAATCCGTATCGAAGGGCGGGCGGAACGGTCTTGGGGTCGGTCCATTCTGTCCGGAGGGGGGGTATCCCTCTTCTCAACCTTCACTTCCCCTCGCGCTTGACTCTCGGATGAGAGCTTTCCCAGTCCACCTCACAGAGTTGGATTTCACTCAATTAATCAGCTTCTATGTTTGTTTGAGTGGCCTTGGAGAGTTAACTCTCCACTCACCTATTCCAAGGCCCTAAAACCTAGCTAGTTGGTGATTGACACTTAGTAAAACTTGCTAGTTTGATTTTAGATTAAATCGCTTATTTTAAGGGCTGTTATATTAAGTCACAAGGATATGGGGATGAAACGTATGGTTTTTTTGACGCAAAAGAAATTAATAAAAACTTAACTACATGCACATGCAGTTCTTTGTCTTTCGATGAAAAGTAATCTCTATACAGGTTCTACGAGACTAAAATTTGTATTTTTCTTTTCAAAAATCAAACCCACACTCACAAAAACTAAGAAGCTAACTAAATGATTATATGCACCTAATGCAAATCACTACAAGCATGTAAATCCTAAGATGCAAATTTCTCTTAAAACAGAGTGAAATTTCCCAAAATGCTCCTTCAGTTTTAACTCTTCTTTTTTTGTCCAATAAGATAATTCTTGAAATCAAGAACTCTTAAAATAAGGACACCAAAACACTTAACAATAAGAAGAAGAAATCAAATGACTACTCCTCCTCAAAATCAAGCCTAAAACTAAAGCAAGAAACTTCACAAAAGCTTCAAAAGTTATGGCAAACGAAAATGAAAACGCAACAACAAAAGCAAATAACAAGTCAAAATGTTTTTAAGCCTTTGAAATGCAAAAACAAAAAGCAAAGCAAATGTTTTTTGAGCTTTTTTGTTTTATAGAGAAAGAGCTCGAAAAGACCAAGCACAACTATCAAAATCAAGCCAAAACGAGACCGAATTTCAGCTAAACCCAAACAGTATACAAACCTTATAAAGGTAACTTGTGGCAAAGAGATCAGCCAAGAACGAGAAGACCAAAACTCGACCAATCGACTAGAAAAAATGGCATAAAACTACGCTGCAAACAAAGACTCAAAAGAAGCAAAGAATGTTAGCCGAAAAAGGTACCTTAAATCCTAGCATGGAACTCAAAAAGAAAACCAATAAAAAATGAAAGCAAAAATACGCAATGCGAAGGATTTGAAAAGAATGGGAGCGAGTCGGTGAGCGGCTCTGCAGTACGTCGCCGAACGACCAAGAATGCTCGAGAAGCTATGTGAAGCCTAGGATCGGGGGTGCACCTTTTGCTGCAATACTTTGCTCGGAGACTAGTTTTCACTCAAACGAAAGAGAGAAAAGACATGAAACCACTTCCTTCAAACTCCAGTAAGTACAGAGCCACTGTAGACACAGGCCTCCACAGCCAGAAAGGACCAAAAAGTCAAGAATCCCAAAAATTCAAAATCTGCCTAGGTATACGCTACTTCACAGCTATGCAACCAACGTGCATACGCGTCTGTTCTAAGGGAAACTCGCGTATACGCGGGTTCCTTCAGACAAACTCGTGTGTATACGTGACTGTGTGCAAAAGAAGGCACGTATGCAAAGGTAAATAATGAAAAAACAAAAAGAGCAAGCCTGGAAAAGACACCAAGACTTCAGACTGACTGCAAGAAAATAAACTGGACTGCAAATGAAAGATAAAACTGTTGGCAGCCTACCAAACAGCTGAAACAACCCAATAGGAGAATCACAAGAATGTGATCCCCAATGGAGTCGCCATTTCTGTTTCGGGGAATTATCACCCTAGAGGTTCGTTGGGTTACAACCTCCACAGAGCAAGGGCATGCTACTTAACAGAGACTCACACAACCATGCACGTTCAGAAAAACTAAATAGAGTAGAATGAGAAAGTTACCTATTGGTCCTACGGTTGAAGAAGATCCCGTAGGGTTCAAACCGCCAGCAACCATCCTTCCTTATTAACCTGAAAAACAAGAAGAAACAAGCACAAAGGACTGGTTGTACAACATATATCTACTCTAAATGTCAGTGAGATTCATATAAAACATTAAATAAATCATAATGAATGCTTGTATAACAAATATTCTCATACATAAAAGCATACACTAACACGTTTATTTCGGGAACAGCATGGTACTTTTGTATTATAAATAGCATGTACAAAAGTAACAGGTGGAGAGATCACCTGATCCTTCCAAGGCCTTCGCAGACCGTCGTCCGGATCCGTCCAGCCCTTGCCTCGCTAAGACTCCTTCCAAACTGGTGCATACGAGATAACATATAAAGGGATGTGTATCTCAAGGAAACAAGGGTTTCCTACAATGAATTGGGAAAGTGCAGGAGGCACGGGGAATCAGACTTGGATAGGGAATACCAACAGAGTATAATATCAATACTTTCTCTCTCTCCCTTAGGCCATACACATGAGGGCTTTTTATAGTCCCTCCAAGTAGTTTCAGCAGTTGGAAACAGTTGGCCACGGGCTGGGGTGGTTGAACTACCTGAGTAACCATCAACCCAACGCGAAATTAGGGATTTTTTATATATATTTTAATCATTTTAATGGCATACGCGGAAAATTCTAGATGGACTCGCGTATACACGCGGAAAAACACGGGCATAGTCACGTATGGGGGATTTTACACTGTTTTTAAGTGAATTTGTCCAAGTCTGCAGGAATGGGTGCCCAAAAGCCATGAAGCAATCATGAATCATGTCAAGGTGAGAAATGATGCTATAACACTAGGGTAAGAAATATTATTACTGAAGATCTTCCATCTGGCCTCATTTCTATTGAAGAGCTTACTAGTCCAGACGAAGAGTTATCTCTTCCCAAATCCCCTCATTATTTAAATCTTAGGGAGTCTGAATCTATTTTCTACAGCCCTATTCAAACTGACGCTTGGTATCTATATTTAACAATTTTTTTAGAGAACCTGGGTCTTGCTTTTTCTCCACCTCGAATTCCATTTCATCCTACACCCAGAGGTTACTATCCTTCAGCCATCATGGCAGGAGAGTCATCGACATTTTCCCAATCACCAGAAGAATTTTTACACAGTGGTCCTTCTGTTCCTTCGGGATACCAGGCTCTCTCTGGTACTTTCTCAGGAGCAGATCTTTGACCAATTGAACAGGTATTATCATCTGGTCTTAATGGAATTAAAACTGAAACGTCGAACGCAGAGAAAATATTTATAATGTCTGGTAATATTCCAAATCCTCAACCTCAAGGAAGTCAGTTACCGTCTGTAGGACAATTTCAGGGAAGTCAGTTACCACCCTAGGGTCAACGTCAAGGTAGTCAATTACCGCCTGGGGGGCAACCTTCAGGCAGTCATTTATTGCCTAGGGGGCAACCTCAAGGTAAATATTTCCCAGGACAAACTGTGGCATCATATTATTTTGGAGAACAACCTCAAGGATAGAACATACCTCAAGGTTACCAACCTCAAGGACAATACATACCCCAAGGTCAACCCCAAACTCAATATGCTCCTCAGGGTCCTTATCAACCCCAGTTTCAGTACCTGCCTTAGGGTTATCAACCTCAAGGTCAGTACCCAATTCAAGGTTTCCAACCGCCTTCTGGTCCATCATCTATACAAGGAGCCAGAAATTTACCACTTACTTATCAACCCTACGTTCAACCAGGCTATGGTCCTTACGTTCAACCTTCTACGGGACAATACCCCAGAACAAACATGGTGTGGGATTCGCCCCAATTTCAACAACCTATGCAACCTAATGTGCAGTTTTCTTCTCAACTTGGACAACCTTTGGTTTCTGGTCCAACCCAGCAACCTGTCTAGCCTACTATTCAAACCCCTGCACCTGGTTCTGTTCAGCAGTCTGGGCCTAGTACACCTCAGACTCCGCCTCAAATTTCCGCAACTGCTGCAACATCTGCTCAACCTATAACACCTATTTTTGGAGTATTTGTAGCTCTGAGTTCTTCTATCCCTGCATTTGTGCAAATCCCTCAAGTCTTTTTACCCCAGTCAGGACCTTCAGTTCAGACTTTGGTCTAGATGCCTGCGGGACAAGCTGGTACAAGTATGGTTGTCACAAGTCAATCGCAATTCACGTATCAACCATACCAGGGATAGTATCAATTCGTTCACGTTTCAAAAAACCCAGTTTATCGGTATCAACTGTACCCTAGCTATACTTATCAATAGCCTCAACAACCCCAGTTTGGTTCGGTTAATCCTGGTTACCCGGGAGGTTACACAATTCCTAATGCAAATCCGATTCCCAGTTATCCTGGGTATCCTCCTCCCGGAACTGCTTTGGCTACTCAAGGTTTTTGCGACCCTAACCATCAGTTACCATTTATTGCAACTTTGGATTTACCTGATTTGACACGCCTTACGAATGATCCAATTTTCTATTATCCGTACTGGCTGCCAATGCCGCATAACTTGCCCAGTGATATACCAAAATTCGAGGGTAAGTCAGGAGAGGATCCATCAAATCACGTTATGACTTATCACCTCTGGTGTGCATCTAATTCAATAATTGATGATTCGATTCGCTTACATCTTTTCCAAAGAACTCTTATTGGTCTTGCCGCCAAATGGTACATTGAGTTACCACGAGGCTTTTTTAATAACTTCAGTCTGTTAGCAACTCCCTTATTGAATCACTTTCAATTGCCTGTCAGACACGAAAATGGAAAAGAACTATTAACTTCACTAAATAAATCCACATCCACATATATTTCTGATCATATTCATGAATGGCGATGTAGAAAGCGTTTGGTGAAAGTTTACATTTCGGATCAAATTTTGGCGGAATGGTTTGTTAAATCATTGTTACCCAAAATCACTGAAGATGTAGCTAAGGCCGGAGTTGTTACTGAGGAGCAAGTTATTTCTTAAGCTCAGTACCTTGACCTCATCTATATGCAGTCAGGTACTTTACATGAAAAAATCCCTGATCTTCCAAAACAAGGTCAAATAACTGCAACTCCTTCAAGGTCTCATGCCAATGATGGTATGATTGGTACAGTCAGTACTAAAAGCAAGAAGAAATCTTCAAAGAATTCTTCTCCTATTATAACTTTACCTGATTCCCCGAAAGGAGAATCTTCCCCCGAAATTTCTGCCGACATTCATGTCATAGAGACATCTATGGCCAAATCTAAATCCAACGGTAAAAAGAAAGGGAAGAATAATTAAAAAAAAATTCAAAAGAGAAAATTGATAAACATGAATCTAATGACGAAAAACGTAAACCTCGCTATCCTTGTTACATTTGTGACAGGGATCATTTTACTAAGGAATGCCCACATCGAGCAGAGGTTTCGAAATTCATTAAAGGTTCACAACAACCTGCTATCTTGAAGGATCCTTTTCCTACTCAAGATAGTAAGATGATTGGTTTTACCTCGAATGCCTCAGAAGAACCTATTTTGATGATGTTTCATGTCAGGATTTCGATGCAATCGCAAGATTATGGTACCAAGAATCTTGTTGATGGTAAACAAGCAGAATCTTCTAGTGCAAACACATCAACTACACCTCCTCCTATTTCTGGTCCCCTATAGATCGAGAAACCCAATCCAGACTTAATAATCAAACCGCCTGCTAAAGGTGTTCTTCGTAAATTAGCTTTCAATCCACATGCGAGAGCTGCTCAGAATTACAACATTCATTAGGACTTAGCTATTTCCCCTTCAGCAATGTCGGCTTTAGAAGTGTTGCAATTGTGCCTAGCACAGTGTAAATTACTTTTGTCTTCCTAGGAGCTTTCGATGTTCAGGACTCGAACATAATAATCTTCGATTTAGAGAATAGTACACCTCGTCTACCTCACCAAATGGCTTTCCAAATTCAAGTATTAGTAAAAAACAGACCGATCTTTCGGACTGTGATTGAAGAGGGAGCTTCAAGATGTATTATGTCAATCCAATGTTGGAAATCACTTGGTTCTCCTACACTCAATCAGTCTCCGACAATTCTAAAGGCTTATGATGGCCGAGGTTTCCACCCTTTTGGTATTTTGCAGGATTTACCCATAGGGGTCGAAGGTAGAACTGTAAATCTAAATGTGGAAGTGGTTGATGACCCTCTAGATTACAACCTTCTCCTGGGTCGTAGTTGGTCTTATGCTATGACTGCTGTTGTTTCTTCGGTCTTCCGACTTATAAAATTTCTACATCAAGGAAAGATCGTTGAAATAGATCAATTAACTTATTTTTCTTCCGATCCAGTCTCTACAGAAACAATCCAGCACATCGGTAATGTGGCTATCCCTTACAAGGATGTTGGAGTAGGCTTGATTAAAGATTCTGGTTTACTAGGAACTTTTTCCTTTATTTCTCCTAACGTATCACCTTCTATCGCAACTATTCATATGATTTCATCAAATACTATTATGTTTGATGATCCTTGGATCGTACCTTCTGACTCTGAGTTAGATTCATTTGATGGCATGATGCCTTTGAGTCCATTTTAAATTGCATATCAGGCTATACAGTCACTTTCCGACCCTTCTTCAACCGAGATTGATCCAATGAACGGGATCCATGAGCAATCACTTTCTACATCTAGTTCAGCCACAACGACATTTCCTGATCTTGTTCATACTGATGAGCAGATTCGTGAACTTTTTTCTGTTGACAATTTACCATGGGAAGATCTTCATCACCGATATTTATTTTTACCTGAGCTAGATCATTTTGAAAATGATTTCGCTTCTATTTTTACTGCTGAATATGTCAAGGAACCGAAGAATCCATTGCAAAATCCTAATTCTGAGTTAAATTTGGAAAATATCTCTCAAACAATTCCAATTGACATTTCAGTTAAGCCATGAATAATTGAAAACATTCATATAGGTGGTTGCTATACGGAAGAAGAAATTCAAACTTATAAAGCCCTATTTCAAGAATTTCATGATGTGTTTGCCTGGTCATATGAAGAATTTCCAGGAATCGATCCGTCAATTGTCATACATGAAATCAAGACTTACCCGGATGCCAAACCTGTCTGTCAACGTTTACGTCAAATACATCCGAGAAAAGCTATTGTTATCAAAGACGAAGTTGAGAAATTACTTCGTGCAGGTTTCATTTATCCAATTCATTTAACCGATTGGGTATCGAATATTGTTCCTGTTAACAAAAAACAAGGAACGATAAGAGTATGTATCGACTATAGGGATATTAATCGAGCTTGTCCTAAAGACAATTATCCAACCCCCTATATCAATCAAATAATTGATGATTGTGCCGGCAGTGAAATGGTCTCCTTTATGGATGGTTTTTCCAGTTATAATCAAATAAACATACTTCCTGCTGATCAGCCAAAAACAACTTTCATTTTTCCATGGGGGACATTTGATTATTGCAAACTACGCTTTGGATTAAAGAATGCTGGGGAAATTTTTCAAAGGGCTATGTCTTACGCATTTCATGACATTAAGCACATTGTGCAGCCTTATCTCGATGATTTACCTGCTCATTCATCACGTAGGGCTGACCATCTCAATCATTTACGAGCTATCTTTATAAGATGTAGGCATTATCAAATTCGGATGAATCCACACAAATCTGTTTTCTATGTAGAATCGGGTCGCTTACTCATATTTTTTGTTTCAAAAGTAGGCATTCGCGTTGATTCGTCGAAGGTTGAAGCTATTGTCAATCTACCTCCTCCTTCGACTCTGTGCCAACTCCAAAGTTTGCAGGGGAAAGAAAACTTTTTACATCGGTTCATTCCTAACTACACCATGCTAACAAAGGGTTTTACTAGGTTGTTGAAACGAAACATTCCATTCTTTTGGGATGAGATCGTTGATTGATCTTTTGATGCACTTAAACACATGTTGACCCATGCACTGTTATTGAATCCTCACAACTACAACCAGGACTATTTTTTGTACCTCGTCGCCTCTCATTCCACCATTGGGATGGTTTTAGTTCAAGAAGACGAATTCAACAATGAAAATGTGATTTACTATCTTAGTCTAAATCTGCATCCAATTGAGATCAAATACACACATGTGGAGAAATTGGCCTTGGCAGCTGTTCAAGTTGTCCAAAGATTTCGACACTACATCTTATTACGTAAAACCACAGTAATTTCTGACTGTAACCCTATGATGTACATCTTGAACAAACAATTTCTAGGGGCCTGCAGGAATTTGACTTGGAATTTGAAAAATCCAAGGCAAAGAAATCTTTGGTTTTTGCCGAACTGATGTGTGATTTCCCCTCTACTGATACTGAAACTATGGCGAAGTAGCCCATTGCAGATGAATCCTTGTTTCTTATCAGTACTCTTGATCCTTGGTATGGGGATATTATTGTTTATCTCCAAACCCAATCTTTTCAGCCTGAAATCTCACAATCTCAGCGACGGAAAATATGTTTCCAATCCCAACAATACAATATTGTTGGTGATACACTCTATCGTCGTGGAGCGGATTCTGTTTTCCGACGCTGTCTTACGCATGAAGAAGCTGAGAAGGTTTTAAATGACTGCCATTCTGGAGCATGTGGCAGTCATATGTCTGGGTATGCCACAACCCAAAAGATATTGCATGTTGGTTATTTCTGGCCATCGTTATTCAAAGATTGTATCTATGCAGTCCGGAAATGCCACAATTGTCAAGTATTTGATCGTAAAATGCGTGCGCCACGCGCTCCTCTTCACCCTATAATTGCTGTTGGTCCTTTCAAAAAATGGGGTATTGACTTTATTACATGTAACCCTCACTTGGCCGAGGGGTCTGCGTATATTATCTTAGCGGTAGATTATTTTACTAAGTGGGCCAAGGCAATGCCTACATTTTCGGCAGACGGAAAGACTGCTGCAACTTTCGTTTTCAATCATATAATTGATAGATTCGGTGTTCCTCAAGCCATTATTACAGATCATGGAAGCCATTTTTGAAATATCATGATGACTGAACTGACAGAACAACTTGGCCTGTGCCACAATAGTTCTACTCCTTATTATCCACAAGCTAATGGTCTGGTTGAAGCAATCAATAAAGTTTTAGTCACTATGATCAGACTAATTATTAGTGTTCATAAGTCAAATTGGAATTCCATGTTATTTTAAGCACTTTGGGCATATCAGACGTCAGTAAAAACGTCAAATGGTTTCACTCCCTTTCAATTGGTTTATGGTTTGGAAGCTGTGTTGCCTATTGAATGCGAAATTCTGTCATTGAAATTAGCCATAGAATTACTCCCAGCTAAGTCTGAAGAGGAGAAATTTTTTTTGTACTTAGCTCAATTAGATGAGAATCGACGAAACACTGCAATAGCAAACAAGGCTCATGTCAAACGAATAAAAGCTCAGTATGATAGAAGTGTTACCCCTCGTAATTTTTCAGAAGGAGACCTAGTCTTAGTGTATGATCAAGCCAACGATAAGCTAGGAGCTGGAAAATTTGTGCCCATGTGGCATGGTCCTTTCATTGTTAAGTGAAAGCTAGCAAAAGGAGCCTATGAGCTGATAGATTTCGGCGGTGTCCCTTTATATAAACCAAGAAATGGGCTTTATCTGAAGAGATATTATGCTTAAATTTGGTGTGGAGATTTATTAGATTAGATTTCTTTACTATTGGTGTGTCTTATATTAGAAAATCATTCCTAGTTTAGAGTGTGTTTTTATCACTATTCCTGCTTATCTGAGTTTTACTCTTGATATTGCAGATGTCGACGTCTCTTCAAACCTACATTGGTTTTGCTGATGGTGCTTGTTGTAGTACACAAAAAATTTCTTCTGCAGCTTTGGTTATCTATTCACCCTCTGACAAGTTAGTATCCATGCATGGGGTAAGCCTCGGTCAAACAATGAATAAAATTGCAGAGTATAGTGCAGTGATTGAGTTATTATCTGAATCCATATCGTTTTGAATTCGGAGTTTGATTGTTAGGTTGGATTTTGAACTTGTTGTATTACAGCTTAACAGGGTTTATGCCATTAGAAATCCAGTGTTATTATGGTTATTTTTAAGATTTCATCTCTTGGAATGTGAATTTGATTACATTGAATATTATCATATTCCAAGACATTTAAATACATTAGCAGATGCAATTGCTTCTAGTATGATAAATTGACATTTGCAATAATAAAAAATAGTAAATTAAACAAACATTCGATAACATGTACACAGATAGCCGGTAATAGTAATATATCATAGCATAGAAATTTGTTTTCAAAAAATATACATCGTCTTCGATCATAGGTTGGAAACACCTTATGATCGGCAAAAATGATAATACAAAAGGTCAAAAAATATGATTCTACGACACGATCATCCTATCACTGATGATGATCACAATAAGAGACCACTGCCCGGGCCACCCTACATAGGAACCTCCTAAAAGGTCCTAGGACACCAATCACATATCTCTGTAATATGAATGGAATATCATCTATGTCTGTCTCTAGAATGTCTAGAGTCAGGGACTCTAGGTGATGCTCTAAATCAGATAGAATATCAGCTGATTGGCCCTCTAGGGCTGGTGCTGTGGTAGCTGGATGCCTCCTCTCATAAGGCTGGAGATGGGCTGGTCGCCGTGGGCCCACATCTGCATTTAAAACTTTTGATTATTAATTTTGAGAAGATTAAAATACAAAAAAAAATTAGAACTTAGAAATTGTTGAAAATGATTTTTACCTGATTCATCCCACTGTTCCCCTGCTAGGAGAGCCATCTCTTAGTCGCCGCAGAAATCTATCCCAGCATATGGAAAGTCCTGTATAACAAAAATTTGGCATTCTATCCAACGAAAATATGAAGGAGGAAATCGAACAATCTCAACACCCTCAACAGCATGACGGACCATCAATGCAACCCAACGAACCAACCGAGGTTCTTGAGGTCGACCAGCATCAACAGGAATCTTCTGCGGAGCTAACATGGGGATCCTCTCTAGAGAAAAGGTGACTACAATGGATCCATATCCAAATTTATTTATCTTTCTGTTCTTTGCTCTGGTTAGTTGGCCTTTTACATTGGCCAACACAGCTTCGCACCAGTTGAAAATGGTACCTCGAAAACAGTCTACAGCAATGCGCATCTGGGAACTGGTAGCCACATGCAACGCTACACTCCCACACAGTCTGGTGACAGTAAATGCAATGACCTTAAGCTTAGGATGGATGATAGTTTTTATGTCAATCCATTTTTCCCAGGGGTCTGCCTGATCATCACAGAACTCTAGTCAAAGACTAGCGATAGACTGGCCACCTGGCCTAGTCCCAAACAGAGACATTTGTTCACCCCTCTTGGAAAAACCAATAAAAAAATAGATATCCTCTAGCTCAATTTCAAGCTGGTGGCCGCCAATAATGAAACACTGGTCCTGTACATTCCATCTGTTCACCGGCCATGTCAGGAGGTCTACCTGTGCCCTCATGCCCTGAATGGCCCAGAATTTATACAAACCGCATGCTCTTAATGTTTGAATTGTAGGAAAATGATTCATTGCGGCATCATCTATGTCTTCATGCTCGCGTTCTCTCCAAATTAGCATCTTGTATGTCCTACATTTCATAAAACGACATATTAGAACAAGATTTTTTGAAATTTTTTAGGCGGGAATTGAGAAAATTTAGTTCAAAATTTTCATTGCGCAGGATCCACACCTGAACTTCATACATAGTGCATAGATACACACGAGCACTGTGGAACAGGTGCAGACACAGGACTTTTTCCCAATGTAGAAAAAAGTTGAGGTCTGCAAGGCCCGCGTGTTGCACCTGCGAACCCCCGCGGGCGATTTTCTCAACATATTTTTTCTTAGAAAATGAAATCTAAAGCCTAAAAACGAAATATAAATAGATGAAATGCAAGATAAGGAGGTCGTGGATTACCTGGAGCTGATGGTTCTCGATTTCGTTGGACGGATTTTCTAGAATATTTGCAGGAACGTTTTTACCCAAAGCTCTTACTTTTCACTCTGAACACAAATGGTAAAAATGAGGTTAGAAAAGTCCTTTTTATAAGTTTTTTTGAATAAATGAATTTTTAATTTGTTTATTTTTCACTTTAAAAAGGTTATTTTTGAAAGCATGTTTACTTATCTTAAACAGTTATGTGTAATGTTTCGAGTTTTTGTGCAGAAATTGGATTTTTCAGGAAAATTGATCATTTTCAACAAAGAGCATACTTTTATCACTTTTTCGGACTCTTTCAAAAAATTCACGAAAAGGAGAAAACTTGGAGTTCTCTTTTAAGCTCTTTTCAGACTCTCTAAACATGAAAATATTGCTGAGCACTTGGTTATTTGAACTCATTAAAATAAATGAATGATCGTCCCTTCAGTATAAGTTTACCCCTTTTATGGACTGAAATGGACTATTTACGAAAAAGGTATATGTTGACTAGTCACGGTCAATAGAGTTCTCTCCCGCATCATTTTATCCTCTTTCGGGCTCGAGAGACTAAATTTACGAAAAAGTACACCCATGGAGTCTTCTTAATTTTTTTCTTCTGACTCCCTAAAATTGAAAAAACACCGAGTTTCTCCTATACTGGACTCGTTAAAATTTAATAGTAAAGGACCTATTCAATTTCAAACAGGAACGAACCACTCCTTCTTAGGGTTCGAATCTTAAACTAAGTTGGACTCATCTGAAGGATGAGCTTATAAACAAGAAAATTTTATTCTCCTCAAGCTTGTAAAAAATAAAGAGGTACTTTCCAAAAATGGTGGGGGAAAGAGAGAAAAATGGACTTGATTGTTGTGTTTTGATTTTTCAAAAAACCAGTTAACCACTCTTGAACACGACACTTTTTGTTCACCTGGGTTGGGAAATCTTTTGCCTAACAGTTAATCAAACCACATTGAAAGTCTTCAGCCAGTTTATGGGCATTAGCTTTGGGTCAATTGTCACCAAGCCATCTGCAGTGCCGTTATGTGTTCAAGAGGACAGTTCAAATAAACCATTCATCTGCAAAATATCTGTCATCCATTTTGACCATCCTTGAGTTAGTCCTTGCCGATATATTTCTTCAAAACTTGATCTATGATTTCGTGTTGTGGGTTTACCTATGACGGATCACTTTCTATCGACGACAACTCATTATCTAGGAAGTTGATCCAGAAATCATTAGTACCTTGAAATCTTCATGCCTTAATGGCAGGTTTCTCGCCTTCGATGACACGTTGCATCATTGACCTTCGATCGAATGATTCCATGACGTGTTCGACTTCAACTCATTCATTCACATTTCATGGATTGTACTGAGTACTTTGAGAGCCATTGAAATTACTGGTGGTTACTCTCACACTTGTTAACAGTTTACATCATTGACTGGTAATCAAGTGGTTTCTACCATGTTCGACTTTGACACATTCATTCACATGGATAGAATCGTACTAGTTCGAGATGTGGAAATCAAGACCCTAGATCTATTTTCTACCATCCAGGCTGCGAGGAATCTTGTTATCATTTATAAAGTGCACTATTCATAAACAGATGGTTGCGTCCATACTGTGTCTACATATGTCTATACTGTTGATGTATTCAAAATCATTCCTGTATCAGAACAATTTGAATCAATTTCTAGTTAGTTTTGATCTGAGTATGGGAATGCCTACCTCAGTGATGATATGTACACATATATATTTTGCATTGAATGTTTTTACAGGTTCCGACTGGGGTGTCCACAGGATGATCCTTGAAATGATAAAGTACTGCACTCTTCATATATGAAAAACTTCAGTTTCATCTATTCGAGACTTTGCACTTTAGGGGGCAATCTGTTGCACTGAAAATTGTCATCCTGACATTCTTCTATGTGTATGAGCTCATTATCACTCATAATTCATCCTTTGCAAGTCTAACATATCATTTCCTCATGTCAAGCCTTGAAAATAAGAGAAAAGTTCTTAAAAATCTCCTTAACTTTGGTATCGGTCTTTCTCTATATCTTGCCTGCAGTCCCGCAGCTAATGTTCATGACTCCTATGTACCTGAACGCACTTTCTCTATGTTATGGGTGTGGACCCCTGTAAATATTAAAAAGGCACAAGTAAACTAAAAAAATCTCACTTTCAATAAATTCTAGAAGCCTCTAGAAAGAATCTTACGATGGTAGAACCGCTCTTTTGAGGTTCATGTATCCCTTACCTTATGGAGCTAACCCCTTGATGTGAGGAGCTTATCCCTTTGAAGGAGGATTTTATCCCTTCATAGTTGGAACTGTAACCTCCTCTTTTCCACTATAAAAAGAGGCATTGGGTAGCCTCAAGGGGAGTTGAAGCTTTAGAATTATTTGAGGTTAAGTGCTGTTGGGATTCAAACTCATTTAACTGAGATTTTTGTGAGGAGAGATCACATACCTCTATCTGTCTCGGTTGGAAGAGTGCAAGGCTTTTCAGAATAGAGGAGATTCCTACTTCGAACCCCGAGAATACCTGTTCAACATCAAGGCTAAGGTTGTAAGGTTTTATTTCTTTCAAAGTTAATACAAATGAATTCATTTTTCTCAATAAGCTGTTAGTTAACTGTTTATTTCATGGATTCCTTGATCACCATGATAAGCATGATTTATGATGTTTACTATACAGGTGCTATTTAATGTTTTCTTGTTTGTGACTGCAGGTTTGCGAAGATAACTCCTTCAAGTGCACGAGGGACAACAACTTCAAACAAGCATTGGATCTACGGTAAGTTCTTTACACCTTTATAGTATTCTTTTGTAAATCGCATATGTTTAGAGAAAGATAGGTTTATTTGGCTATTTGTTGCTAGATTACCTTTTGGTACTAGGGAGATCGATCTTGTCTGCAAGATTGATTAATCCACCCAACACTAGGTCCAGATAGGCTTGTTTGAACCATTTCTTGCCAAGATAGGGAATCTTGGTGGCCTTTGACACTAACCTAGGAGCGAGGAAAAAATCAAGGCTTGCTATGTGAACATGTCCCCCTTGTAGCCTTAGGGAAAACAATTGTGTTAAGGGAGGGTGATTGGTGACCTCTTGGACTTTTTGGAAAAAATTAAGGCACCCTACCTCCTGAAAATTAAAAAGAACTGAAGGGGAGTCATTTAACTCTTTCACGGTTATACGTTAAAATCTGTTGTGATACCCCCCCTTTGTTGACCTTCTTTGGAGGCATAACTGTTTTAGACTTTCCTTCACTCTCTTATCAAAACAGGTCTTTCAAATGAACTGAAAATAGATCTCTTCTTTAAGTATTGTATTTCTTTTTTAGCTAGCAAAAAATCTTCCTTCATTTAATGAAAAAAAGTTCCCTTTTCAAGATTTTTTTTTTTCCTGTTTGAAATCACTGAGTTTTGTCTTTTAACCTATGATACCAAACAAGCTTTGTAAACTGACAACATCCGCTTTTCCTCAATCACTATCTTTTTGTTTCTTAGTAAACATGACAGTTTTGAGAACAAATTGTGTTTTCCCCTTTGATTAGATTGTGTCTTTTTCTTAACAAAATTGATTCTTAACACCTCTCAAAATCAAAAACTTAGGCGAGGAAAACAAGGAATACCTATTGAAAATGTGTTGGCTATTTTTGGATATAAATTCTATGTGCAAAAAATACGATTTGTGGTGAAATGGAGGCCTTTTGAGTGGTGCTACACCCCTGTGCACACGTGCGTAGCACCTACATGACGCTGTGGGTGTTGTCGGGTCGGGCGCTGGGCGCCTTTTGAATACCGGGCGGAGCCAATTGGTCGAAGCACACAGGCGCATCGCACTATGCTACAGGCGCGTTGCATCGTGTGCAAAAGGCTTCGGATAGAAGCTACAGTCACGTCGCATGACGCTATAGGCACATTACGTCGTAAAATTTTTTCCAACTGCTTGCCCAGGGTTCGAAAAAAATGTTCTTCTTCTGTCCGTTTGCACAATAGAAAGTGAAATTTTACTTTGAGAGCTTTTATAACTCTTTTTAAAACGCTTTTGAATGATTCTTTCTCTCCCTTTGGTGACCTGCTATTTTTGCCTTTGTCTTTGTATTGAAACAAAATGACTTTGTCCTTTTGAACTAGCTTGTCTTTGAAACCTCTGTTTGACACGAAAGAGGCCTTTTAGATACACCGTCTGGGTGTTCTATCTATACCTTAGGCTTCAACCTCTTATAGTTTCTTATGGACCTGTCTCTATTTTGTAAATGAGGAATGTTTTTAAACAAACTAACTGTGTAACTTCTCTTCTTTATCATTTCCAAAATATCCCTTTAAATAGAACCTTGCCTAACCTTTTTTATCAATTGAAGAAGGTTCTCCTCCACACTTTAACCTTGTAATTGTCATATGATGGAGGTACTAAGCACAAAACTGCTTGTTTTCTCTGTTGCTTTTTAAATAGACCATTTAGGGGTAAATGTGATCTTTTCCACTTGTCACTCTTGAATATCCTCAAACAACTGAGTGCCCTTTTCTTATTACTGAAGGAGGCACTCTCAACATACTCTTCAAGGTGCTTGTCCTATACTCCATGTTTCAACCCCTTTTGAAAAGCTAGTTTATATGAAAATTAACTCATTGTGCTTTCCCTTTACTCATCATTTGGAGGGAGTATTTTGATAAACTATAATGGGCCTGTCTAAATGAGAGATGCCTCTTTTATATAAATCACCTGTGTGAATTTCTCTTTCTATCAGTTGCAGAAGTCACTTTTAAACATAGCTTTGTGTACCTTCTTTATCATTTAGATGAGGTTGATTTAATCAAAATTCTAGCCTTGGTTTGTCAGTGAATGCACTCTTTCAAACACACTATCTCTGAAACTACCCATTACTGACAATGTTTCTTAAAGACAGAGTTAACACTTGATGATTTGAACCTATACTTATCATGAAGTAGGTCAAGCCAATGCAACCACTCAGGTAATTCAAAACCACTGTTGTGCCCTCTGCCAGTTATCCTTCAACAGGTACAGTGTCTTCCTTTGTTTATTTGAAAAAAGGCATAATTAGTAAACTGTGATCTTTTCTTATCACTCTAGAAAACCTTCAAATAAACTGTCCCTTCTTTATAACCGATTTCTCTTTTTGCATGGTGTCTACACAACAAGACCTCTTCAACTCAGTAATTTCCCTGATGATTTTTCAACCCTCTGATTGTTATGAAGGAGGTCTTATGCAACTGTGGTAAGTGGGCCCTCTGCTTATTTGTGAAGGAGGCCATAAAAATGTGTTTCTGACCCTCTGCTCATTTTGAAGGAGGTCCTATTAAACATATAAAATTCATCCATCTCAACACTATGCCTTGTTCTATTTGTTTGAAAAATAAAAAATAGAAGACAAAAGTGAATCTTTGGCATTTATCCTTGATGAAATCATTTGAATCATAATGCCCTTTGCTTTATGAGGCCCTGTCAGTGATGTATATACCTTTTGCATAAAATCACTATGAATCTTCAGGAGTAAATAATGTGCTTTGTAAATGGTGAGCGCTCTCTGCTAGACATCTTTGAACTAACTCCTTCCCTTGACTGTGTTTTCAGGGGTAGTGAAATTTTTTGTGATAGTCTTTCAAAGTTTAGTTCATGATAAGGTATAAGAAGCAGTTTTCCTTCTTATATTCTCATCCTGGTTGCCTAACTTGCTTTGAAGCTCTCCTTGTCAAAGATTGTCCTTATTTTTGAAATAGAGAAAATTGTAATGCTAGGTCACCCTTCGGATTTAAACCAAGTATATTTGTTGTTTTTTTACTTACTTCCCTCCATCTGAATCTTGATGGAAAACTATTTCAGTATGAGAAACTTGTTAAGTTTGCTCCTTTGCTGTCATTTGCGCACTGATCATCACTCAATTTACACCCCTACAGAGATGTAAAAAAAGATGCTTTTGAAGTTTGGAGGGATTCTTTGGTGTTTCATGGGGATCATGCCTGATCTAATCATATTTCTTCAGACAGGGAAAAATCCTTCTCTTTTCCTGATTTGAGCATTCTTGAGCCTTGCTAGAAACAAAACAAAGTGACCTCTTTGATGGTGGGTGACCTAGGGATAGACAAGGGTTTTGGTTTGGAAAATAAAAAGACATGATGGCTGACTAATACTGAAGACATGGTTTCTGGCTCAAAACAATCTTGCCAAGGATTTTTTCCTAAAAACACCACCACCTAGACCTACAGATTTAGTCATAGTTTGTAAGGGATTTCTGAGATATAGTCAGGTCATTAGATTGAAAAATAACAGTGACAGACGAGTAGGCACTTGCCTTGTGCTTGATAGTGAGTTATGTGAAGCAGGGGAAATTGGATATCAGATGTACTAGGCTTATGATAGTTATGGACAGGGAATGTTTGCTGATTTAAGGCAGGGCTGAAACTGAAGACTACTTCCACCTTAGTATGCAAGAGAGGGGTAAGAAGACAAAAAAAAATTTGAGGGGTTTTCTAGATGACAAATTGAATTTTGAGATTGGTTTCTAGAAAACCTAGACAAGGGATCTAGTCATCATAATAGGCAAAAATACTGAGGACTAACACCCCTGACGGATATAATAGTTCCCTTGAAGAGCCTAGAGAGCCCAATAGAAGTCTCCCTTTTTAGAAAATGCGAGGAAACAATTGATATATATGATATCATTTTCATTTTTTCCTCTTGCATCGATCCCAAACTCATTGATCATAAACAAAGGCGTCACTGAAGTCCCATTAACTGAATCCATCAATAATACGACATGATTTTCCACCAAAGACATGATGATGACGCAAAGCTGGTTAGGAAAGCCCCCGTTCCACTTTACTCCAAAAACATACCAGTGGAGTTCTTAGACTATCATGTTCTTGAAGGGAAATGACACAAGATTCAACCTCAACAAACTTAGAGCGGTGGTGCGGCTCTAACCAGATAAAATAATGAGGAATTTGGGATTGGCATTTTTGGGTGCATTCATGCACCATAAAATTCATGTTCACTGCCATAAATGCAATGAATAATTCAATTGGACCCTACTAAAACTCCGATGTAAAAATAATGCACACAGATAAGTGGAGAGCAGAAAGGTTGTTATGAAACAAAATCCAAAAATAGAAGCCAAGAGAGATCAAGGCCTTATAAATAGGCCACTTTGAGGGGGAAACCTCATTTACATTACATAAATGAACTATTCTTGGATGATACAAATGAAAAAACTTCCATTCTATATATAGGAATCCATGCGGTCACACTATAATCCTAGTTGGCCTAACAATAATAATGTAAGGGCACAATAATAACAATATGGGGGTTACAGGGGTACGATAATAACAATAAGGGGGCTATAATAACAAATATAAGGGACTACACTAGTAATATAGGGACCTAACTTTCCCCTCTCCATAAAAAAAGTGATTTCCTCAATGCTTGAGTAGCTCAGGATGCTTCTGTATAAAATTTTCATCCTCCCATGTAGAATCTTCAATGGGTAAGTTCTTCCACTTGATGAGATACTCTAAAATTGATTGATTTCGTAGCTTTCAAGTTATTTTTTCCATGTCTGCTTCAGGTTCCAATATCATTTTTCCTTCCTCATCAAGTTATGGAAATATAACCTTCTTTAAGCATGAAACATTGAAAACTGGATGCACTCAACAAGAAGCAGGAAGCTCCAATTTGTATACCATAGTACCAATCTTTTGCAACACCTTGTAAGGACCATAGTACTACAGCGATAATATACTATCCTTCTTAGTTTGCTTGAGGGACATTTGTTTGTATGGTTGTAGCAAAAAAAATACCCAGTCTCCTTCATCAAAACTTCTCTCGTCGCAATGTCGATCTACCTGTTGTTTCATTCGATTTTGTGAAAAAATTAGGTTATCCTTTAAGAGTTGGAGAACTTGTTGTTTATTCTCGATGTGATCTTCCACTTCTTGAACCTCAAAATTTTCTCTTAAAGATGATGTGATGGATGGTGGGTGATATCCATAAAGTGCCATAAATGGGGTAATTTTTGCTGCAGTATGGAAGGAAGTGCTATACCACCATTCAACCATAGGAAACCACTTGACCCATTGTGTTTATTTATCATATACAAAACAACAAAGATATCCTTCCAAACATTTTTCCACTATCTCAGTTTGCCCATCGGATTGAGGATGATAATATGAGCTATGAGCTAGTTGAGTACCCAAATAAGAATATAATTTCATCCAAAAATTTCTAGAAAAAATGGGATCTTTGTTGCTTACAATAATATTTGGGTTTCCATGTATATTTTGAATTGTTTCTAGAAATTTAGTAGAAATTGTACTTGCTTTAAATGGATGAGATAATGCACGAAAGTGTGCATAGTTAGTAATTCTATCAACTACCACCATGATGACACTCTTTCCTTCGGACTTAGGTAAACCTGTAACGATAAAATCCATTTAAATCTCCTCCCAACATTGACTTGGAATGGATAAAGGTTGTAGAAGACACAAGGTCTTAATTGTCGCAACTTTATTTTGCTGGCAAACCAAACATTCTACAACAAAATTGTGCATATCAGATTTAAGGCCATCACAAAAAATTATTTCTTCACCCTATGGTAAGTTTTTAAAAATCTCGAGTGTCCTCATAAAGGAGAAGTGTGCAATTCCAAAATAATCTTTTGTTTTAGTTGGAATTATTTCAAAGATATAAACGATATTTGTACCACAAGGAATCAATTTTCTAACTAAATGCATCAGATTTACTAGGATCTTGCTACAAATTTTGAATGAGTGTCCACACTTCTTCATCCTTCTTCCATTCATCCCTTGCTTTAGTTATCCGGTCTGGTTAGATAAGAGAAATGGAACAAAGAAATTCTTCCACCTCTTCATCCTTTCTTGAAAGTGTATCTGTAAGAACATTTAGCTTCCCTTTTTTGTATATGATTTCAAACCCAACATCTTTGTGACCCATTTTTTATTCTCTTCTGAAGATAGTATTTGTTCCAAAAAGTATTTAAGAGTATCATGATCAATTTTTACCTTGAAGTGTCTTCACATTAGGTAAGGTCACCATTTCTTTAGTGCATGTGGTATTGCCAACATTTCCTTCTCATAAATAGCTTTATGTAAACACTTTCCTTTGATTTGATGACCTTAAAAAGCAATGGGTCTTTCTTCTTCCATTAAAACAACAACAATTCCATTTCCTGAGGCAACACATTCCACAATAAAGTTTTTTGTGAAGTCTGATGTAGCTAATACCGGTGTTAGGCACATTGCCTCTTTAAGATGTTCAAAGGCTTTATTTTCTTCTAGATTCCATGAAAATGCATATTTCTCCAATAATGTTGTCAGATGTGCTTCTATTCTCCCATGTTTCTTAACAAAATTGCGATAATACCGTGTTAACCCAAGAAATCCTTGCAGTTCTTTTATGGTTGTGGGGACTTTCCATTCCTTAATGGATTTAATTTTGTTAGGTTATACCTTAACACCCTCGTGAGATACAATATGATCCAAATATTCCATCTCTTGTACTCCAAATAAAAATTTGGAGGTTTTTGCATATAATTTCTTCTCCAATATTTTGAGCACCCTGTCAACATGTTGAACATGATCCTTCCTAGACCTATTTTAGATTAGTATATCATCAAAAAATACTAACACAAATTTTCTAAGGAAGGGTTTGAAAATGGAATTCATCAACCCTTGAAATGTAGAAGGTTTATTGGTAAGGCCAAAAGGCATGACCAAAAATTTATAATGACCCTCATGATTTCAAATGCTATTTTCGGAATATCTTCAGTCTTCATTCTAATTTGATGATATCCTGAATGAAGATCTAACATGGTAAAATAAATTGGTCCATGTAATTCATCCATTAATATATCAATCACAGGAATGGGAAATTTATCTTTAATACTAATATTATTGATAGACTCCCTATAATATGGACACTTGTGCCATGATCCATCCTTCTTGTGCACCAATACTACTGGATCAGAGAAAGAAATTTGACTCGGTTCAACTATACTAGCTTATAACATTTGTGCAATCATACATTCAATTGTGCTCTTTTGGACATAAAGATATCTGTATGGTATGATGTTTGGAGGAACACTTCCTGGAATCAAATGAATTTCATGATCATGATCTCGAATAGGTGCGAGTCCTTTGGGAGTTTCAAACACCTTGGAATGATTGTTCAAGACTTTTTGGAGATTTGGAGAAATAGATGATTTTGATTTTGGAACTTCTAGTGAGCATGATTGTGCAATTACGCCTCATTGTTATTTCTTCAGAAGCTTTTTCATGAAATTAAAGCTTATTATCTTTCCAAGCTTCCCTACGATACCCCGTAATTCAACTTCCTTTCCTTCCAAAAAAAAATTCAATAAAAGTTCTTGAAAATTAAAAGCTATCATGCCCAAAGATTGTAACCGTACTCCTAGTACAACATCAGCACCCCACATTGGAATGGAAAGAATTGGACTATTCAACACATATTCCCCCATGGTTAGCTTGATATTATGGCATTTTCTAGAGTAATTTATAGTTCCTCCATTTACAACCATCACTTGGAATTCTGGTGATCGGTATAGGAAGTAATTGAATTCCTTGCCTACCTTACAATGAATAAAATTATGGGTACTACCCGAATCATTCAACACAATTAAATTTTTCTTCTTGATATATCCTTCTATCTTGTGATTTTAAGGAGTGGTCATTCTTTCCAATGCATTATAAGATATGGTTGGACTCATTTCTTCTTTCTCTAGGTTTGGTTCCTTGTGTATATCCTCTTCTTTTGAAGTTTCTTGTTCATTTTCTTCCTCCTCTTCACAATATATGTAAAATAATTTCTTCTCACCACACTTATGACCTTTATTGTATTTTATATCACAATTGTAGCAAATCCCTTGTTTATTCAATTTAGTGTCCTAAATTGTTAACATAAATTATCGACCAGGGCTAGTAAACTGATGAAGTGTGATGCACTATATGTGCCTAAGTATCCATTTTTCTTACTTCGTTGTTTTTAGTGTTTTATTGATGTTTTGGGGTTTTTATGTTTGATGCTTAGTATGCTACTCTATGCTAAAAATATGAAATTAGATCTATGTCAAAAGGGAGAAAATGAAATGTTAATAAATAAATTAAAACAGAATTTATTTGCAAGTTCTGTTCCTAATTAGAAAATGATGAAAACAGAGAGTCCTAATCCATGGATATTACAGCTTCTAAATGAACATTCATGAAATGAAAAGTAACTCAAAACACTACAACTTAATCTGATTCATTTAGTTAGAGATTTGTTGGAAGATCTTGTGAAAAAGATTAATTTTAATGCAATGAGGATCTCCTAAAACATAAAAGGAAATGCTGAAACAAACAGTAACTTAAAACATTATAGTGAAATCTCATTCATTTGATAGAAGTTTATTGGAAGAGCTTGAGAAAAAGATTACTATAATGTAGTAAGGATCTCCTATGAAATGCTGAAACAACTTATAACATTACAACTAAATGTCATTCATGAGTTAGAGGTTTATTGGAAGAGCTTTTGAAAGAGATTAATCATAATGTGATAAGGATCTTCTATGAAGCAAAACAATCAATAACTCACAATATTACAACTTAGTCTCATTAGTAAATTAGAGGTTTATTGGAAAAGATTTTGAAAGAGACTAACTGCAGTATAATGAGGATCTTCTTTTTAACTAAATAACAAAAAATGAAATGCTAATAACTCATAATATCACAATTGAATCCCATTCATTTAATACAGATGTATTGGAAGAGCTTGAGAAAGAGACTAACAACAATATCATGAGGATACTTTATCTAAGAACATGACATGAAACATAATGCTAAAATATATGAATTCAGAAAGAAATCTAAGTAAGGAAATATGACAAAACAGAATTGAAAATGACTTATCTAGAAAACATGTAAAACCTCCTCGAATAGCAGGGGTCCTCTCCTACCAATTTGGTGAAATTCTTCAACTCCTTAAAGTTGTAATAAAAAAAGCATCAAAGAAATGAACTTATTTATTGATAAAATCACAAATCTACATCCCATTCCATCTTAAGCTTTGTTACAAAACAATCTCTAATCCTTTCTCTTCTTCTCCTATTTTTCACTACTCTTGATAGGAAAAAGTTTCCCCTATTTATACAAAAATATTAGAAGTTATCTCATTAATGAGAGTCCATGAATCTCTCCCTCTATCTCTAGAGTTACAATCAAAATAGGAAATGATAAGACACATGTCTTTTTAGAGTTTCAATACAAATAAGAAATGAGACACATATCTTCTTAGAGTTTCAATACAAGAAGGAAATGAGACACATGTCCTCATGATCCCATGATATTCTCCACTAAAATTCGAATTTGGTTTTGGGAGGCCACATAAAGGTCTTTTAGAAGCTTCCTTTTGACCTACACATGTCACAAAACTCATAACACATATATAGATATATGAAACTATGTTAATTTTGTAGTTTCTAATCATAAATTCACTTTAAATACATAAAATAAATAACTTTGGAATACGAGGATCCTAACCCATATATTTATGAAAATGGTTACTTGATGTAGGGTTTTAGGTTAGATAGTTATGAAATGAGAGTTGAATGGTAATGACATAATGGAAATATGTATAAATATAGAAAACACTTTTGGGACTCAACAACCCTTTTGCTCTTTTTTATTACCCTTCCATTTTTATAGATGTGAGTGGTAAGCTTCATTTTCGCCATAATTTTACATTCAATTTTTCTTGCCAACCTGAATGCCTTCTCCGATGAATCAGGTTCCCAAATGTGAACCTCATGTTAGATGTTATCCTTTAAATTCCCTATGAAGACATTAATCATGTGTTCCTATGGAATATTAGTTACCCTTATATTCAATTTTTGGAAGACCTCAATGTTCTGCACCATTGTACCCTTTTGTTTGAGATTTATCAATTAGCTAAAGAGGGTGTTTCTCTTTGTAGCATCGTAATGTGCTATCATTTCCTCTGTAAAAATTGACCAAGTGACAATATTTTTACAAGAGAAAAGCTATTGATACCATACAAATGTATTTTTTTCTAAATGTAAAGTTTCAATGCTTACCTTTTGTGTGTTTTGAATATTAGGGAGATCAAAATATTGCTCTATCTATAGTATCCATGTTACGGGATCCTTGCCATCAAAATTTCTCATATCCATCTTTGGAATATGGTGGGTCTTACATCCAACATTAGAGTTTATGAAATCACAATTAAAATTTATATTGTTCTCATCATGAGTTTCTTGTACTACCTTTTTGCCATTAGGAATCATTTCTTGTATCAACTTTTTCAAACCTTCCTTCAAACCTTTCATGTATTCTTTTAGATCATTCTTCATGCCTTCCATGTTAGCTTCCATGTCATCCATCTTATCTTCCAATCCATTATTCAAGCCATCCATCTTAGCTTCCACTTCTTTCTTCAAACCATCCATATTAGCTTCCACGCCTTTCTTCAAGCCATCCATCTTAGCTTCATGCCTTTCTTCAAAACTTCAATTTCATTTTTTGTTGATCTTTGTGAGATCGAAATTTGATGCACTTTCTCTTGTAATTTTTATATATCATATTGCACTTCTTCCTCTTCATGAGTCATAATAGAGCCTTCTGAGGGCTTAATGGGTGTTGAATTATTTTTAGCGAGCATTTTAGAACCCGATACTGATATCTATGCTTGAATATGCCCTTGGAAACACTTCAAACTGATTTTTCAAACAAAACTTATGTAATTTGAAAAAAAAAATACACACATTTTTCTTGCTTTTCAGGAGTTCAATATTGAAACTCATGAATCTCTATAATTTATGATTCCCAAGAATTGATCTTTGGTCCTATAGTAGCCCTCCGAGTCTTCCTTCCAAGGCCATGGGTCCAACCTGATTTGGATTCTTCAAGGAAAAGTTATGCCCAATATCCCACAATGACCTAATTATGGATTGGTTCAGTAGAGCGACTTCTACGGCATGCCACATGTCAATGTTTCCTCCTTCGGCTCTAAAATTGATACACATGAAACTAAAGTCTATGTACTTTCGTCCACGTTTTACAGAATTCCAATCCGATGCTCAGAGAGAGTTACAACGATTTTACCACAGCCACCTCTATGAGATGAAATTCAGGAGCGTGAAAAAACCCTCACTTCCACAGAACATATCTCCGAAAATATTGCACACAAAGATATAAACGTTTTACACGAAGTTCCTCAGGATTTTGGCTTCGCGTTGTAAACATTTCAGCTTCTGAACCTTGATAGAGTTATAGCGAAAATTACATGATGACAAGTTTGGAGTAGCGAAACCCTAGAATCCAAAGCTCTCATACCAAATGATATGAAACCAGCTCCAAAAATAGAATACAAGAGAGATAAACGCCTTAGAATAAGCAACTTCGAGGGGGAAACCTCATTTACATTACACAAATGAAAAATTCTTGGATGATACAAATGAAAAAACCTCCTTTGTATATATAGGATTCCATGGGGTCTGTTATCACCCAAAAATTTTCAAAATATCATTGTGTCAATTTTGTTTTTGGTCATGATTCTAAATTTGGTTTAGAAGTCAATTTAGGATTTGGTTAAGGGTAGGTTAGAATTTTATAAGTTCAAATGTCATCATTAAGTTCAAATAAAGTCTTTTAAAGGTCCATTCATTATCAAATATCCATAATTTCCATTTGGGAGTCATTCCATAAAGTTTTAGGTCAAAACTCTGCAATTAGCGAAGAATCCACCTTTTCGTAGTGCCATTAGTTCAAAAAAGTTGATTTGCACTATGAAAGCGCTAATAGTTTCATAGCGCAAATAGGGAAAAATATGCTGTCAGTGCTACGAAAGCACGGTTTCTTAACTGTCTTGTCATTTGAGATGAAATATGTCAGAATCCATTGGGAAATGATAGGTTAGTGGTATGATGAGTCAATTAGTGATGAGATTCAATGTACTTACCCATTTTGCAATCGTCATTGTCATGATAGGCTATGAATAAGGCATAATTCAGTTATGAGATGACATTTAAAATTCAAAATCTTGCTTCATTGGTCATTCTTGTTTCCTTTGCCTCCATTTGAGTGTCTAAGCTCTGAAGTGTCAAGCCAAACCTATGGCTTTTCAATACAAGTTTTCTTCATCTTAATCAAGCGAGGTTGATATAAACTAATCAAGCGAGGTTGATTCAATTTTCCAAGCAAGGCTGACAAGTTTTCTATGAAGCATGTCAGAGGAAAAGAAAATTCATAGAGGGGGACACTGCTTAAGACATGAGCTTGAAAATATGAAGGTCATAGTTGAAGACCCAACAGTGATGGAGCCATTCAATAGAGTAGGTTGTATTCGGTTTTGTAAAAAGCTACAGGGTTCACACACACAGGTGTCTAAAGAATTTGCCTTGCACTTCAATGGAACAACTACCAAGGTTGGGATGCTAAGTGTGCCAATTACACCAAAGATTATTTCTGCTGTGATAGAAATACCAAGGGGTCAAGAAACTTGGTTCAAAAGTTTCAAATTTGATATGGAGCCATGCAAAGAATTGATGAAACCTGAGTATGCAGATATGGACCTCAATAACGCTATTCCTAGAAGTTGCATCAAAGACACTTTTGCAAAGCTGCTGCTCAACATCCAGAGATATTTTACATGTGAAGGAAGATATCATAAGGTCTACACATATCATTTCAAGCTGCTTCTGCATTTCACAGGTTAAATTTCACTTTATTTTCCCTTTTACATGCATAGGAGTCTTTCTAAAATGGTTGATAAAGTACAAGCCAAATCTGAAGGTTGTGAAACATCTTTGTTTCATCATGGTTTGATGAAGTTATTTATTTTGAATGAGCTTCAGAAGATAGGAAAGTACTGGTCATCATTTTTGTTTATAAATGGTTTTGAGTTGGAAACACTAACTCCTACTAGAAACCCTAAAACTAAAGGAACTCCATCACCACCAGTAACATATTCTAGTCAACCTGTAGTTGCAAAACCAAAGGAGTTTGCAAATTTGAAGTCAAGGAAACAAGTTGATAAAAGGAAAGAGCAGACACAAGTGCTTGATACTCCAACTTCATCACCTTCAAAATAGAGGTCAAAGATTGTCAAAGAGGCAAAACAGAAACAAGATGTCAGCAGGCAAGAAATCAAAAGAGTAACAAGAAGCCAAGCAGTGGCATTAAAGGGAAAACCAATTGCTACAGATACAGAGGACAACCCAGTGATAAAGGGAAACATAGATGACACCCTGCATGCAATTGACATAGAGGAGACAGCCATTGTTCAAGCTGAGTTCATTGGGGTAGATTTTAATATTCCTACTTAGCCTAAGCTAGGAGGAATATTCATTTTTGTTTTATTTTCTGTTGCATGAATAAATGAATAAAGGAGGACATGTAAAAATCCTAAAAAGACTGAATAAATCAATGTCCATGTGAACAAAGATAAATCAGGGCCATGTAAATAATCAATTACAGGTGTGAAAGGGGTTTGAGCTGTGAGACTGGGTCAACCTTGACCAAATCAACAACGTTGTCTAGGTTTAATGTATCTCCTAAAGGGACAATGCAGTTCTAGAAGGAGGCCCCTCATGTGAAAAGAGCTAAGTCATCAAGGTGGTTTAGGGTTTTCAAAGGCTCTCATATTATAAAAGGAAAGGGAAGGTATCAAGAGAAGTTTTTTGATTGATTATATTTCTGAGTATCTTGTCTGCTTAGACAAATACTATTCTCTGTTGCTTAGCACTTGGAGTTCCTATGAAGGGATTTCACCTCTTCCTTTGAGGATTCTTGGAGGAGTATTTGCTAATTTGATCAACTATCAGGTTTGAGGCCAAGATCTACTTCCAATTGCAGCATAGATCTAGGGAGTGTTTTTCTGCTTTTGCAAGTTGTAGCGAGTGGGATTCTAGATCTGCAGAGATCTAGCTTGTTTTGGGAGCGTCTTCTCATGGAGTGTGTCTTTTAACCTCTTGGAAGAGTGTCTCTCCTGTTTGAACTTAAGATATGTAACTTGGCATTGTACCATCTATGTCATCTGAGCTACAACGTTGTTTCTATTGATGGACTGCATTATTTTGATATGAGGTTCTTCATGGTCCTTTGATCCTAGTTTTGATTAGAGATCTCTGGTGCTGGGCTTTGCCTTTCATCTTGGTGATCCATGGATTAGCTTGTTGATCCATGATCTATTTAGATATGATATATTGTAATTTAATGCTATATTCATAAATTACTGCAGCATTTTACAAATATGCAACTTAAAACTCAGATCTACTCTTATTTATGCATGATTTGGTCAAAACCCCAAGGGGATCTTGTAAAGAAAACTATCTAGTTTCCAGATCTGAAATAGATCTAATGTTTTTCCCACATGTTTTTCATAGATATGAGTTGTAATATTTAGCTGCTGAAGCTCCTTAAAAATAACACTGTTGATCCATTTCTACAGATATATATGTGTTGTAGCCCTCTTTTCTGAAGATTTCTTATTGTATTGTCTCATGTATTCTATTGTATATTGAAAGGGATTCATTGTACTTTTTATTTGCTGCTGTATACTTAAAAATTAATAATATTTTATGGCCTCTTGCTCATATTATCAAAGACTCGTTATTCTTGAAGATACTTATTGTGCATAGTTGTAGCCCCTCTTGTAGGGTGTTTTCCAGCTAGACTAAGTGGTGGGAGATCTGTTTACCACACCTAGTTTGATTTTTTTTTGCTCTCATTTTGTATCTAGACTCTAGATCTACTGATCTAAGGGATCCAAGGGTTGTAAATGCATCTCTATACATCAATCTTCCGGGAAGTGCGTTATTTTTACAAGCTTGTTGTGCAATCCTAGTTTTGGAACATTACAGTGGTATCAAAGCTCCTTTCTTGGCATAGTCTGTGCTTTCCTTGGAGCATCATAGCCATGTTGAATTTAGAAGAAGATGAAACTATGACTAAGAGGGAGAAGAGGTATCAAAATATAAGCCACAAGAAGTATGATTATACCACTGAAGATCAAGACAAGGGTAAAGCCCTTGAGACTACAAGTGACAAAGAAGGGGAAGAGTTTGCAAGAACTCTGTTGGTGGCCATGCAAGATCTTTCCAGAGAGATAAAGGAGATGAGGATGGATAGAATGAGGGAATATATTGGGAGATTTCAACTGGGAGAAAGCTCTGATATGTCTCATCATGGGACTGGTCAACTAGTGAATCTGCCACAAGACCCACAAGCCTCACAACACTCCACTATGCCTAATTTCTTGGCTGTGGAGAATGAAGGACGACAAGAACAAGCCTCCCTTGAAGGTTAATTTGTGGATTATGACTCTTAGAGTCAGATATTCAAGGATAACTTGAGTTTCCAAGATTTTTGTCACCTCAAGGACAGAAGAAGACTAAGGCAGCAGTATAGAGATGGTGGATTCTTTCATGATAGACACCACTCTATGGGCAGATTATTTTTTCCCAAGTTTGATGGATCATCCTCTAGCTCTACCAAGGCATGGGTAGAAAATATGGATATTTATTTTCAGTTGAAAAAATTCCCTGAGGTTGAAGCCATCAAGATTGCAGCTCTGCACTTTGAAGGTGAAGCACATAATTGGTGGTTCCATGGGTTGTCTACATTGGGACATATCAATGTGACTACATAATCCGATTTTACTAGGAGACTGGTGGAGAGGTTTTATAGGAAGGATCTTGAAGAACCCTTCATAAGCCTTGCAAAGCTGAAGCAGTCAGGAGATGCAGAGACTTATATCTCTAATTTCTGAGATTATCAGTTATTGTCCCTGATCTATCTGTAGTAAGGAGAGTCTACATGTCCATCGATGGCTTGGAGGAACCTTTGCATGGGATGGTTAAATATAATAAGCCCATCACTTTGCATGATGCCATTGAGAGGGCTAGAGATCTCCAAGATGCCTTGCGAAAAGAAAAGTCAACTTTCCAAAGCAAGGCCCCTTACTTTTCTAAGGGGAAGGAAGGAAAAGTTGCTCCTCCCAAGGAGAGCTCTTTGAAGAAACCTCTTGATATTGATCTCAGGAGGGAATTGAGGAAAAAGAGGTTGTGCTTCACTTGCCAAGAGTCATGGGCACTGGGACATAGATGTGCTACTGGAAAAGCACACTACATAGAAGTCTTCTCAGATTTTGAGGAGGAAGATGAAGGTGATGAACCTAGGAGCAGTCACAGCGCTGATGATGATGATGAGGGAGATCAAACACCATTCAGAGATGGGAAGGGAGCCTTTGCTCCAACAAGTGGGACTCTTGCCTCTTTGAGAGGAGTGCTTAAGCACTTGACCCTAAGAGTACAAGTTTCAGTCATGAATCAAAGAGTATATGTCCTAATTGACAGTGGGGCAACCCACAAATTTACTGATTCTCACCTTTTGAAAAAAAGAGGAATCCCCACTGATAATTTTGAGGGATTTTCTATTTTGGTTCCAGGAGATAGGACCATGCAATGCATGCAATATGTACCATCACTCTCTGTCACTATGTGATCTTACACTTTGGTGGATCACTTCTTTGTAGTTGACATACCAGACACCAACATCGTCTTGGGTGTCCAATGGTTGATTACCTTGGGGAATGTTACCACTGATTGGAAATCCTTGCAAATGGAGTGGGTGGACTTGAAGAGTGGGAAACCACAAATGATTCAGGGCATGCATACTTATCCTTCACCTAATGTTTCCACACAAACAACAGAGATGGATTTGCGAAGTGGAGGCAGGGATCTCATAGTTCCTTCTCTCATGTTCATGAGGATGCTGCAAGGGACATTCTTATCTCATGGAAGGCCACTTAGAATGCCATTAGATTCAGATCTTGTGGGGAAAGCCTCAAAAAGTGTTGCTCCAAATCTAGATCCAGGAAGGATTGGAGCAATGAAAGATCAAGCTACAACGCTATGGGAGGAGAAGAAAGGGAGGATCAGCCTTCGAACAAACAATTTTGGCATGTGTAATGTCAAAGTGGAAATCAGCAACATGACAAGCACTTCCATGGATGTATCAGTAGTGTTGTAATTGTTGAGAAGTGTGGATATTTATTGGAAATCTCAACTGCTTGTAGAGTATTCCAAATATCTCAACACATGTATGATATTAGATGGCATGCAGCAAGAAGAGGGCTACTTAGTCCAAGGGGGAGTCATCTATTATCATGGTAAGGTATTCTTGGCTAGAGCCTCCAAGCTCAAGCAGAAGATCCTACAAGGAGCATATGAAGAAATCTTCCTCAACCATATGTATTCAATGAGTATCTATTCCCTGATCATGAAGAGTTTTTATTGGGAAGGCATGAGGGAGGACTTACATCAGCACTTTCAAGAGTGCAATAGATGTGGAGGATTGGGGCAGCCAATGGAATCTTTGCAAGAGACATCTCAACCAGCTCTTCCTTTGATTGAGAGGAGGGGAATGCTCATGCACAACTCCATGTGTGTGGAGGACTATGATGGTAAAGTATTTGATCATGACAAGCAAGTTGTATTTTCTGATCTATTATATTCCTTTGCCATGTTTTTACATGATATGAATCCTAAAGGGAGTGAAAGATCATGTGGATCTCATAGTTTGTTGGGGGCTAATGGAAATTCTGAACTTGGCCACTCCCTTGATGTGCAAAGGGAGGTTCCTTTTCATGATGGTTGCTTCCCAAAGGCACCAAACTTATGTAACACCTTCAGCCATGCTAAGGTGAATCATGCAGAAAAAGTGTGGTGGGAATGCCATTTGCCACACTTGGATCTAATGAAGACAACAGAAGCACTATGCTGGCATCACATGTGGGATTTTGACCCACCTCCTCAAGTGAAAATTTCAGTTTTCATATATGTAGTCTTGCTTCCATACCTTGATGATATAGTTGTACTATTTATGGGGTTGTATGGATAGAGGATGGGCAGTGTATATGTACCACATGGATTGGAACTTCAACATGTACTTCATGATACATGTTTTAGATGTAGCATTGCTTCAACCATGTTTATTTCTGTTGAGTTTTTCACTCGTGAAGGGATGGACTATGCACATATTATGTTGGCCTTGGAGGAAAAATTCATGATGTATTGGCTTGTTGAGCACTTGGCTTATGATGAGGACTTGATCCTTGATGATGCCCTGAATGAAGGAGGAGAAGTACTGCAACTCTTACCCTATTAGTTGCTTGAGGACAAGAAACATTTTGGAGGGGAGGACTGCAATATTCCTACTTAGCCTAAGATAAGAGGAATATTCATTTTTGTTTTATTTTCTATTGCATGAATAAATGAATAAAGGAGGACATGTAAAACTCCTAAAAAGACTGAATAAATCAATGTCCATGTGAACACAGATAAATTAGGGCTATGTAAATAATCACTTGCACGTGTGAAAGGGGTTTGAGCTGTGAGACTGTGTCAACCTTGACCAAATCTACAGCGCTTTCTAGGTTCAATGTATCTCCTAAAGGGATAGCACAGTTCTAGAAGGAGGCCCCTCATGTGAAAAGAGCTAACTCATCAAGGTGCTTTAGGGTTTGCAAAGGCTCTCATCTTATAAAAATAAAGGGAAGGCAGCAATATAAGGTTGTTGATTGATTATATTTATGAGTATCTTGTCTGCTTAGACAAATACTATTCTCTGCTGCTTAGTAGAGAATTGTGTTTCTTAGCACTTGGAGTTCCTATGCAGGGATTTCACCTCTTCCTTTGAGTATTTTTGGAGGAGTATTTGCTGATTTGATCCACTATCAGGCTTGAGGCCAAGCTCTACTTCCAATTGTAGCATAGATCCAGTGAGGGTTTTTCTGCTTTTGCAAGATGCAGCAAGTGGGATTCTAGATCTGGAGAGATCTAGCTTGTTTTGGGATCCTCTTCTCATGGAGTGTGTATTTTAACCTGCTGGAAGAGTGTGTCTCCTGTTTACACTTCAGATATGTAACTTTGCAGTGGACCATCTATGTCATTTGAGCTACAACGTTGTTTCCATTGATGGACTGTGTTATTTTGATATGGGGTTCTTTATGTTGCTTTGATCCTAGTTTTGATCAGAAATATCTGGTGTTGGGCTTTGCCTTTCACCTTGGTGATCCATGGATTAACTTGTTGATCCATGTTCTATTTAGATCTGATATATTGTAATGTAATGCTATATTCAAAAATTACTACAGTATTTTACAAATTTTCAACTTAAAACTATAATCTACTCTTATTTATGCATGATTTGGTCAAAACCCCAAGGGGATCTTGTAAAGAAAACTATCTAGTTTCCAGATTTGAAATAGATCTGATGTTTTGTCCACAGATCTATCATAGATCTGAGTTGTAACATTCAGCTGCTGAAGTTTCTTAAAAATAATGTTGTTGAGCCATTTCTGCAGATATATGTGTTGCAGCCTTCTTTTCTGAAGATTTCTTGTTGTATTGTCTCATGTATTATATTGTATATTGAAAGGGCTTCATTGTACCTAGTTTGATTTGGTTTTGCTCCCATTTTGGATCTAGACTCCAGATCTGCTGATCTAAGGGATCTGAGGGTTGTAAACTCATCTCTGTACATCAATCTTCCAGAAAGTGTGTTATTTTTACAAGCTTGTTGTGCAATCCTAGTTTTGGAACATTACATAGATGAGCATAAACAAAAAAAGGCTAAGTCTGCAAAAAAACTTGATTTTGAGGGTGAAAATGAAACTTTTATCTTTCAAGCTAGAAAGCCTTTAACTAGGCATGCCAAGAAACTTAAGGAAGGAAGCAAGGAAGCTCAAGAAACTATTGAAACAACTAAATCCCCTGAAGAAGTGGTTGATATCTCAACACCTGTAGAGAAGCATACAACCAACTGAACAAAAGAGGGAAAATAAGAAGTGACAAAGAAAACAGAGTTTAAAAATCTCGAGGAGAAATTTAGGCTGGAAAACCAAGAAATTACTGTGATGAGAAAAAGGGCTAGAAAGTATAGTATTGAGAAAGGAGAGTTCAAAAGAGTGAAGGCACTCTGGGAAGGTAAAATTGGTTCTATGTCTAAAACCCTAAGCAGTGCAGAGCAATTTTTCACATGGACTGTCCCAGCAATAAAGGAATCCAAATTTGTCAGAGTAATAAACACTCACTTGAGAGCTAGTAACAGGAAACTTAAAGGTCAAGTGGAAGACTTGGAGCAACATTTGAAATTGATTTAGGATGAGTTAAGAAACAAAGGTTTTAAAATGACAATCATTGAAGAGTCAAAAGTTAAATCATGTGAAAATGAAGAAAAGACCTCATGAAGGCTGAAATGACTATGCTTTCAGTTCATATGGCTTTTTAATACAGTGCAATCAATTTTATTTTTAGTTTGGCACATCTAAAATTTTCATTTTGGAAAATTTTGGAAAAAACTGCTCACTCAGCATTTTCGTAGCGCAGACAGTGTAAAAGGGGTGAAAAGTGCTACGAAACTGTTGTCGTAGTTTTTTTCCCTTTTTTATCAAATTTTGGGGGGTAAAAAACATTAATTAAGAAATGAAAATATCGAGGAGGATGTCTTTAAAGATAATTAAGTCATTTTTGGAGGCAAGAGGTCAAGATTTTGAAGAAGAAAGGGTAAAAGAGCTACGCTACGAAAAGCGCTACGAAACTGTGTTATTTTCATAGCACAGTCTATTACAGCTCATTTGAATAGTGTAAAGATGGTTTGGGATAGCTGGGGCTTAGGGAGGAATTTTGGCAGGTGTTACTTCACTTCCTATAAGCAAAGAACCTCGAAATGATTAATTCATGATGCCCAAAACATTTCAAAATTGCAAAGGACCCTATGCCTAGAAAACAGGGGATTGTTTCCTACTTTGATGGAGGTCAGCATTATGGTCATCAAGATTTGAAGCCAATCATCTAGATTCGACCAGGTGTTAATACATTTGGCAAAGGATGTAATTTAATTAAGCTAAGGTTGTTATAGATAGGTGATTACGAGTTTGAATCTTATTTGTAATAGGATTGTTTAGTAGATTAGCTATTCTTTTGTAATAAATACCATGTCATATGGTTAGGCAAGGTGTCAAGAGTCAAGAGCTCGATGTATCTAGCATCAGATAAGGTTATCTTATGTTGTAAATGATATAAAAAAGATCAAGAAGTTGAATATGATAAGGGTTGGACATTTCTTGGTAAAATACTGTGCTTAATGTAAGTGACTGGTTTTTAGCTAAATACAGAGATTTCTACTTAGCCAACTTGAGATTCAGAAGGATTTCTAGTGTGTTCTTGTTCTACTTGCATCTTTTTACTATCCTATTGTAGTGGTGTTTGTCTATGTTACTCAAAATTCATCTTTGATGCTATGACTTCCTATATAGACAAACTGACTATGTTTTTTATAGTTTCACATGTGTATCTCTTGACTAAAACTCTAATATGCCTCAACTTCCATGTTAAGTAGATTGATTGGTTTATTGAAACTATATTGACTCCATAAGCCCATGTGTACTTGTTGATATGATTTTCAACCTACATTTATCGTTTATCTAATTATTACTCCACATAGAGTTCGCCATCTATATTTTTATCAAAATCATTAACCCTTGAGAGAGCCCTCTCAGGTTGAGGAGGCTAAGCCTCAATTAAAATATTGGTTTGAAACAATTACATGAGATTGATTTGATTAGCAGCCTATCAGGTCTAATTTTGTGATAACATTTTGGTGCGTCTTCCCAGAGCCTGAAGATTATACTTTCCCGAAATTTTGAAGCTGAACTTCTAAAGGTAGCAGGAGTTCAGGAAGCTTTTCGAGGCTGTACCTACCTTGTTGACTCCATTTAGAATTTATATGATCAAAGGTGGCTTAGAGAAGGAGATACACGAGGATTAATCCTGACCCAGATCCAACTACCATCGTGGAAAATCCAAATACCATGTCCAGAGGCAGTCAAAGCATTTCTGAAATATCAGGTACTCCATCACATTCGGAATCCTTGTCCTCTAAAATTTTAAGAAGTCCTTAAGATGAAAGAGTTGATGATAAAATTCAAAAGGTTTTGTTTAGATCATAAAGTGAAAAAGAGCTAACTAAAATTATCTTAGACTTGCATAAGAGAGGTATTGATACCTTAGCTCTAGTAACAAAGGAATACAAAGAAGAGTTTTGGGAAGTTGTTACTTCTGAGTTGTTGATGGAAAAAGAGACTTTAGATAAATTGAAGGAGCTTGATCCTTTTGAAGTCTTATTTAAAAGTAAAGCTGGTTTACCTCTTCCAAATTAGAGTTCAATTGTTAGTGGACCACAAATACCAAACAATCCTCCTCATAGCAGTTTTTCATCCTGTATTTCTGCCATCCCTAAAACTACTACAGTCCCTTTAACCATGGATGGAAATGTACTTCCTCCATCTGCTGCACCTGCTAGATATGCCCCTCTTGTTCTTCCATCTATCTTACATGACCTCCGTAGAAAATATTCTGCTAGAATCAAAACTCGGGGAAGTGATGAATACATTACAGCAGAAGAACATGTGGACCAATTTAATGATATTATAGACAGGGAGGAGGTTGATGATGAAGATGTTAAATCGAGATTGTTCGCTCAGAGTTTTACTGGTGAAGTTAGGAAGTGGTATAAAGCCCTTACTCCTAGAAGTATTCACAATTGGAATGAGTTTGAAGATACTTTTATAAGAAAATGGGGAAATAGAACTAATCCAGTACAAGCCCTCATTGAGTATAGCACTTTGAAAAGAGCTACTGATGAATTTGTTCAAAAATTTTCAAAAAGGTTTAATAAGGTGTATGACTCTATTCTTGCCCATTTGAAACCACCACAAGCCTTAGCTCAGATGAGATATGTTGAAGCTTTTTATTATGAGATTTATATATTGCTAAGAGAAAGAGAATCCCCTTCACTTGTTGAAATGGAAATTATGCAGTGAAGGTGGAGGTTAATTTAATAGTAGCTAAAAAATAAAAGATGGGTAAGACTAATTTGAAAGAAGAAGAGAAGCCTTCCTCCTCTACCTCTCAGGATAACCTGGATTAATGATGAAAACAATGGAAATTTTGATGGATAGGTTGGCCCTTGGGAATACCTCTACTCCTCCTACACAACATGAACCTAAATTTAGAAACCCTCAGTTCAGGAGACCTCAGAATTAGCAAAGGCCAAGGGAAAATAGAAATCAGCAGCCTGATCCTCCAGTGAGACCTCCTTTCCAATAGAACTTGGTTGATGAAGAAGATGATCCTAAAATTCCTGAAGAGTCTATTCACTATTTTGATGAGGAAATGTCTAGAATTTTCTTGACTAATGAAGAACATGATCAATCAGACCAAAGTAATTATGGAGAGGAAACATTATATTATCTAAAGGGGTATCAACGTGCTATTTTTGAGATGAAAAAACAATACAATCTTAGAAATAGAAATGTGCCTATCATTCCAAACAAAACACAACCTAAGAAAGATACATATAAGGTTGCTGATGGCAAGAAAGATGCTCCTAAGGTCACTGAAGGTAGGAAAGATAGACCAGTGTTTCCTCCTATCAAAGAAGCTGGAAAATCTATTTCTCTTTTAGCCTTTAGAATGAAATTTCTAAAATTAAAATATTAGTCCCTTTTAGTGAGATTCTCAAGGTAAATGAATATAGAAGCAAGACTGTAAAAATGTTGAATTCACAACCAAGAGCTGCTAATATTTTGAATGTATTAGAAGATCATCCAACCATGTACTTGGGTCCAAGACTAGAAGATGAATAGAATGAGGAGGTGCCTCCTTTTTATGTGAACCTTAGCATTCATGACATGACATTGCATAATGCTATGTTGGATTCAGGGCCTCTCACAATCTTATGCCCAAAGTAATCATGGAAAGAATGGGGTTAGAAATAACTAGGCCATATAAAGACTTGTCTTCTTTCGATTCGAAAAGAGTTCAATGCATTGGTTTAATCAAGGATGTTGTTGTTGGTCTAACACAAATTCTTGCTAAAACTGTGGTCATGGAAATTGTGGTAGCAGACATTCCACTGAATTTTGGTATGCTATTGTCGAGGTCATGGACAACGAAAATCAAAGGTACAATGCAAATGGACCTTACTTATGCCACCATTCCTGTTTTTGGTGAGCAAAGAAGATTGTATCGAGAGACAAGAATGGCCTACATGGTGAGTAGTAAATACAAACCCCAAAATTTTCCAATTTATGCTCTTGATATTGAAATTTTTTCATCTATTCCTTTCAATGAGTTGAATAACGAAGCAGAAGAAGAAAGGAAAGAAGAAAATCAGAGTTCTGAAATTTGGCAGTCTGAAAATCAGCGAACAGAAGATCAGCAAATCAGTGATAAGGAGGTGGAAGGTTGGTGGTCATTGCATTTTGATGGATTAGCAGGAAGAGAAGGAGAAGGAACAAGGATTTGGATCACAAGTCAAAGTCATGAGAGTAAGTTCTTTTCCTATAAATTGAACTTTGATTGCACGAATAACATGGCTGAGTATGAATCCTTGATTTTGAGCCTAGAGGTTTTGAAAAGAATGAATGCTCAAAACATTTCTGTTTTTGGAGATTCAAAGTTAGTCATTAAACATGTTGAAGGTGTTTATCAAACAAAAGATATAAGGATAAGGGCATATAGGAACTTAGTTTTGGACATATTGGAAAACTTTCAAGCTTATTCATTCATGGTCAAAACTAGAAAACAAAACTCCATTTTTTATTCTCTTATTGTCTTTGCACGTCTTTTCATTATTCCTATGCATTCCACAGAAAAATAGGAGGTTGAGGTTTGCCATAGAGCAGCTATCCTTGATACTATTACTCATTGGCAAGTTTTTGAGGATGATGAACAAGTGAAGAACTTTATTGAGCCGAAAGAAGAGTTTGAAAATATACAAGTAGATCAGCAAAATATGCTTGCCGAGTCTAAAGGGAAATCTGAAAACTTCTATAAAAAGGGACTCATACCTCTTGAAAAACGTTTTGATTAGAATGATGTTTTTAAATCACCTAAGATACAAGCCAATGATGAAGAAGTTGAGAGTTGTAACCTTGGTACAATAGCTATGCCCAAAATGATTAAACTTTCAAAGTTTCTTTCAGCTGATATGAACTTTAAGTATATTGAAGTGATCAAGAGATTTATAGATGTGTTTTCTTGGAATTATGTTGATTTGAAAGTATACGACCCCACTATTATTCAGCATACTATTCCCATAAAAGAAAATGAAAATCCTTTCAAGCAGAAGTTAAGGAGGATCAATCCACTTCTCGTGCCTTTGATTGAGAAGGAGGTCAAAAAACTCTTTGATGCCAAAATCATTGCCCCAATTAGATTTTTAAATTGGCTTGCAAACTTAGTTCCAGTTAGGAAAAAGAGTGCAGAAATCAGAATATGTATTGACTTCAAAAATTTGAATAAAGCCTCTCTGAAGGACAATTGTCCTCTCCCGAAGATGGACCAAATTTTGCAAAATATTTTTGGTTCTCAGAGAATGTCTATTCTTGATGGTTTTTCAAGTTATAATCAGATTTGGGTACATCTTGATGATCAGGAAAAAACAGCCTATACTACACCATGGGGTACTCTCATGTACGCCAAGATGCCATTTGGTCTCATGAATGGAGGAGCTACTTTTCAGAGGGCAATGGATATTGATTTTTCTGAAGAGAAGGACAAGATGGTGGTTGTTTATCTTGATGACATAACATTCTTCTTAAGGAGGGAAGAAGATCACTTGAAACATCTGGAAAGAATTTTGCTGAAGTGTAGAAGGTTTGGCATCTCTCTAAATCCCACCAAAACTATTTTTGCTTTAACTTCAGGTAAATTACTTGGACACGTCATTTATAAATATGGGATTAAGATTGATCCAAAGAGGGTTAACGCAATTTAGAAGTTGGATTTTCCAAGAAGAAGGAAGGAGATTCAATCTTTCCTTGGAAAGGTAAATTTTGTAAGGCGTTTTATTCCTAATTTTGCTGAGATAGTGAAGGACATAAAAAGGATGCTGAAGAAGGGAGTTGACATTAAGTGGATATCAGAAGAAAGACACTCATTTTAGGAAATCAGTAGGGCACTCATACAAGCACTGGTATTGTTCAGTCTATATTTCTAAATAGAATTTCTGGTTTTTACTTTCGCATCAGAGAATACCATCACTGGAGTTCTAATACAAAAGGGACAACAAGGTATTGAGCATCCTATTTCTTTATTTAGTAGGACATTAGCCAACTCTGAGCTGAAATATGATATCTTAGAGAAGCAAGCCTATGCCTTGATGAAGGCTATCAAAGATTTCAAAATTTATATTCTACATTCTCATATTGTGGATTTTGTTCCTAATACTGTTGTGAAAGACATCCTCACTCAAGCCTATCCTCATGGTAAGAGGGGAAAATGGATTGCTAAATTGTTGGACTATGATATAGGGATTAATCCAACAAAATTGGTCAAATGGAAAGTCTTAGCAAAGTTGATCGCACAGTCAAACTTTGACTACCTTGACATAAAATTGATTGCAGAAATATCAGAAATTCAAGACGAGGAAGAAGAACTAGTCCCTATTGAAGAAAAATACATCACTTCAAATTGGTACAAGGAGGTTGTTTTTGTCCTACAACATCACAAAGCACCTGTTGATCTAACAAATTCTAAGGCAAGGTTTGTTAAGCTAACATCCTTGAGATATTTTATTTTTGACAGAAATCTGTTTTGGAAGGATACCAGCAGAATTTTGCTAAATTGTTTGCTGGAATATGAGGCTAATAAAGTAATTGAGGAGTTCCACAAAGGAGATTGCAGAGGTCATCATTATTGGAAGGCCACAATGAACAAGATTCTTAGAGTAGGGTATAATTGGCCTACAATGTTTAAGGATGTCTACGAAAGGATTGTTGCATTCCATGAATGCCAGATTTTCGAGGGTAAGAAGAAGCTTGTACCTTTACCTTTAATGCCTATCTATGTGGAAGCACCATTTCAGTAGTGGGGGGTAGATTTTATTGGAGAGATTCATCCATCATCATCAGTTCAGCATCATTGGATTCTTACAGCAACTGATTACTTCACCAAATGGATTGAAGCAATCCCAACTAGGTAAGAAAATGATTCTGCGTTTATTTCTTTTTTAGAAAATAATATATTGTCTAGGTTTGGTTGCCCCATGAAGATTATAACTGATAATGGATAGGAAATTAAGTCTAAGAAGTTGATCAATTTCTATCATCAATATCATATTACTCTTGGGCATTCTACTGCATACTATCCGCAAGGGAATGGTCTTGTTGAATCATCTAACAAGAGTATTGTGAGGATCATTAAAAAGGTGTGTTGCAGGAGAATAAGAAGGCTTGGAATTTAAAGTTGAAGTATGCCTTATGGGCTGATAGGATATGCACAAAAAGTTCAATTGTAACCTCACCATATGAGTTGGTATATGGGGCTGAGGCCATTTTTCCTACATCTCTAGGGGTACCTGTCATGAAGCTGATTCAAGGGTTAGAAGAGGAACCCAATGTAGTCCAGAGGAGAATCAATCAGCTAATAGCTTTGTATGAGAAGAGAAATAAAGTTTATAACAGAAATCAACAATCTCAAAACAGAATCAAGAGGACATTTGATAAGAAGATCAAGGAGGAAAGTTGAGAAAAGGACAGAGCAGACACCAGTGCTTGATACTCCAATTCCATCACCTGAAAAATAGAGGTCAAAGATTGTCAAAGAGGCAAAATAGAAACAAGATGTCAGCAGGCAAGAATCAAAAGAGTAACAAGAAGCTAAGCAGTGGCATTAAAGGGAAAAACAATTGCTACAGATACAGAGGACAACCCAGTGATAAAGGGAAACTTAGATGACATCCTGCATTGACATAGAGGAGACACCCATTGTTCAAGCTGAGTTCATTAGGGTAGATGAGCATAAACAGAAAAGGGCTAAGTCTGCAAAAAATCTTGAGTTTGAGGGTGAAAATGCAGCTTTTATTTTTCAAGCTAGAAAGGCTTTAATTAGGCATGCTAAGAAACTTAAGGAAGGCAACAGGCAAGTTCAAGAAACTATTGAAACAACTAAATCCCCTGAAGAAGTGTTTGATCTCTCAACACCTGCAGAGAAACATACAGCCATCAGAACAAAAGAGGGAAAAGAAGAAGTGACAAAGAAAACTGAGTTTAAACATCTTGAGGAGAAATTGAGGTTGGCGAACCAAGAAATTGTTGTGATGAGAAAAAGGGCTAGAAAGCATAGTATTGAGAAAGCATAGTTCAAAAGAATGAAGGAACTGTGGGAAGGTAAAATTGGTTCTATGTCTGAACCCCCAAGCAATGTAGAGAAATTTTTCACATGGACTTTCCCAGCAATAAAGGAAGCCAAATTTGTCAGAGTAATAAACACTCACTTGAGAGCTAGTAACATGAAACTTAAATGTCAAGTGGAAGAATTGGAGCAAATTTTGAAATTGATTCAGGATGAGTTAAGAAACAAAGGTTTTAAAATGACAATCATTGAAGAGTCAAAAGTTAAATCATGTGAAAATGAAGAAAAGACCTCATAAAGGCTGAAATGACTATGTTTTCAGTTCATATGGCTTTTTGATATAGTGTAATCAGTTTTATTTTGAGTTTTGGCACATTTACAATTTTCATTTTGGAAAATTTTGGACAAAAATGCTCACTTAGCAGTTTCGTAGTGCAGACAGTGTAAAAAGGGTGAAAAGCGCTACAAAACTGCTGTAGAAGCTTTTTTGCCCTTTTTTATCAAATTTCGGGGGGTAAAAAACATGAATTAAGAAATGAAAATACTAAGGAGGATGTATTTAAAGATAATTAAGTTTGTTTTGGAGGAAAGAGGTAAAGATTTTGAAGAAGAAACGGTAAAAGAGCTAGGCTATGAAACTGTGTTGTTTTCATAGCACAGTCTATTACAGCTCATTTGAACAGTCTAAAGATGGTTTGGGACAGCTAGAGCTTAGGGAGGATTTTTGGAAGGTGTTACTTCAGTTCCTAACAGTAAATAACCTCGAAATGATGAATTCATGATGGTCAGAACATTTCAAAATTGAAAAGGACACTATGCATAGAAAACAGGGGATTGTTTCCTACTTTGATGGAGGTCAGAATTATGGTCATCAAGATTTGAAGCCAATCATCTAAATTTGACCAGGTATTAATACATTTGGAAAAAGATGTAATTTGATTAAGATAAGGTTGTTATAGATAGGTGATTAAGAGTTTGAATCATATTTGTAATAGGACTATTTAGTAGATTAGATGTTATTTTGTAATAAATACCATGTCATATGGTTAGGTAAGGTGTCAAGAGTCAAGGGCTCAATGTATCTAGAATCAGATAAGGTTATCCTATGTTGTAAATGATATATAAAAGATCAAGAAGTCGAATATGCTAAGGGTTGGACATTTCTTGGAAAAAGACTGTGTTTAATGTAAGTGACTGGTTTTCAGCTAAATACAGAGATTTCTACTTAGCCAACTTGAGATTCAGAAGGAGTTCTACTGTGTTCTTGTTCTACTTGCACCTTTTTACTATCTTATTATAGTGGTGTTTGTCTATGTTACTCAAAATTCATCTTTGACGCCTTGACTTCCTATAGAGACAAACTAACTGTGTTTTTTACAGTTTCACATGTGTATCTCTTGACTAAAACTCTGATATGCCTAGACTTCCATGTTAAGTAGATTGATTGGTTTATTGAAACTGTATTGACTCCATGAGCCCAATGTGTACTTGCTGATATTATTTTCAACCTACATTTATCATTTACCTGATTATTACTCCACATAGAGTTAGTCATCTATATTTTTATCAAAATCATTAGCCCTTGAGAGAGCCCTCTCAGGTTGAGGAGGCAAAGCCTCAATCAAAAGATTGGTTTGAAAGAGTTACATGAGATTGATTTGATTAGCAACCTATCAGGTCTAATTTTGTGATAACAGGGTCACAATGTAATCCTAGCCAACCTAACAATAATATTGTAAGGGCACAATAAGAACAATATGGGGTTTATAGGGGTACAATAATAACAATAACGGGGTTGTACTAACAACAATAAGGGGATACACTAGTAATATAGGGACCTAACAAAGGTGGGCATAAAATTTATGCACAAATGTCATTGGGAGATGAGAAGTGTTGATGACAACCAGCGACGCGAGAAGTGTTGACGATAATCGGAGGTGCATTGATTCAAAATAAAGGCATGTCGACCTAATTAGACAAAAAGAGATAAGATTTTGTAAAACATGAGAAAATTTTTTGTGTTCATGTATATAGATGAAAAATCTAGAAAATTGAGATGGCAGTTTAGTTATATAAATTAAATGAGTGGTAAGTTTATATAGGTATAGATTTATAATAAATATCAAAATATTTATTTTATTATATATTTTATTTTGTGAAAATTACAAAGGAAAAAATATCATAAAATTTAATTAAATTATAATTTTATTTTAAATTGTTATTATTATTATTTCTTAACTATGGAAATTCACATCCTTGTAAATAGGTTTTGTGACAATATCATTGATGATTCTATGATTTATCAATACTATATGCTAAAAAAACTAGACAATTAATTTTAAGTATAATTTTATAACATTTATAATTTGTAATGTATAACTATTTGTGATATAAATTTTCATCCTCTATTTTGACTACCATTATTGAGTGGATATTCCTATCTCTACAATCCATGTATTAATTATTGATAATTAAATTAAAATTCTAAATTGCCTTTTCCAAAATAGATATGCCTATCCACATAATAAGTTTTTTCTAAAAAGAAAAGATATTTCATTTTTTCCCAAACGAAAAATAGTAATTCCCATTTATATAATGAAAATTACATGTAGATTCCAAAAGGAATATCAAAAAGTATACCAAAAGAGAATTCAATTAGGCCAACCTTACCTGGCGCCCAAAATATAAAGCTCACAAGAGAAAAAAACTAATTTATTCTTTCATACCCTTCTTTTTCTCCACTTTCAGCCAACCACCACAGTTGGGAGTGGAAGTTACAATAGTCATTTGGTGTTCTTATACATTTACATATGTTTCTTTATCTGAGTCCAAACACTATGATCCATGGATTCTTTTAGTGTCACTTCCCTCTTTTTCCTGCGAGCTCCACATTCTGTTGCTCATTAACTTTATATGTTGTTACGTTAGACGAAATCAACGAATTGACCTTCTTAGTCCCACTCTTCTCAATGATTTCATGGGAATTATTTTCAACATTCATTGTAGTATTTTCTAGGATTTCTTCTTCCTCCCTCGTCTTCCTGTGTATGTTGTTACATTAGGGAAAATCAACGAATCAACCTTCTTAGTCCCACTCTTCTCAGTGATTTACTGGGAATTATTTTCAACATTCATTTTAGTATTTTCTAGGATTTCTTCTTCCTCGGCCTCATATTCCTATGTACCTATGAACTACCATTACTTTAGATTTTAGACTTGTCTCTTTTTTCTTTTAAGTTCCTTTTTTTCCAAAGGACATGAATTTTGATGATGGCTAGTTTGAATAAATATTCGAGATCTAAATGACGTATTTTAAAATTCTAGAGTGTGGGACCATTGTAAATTATTATGAGTTAGAATAATACAATTAGGTAAACATGAAATAATGTATAAATCTATAGATATCATGAAAAAAGTGAATATTCCTTTTCTGATTCTATCCACATCCACCTTTAGGAATTTCCCTAAATAGTTGTTGATTCCTTCTAGCACAAAACTAGCAACAAACACCGTGCCTCAATCCCCATGGTTCCTAAGGAAATTTCAACACAAGCCTTCTACAAGATTTCATGGTAGTTGTTAGTATGAATCTTAATTGCAAGTGTACGAAAAAAGACCACTTTAGTTGTGCATAACAAACAGCCCTAACAACAAAGATGGCTACCAATATCTTCAGATTTTCAATTAGGTGATCAAGATAAATGTTGCAAAAATCTAGATCTACGCATCAAATACATCAAGCAATAAATAAAAACGAGATTTACTCCATGCATCCAATAGACAAGACAAGAATATGTTGAATGAATTTTATATTAAGGGCACCTGGGAGGAAAACATAGAAGGATGTTACCAGTTCTCCTCAATGGGATGGGTTCTTGTAAGTCCTTAGCACTTCAGATCTAAATTCCTCTCTCTTGATGGTGTAGAAAACCCAGACAAAAATGGAACTCAAAGGGAGCTCACAAGAAAAAGGATAGAAAATTATGACAATGATGGTGGATCAAAGTCAGACTAAAGTATAGATCCAGAGTGATCTTTAGGCAACAAAAGGTAGTGAATGAATGGAAAAACCCTTATATTTATAACAAAATATTGATTTAGTCTAGATATTGGTGCATAATTAAAATATTATTAACCAAATCAAGATCCAACTCTTATGGAATATTTTATTATTTTTATTGGAGGGAAAAGGAATTTGACTTGGGTCAAATCCATTTATTTGTAAATAATAAATAAATAAATGATTTATTTATCATTTTAAGGATGTGGTTGAGTAATAATCAAGTAAATAATGATTTATTTAATTATTTAAGGGTGATTTAGTCAAATTTAACCTGGAATATTATTTAAATAAGGTTTAAATAATTATTCCTAGAAAATAATAAGATAAATAATTATTTATCTTAATTAATTTTCCTGTTTTTGGTTAAATATGATCAGGAATATTAATTAAATTTTTGTTTAACTAATTATTCCTTGAGGAACATCAAACAAATGTGGATTTATTTAATATTTCCTCATGGGGTTTCCTGTTTAGACCATAAACAACTTAATAAAGGTGTTTTACTAAGTTTTTTTCATAGTGAAAGCAATTTTACTTAGGGTAAAATTGGTCTTACATGGTGTACTTATGTCCATCTAATAGTAACAGGTTAGATGACCAAAAAATGGTGTAACAATAGTCTCTTTTGCTACGCAATCCCCTGCATCATACTGACATCAAGACATAACTTTCATTGCATAATAGGCATATCAATATACCAGTTGCCCTACCTTTTTATTCCAAGAACATTGTATTGTAACTAAAGAAGTACATATATCATCTCTCAAGGGATTCCAATCCCTTGACGAATCCAACTATAAGTAAAAAATAGCTAGTATATATGTTAAATACATGTTCATAAATATAACACATATCCACATAATGTCAGAAAAAATCACGGTTACGAAGACTTCCTGTATTCAAAACACGCATTCATTTGGAATTTTGGTTTCCAAACATAGCCAGAGGAATTCTCATCCAATTCCTTTCTTTTACCTTTTATGAATAGGAGTTCATGAATTTTTCTCAAAATTGAAAGTGCTCAAAACTATACCAAACATGAGAGACCAAGTAGAACTCGTCGTTCTGATTTTGGTGCCACAAACGGTTAAAAAAATTGATGTCGTATGAGGGAGATATCGTGTTCTAATCGATTTCACAAATAGCTAAAATTGCAATAGGTTTGACTAGGATGCCCAGTCAACATGCAAACGTACAGTCAGCAAAAGGGGCATATTCCTGAGAATATTTTGTTTTCCCAAGCCTATAATATTTCGCCAAGTGGTGCATGTTCATTCATTGATCTGGATGGTACGTTGTTGTTTTGGGGCCAATGGCTGGGTGACATGTGGCCAGCCCTGAGGCTACCACGTGTCCCTTGTTTGGTTGAAAAACAATTTGTTGAGGTTTGGGGGGTTCGATCCCATGATCTCCACTGCGTGCACAAAGGTCTTAACCATCCGGGCTACCACGAATTTCTTACCCCTATAGGGTGCTACACCTATATATGTTTTATGAAATGTGAAGGGGGGGGGGGGGGGAGGGACTGTCGGTGACCCCAAATGTTGGTCACATGTTATAGCTCTCACTGTGACATTTGTTGCAAATTCAAACGGTTATGAAACGGTATGCTCGACAAAATTAAACTTTGGAGTTAAGAACCTTGTCACATGGCTATGATAGTTCCGCAATCAGTTGTGATGGTAAATGCCGACGGTTCTGCTCGGTGGTTATCATAACTGTGAGGTTCGGGGGTTGGCATGTGGCCACCCCCTTCCCCTTGATTGTAAGATTTAATATGAAAATTTATCTTGGCGGGAGTTTATCGCGCCCACCAAATTTGATGTTTTACTATTTTTAACAGCAGTTATGTGTAGTACTCCTTTTTAAGTGGATGTTTTATTGGAGATATTGGGAAAAAGGATAGGAGGGTCAATTTTCGACCAATTTGGGTGAAACAAGAGTCTACCTAGACTAATTTGAGCATTATGGAGCCATTGGTGCAGAAAAAGTAGCCATTGGAGGCTTGTAAACACATTTATTTGTAAAATTTTGAACATAATGAAAGATGGACATGGAATTGGGAGCTGGACCAGCATATGTAGCCCAGGAGGGGTGAACTGCTCCATCATGCCTATTGTGTAAATCTTATGTACGGTTTTATTTCTCTGTTATACACTATTGTTCAGTGTTATTTAGGCTTATTTTCAAGCTTATAATTCACAAATTCATCTATTTTTCATGGTTAAATTCCTCAATCCTTAAGAAAAAAAAAGAGACAAATATGTACATGTTTATTAACTGAAAAGACACTTAGCACAACAAAACTTATACAGTCCTTTCAGATCAGGTTAGTATCAAAGCTAGAGTTTATTCTCTGGTGTTGTTGTGTGCAAATATTTGTTTAACTGTTTGCAAGTTTCACATCTTTACTAGGCTCAACCTCAAGAGAGGTGAAGGTAAATTGGTGGAAGCAAGAGGGTCTCAAAGTGAGCCACAGCCAAGGAGGGAAATATTGCCACATTCTCCACCACCTATTTCACCTCCTAAAGAAGCAGAAGTAGCATTAAGCATGCCTTCAAAGGAAGAAGAAATACATGAAGAAATGGATCCAAAAGACGAAGAAAGAGTGTACAGGAAAGAATTTATTGACTTGGATGAGATGGTGATAATCCTTTATCAAGAAAGGAATGAGAAACTAGAAGGAGAAAGATCCAAACTTCACAAGGAAGGACGCGGATCATCAGGAGGTCACAATGATGAAGATAATTCAAAGAGGGGCAATGGAGGAAATGGAGACAGTGGAAAGTCACCATCCTCACCCTCATCATCATCATCATCCTCTTATTCATCTTCAGTACATCAGCCACACAAGTCAAAGAACACTAGTAAAAGTCCTTTTCTAAAACTTGATGTTAAGTTTGAATTTCGAATGTTTGATGGTGAAGTCAATGCAAAAAATCTTGATAAATGGATTAGGAAATTGGAGTTCTATTTGAGAATCCATAACTTTCATGATGATGATACCAAAATCCAATTAGCTTCATTGAGAATGGAAGGTGCAACACTTTTTTGGTGGGAAGCCAAGAAAAAGGAGGAGATCAAGAAGCATGGTAATATTATTCTATCATGGACTGATTTCATTTATGCAATAAAATAAATTTTTTATCCATTAGCTCACATGCTGAAAGCTATAATGGACTGGAAATATTTAAACAATTGAAAGGACAGAATGTACAAGTTTACACCCAAGAATTTAGGAGAAGAGCTCTCTTATTTGGGGTAGATTTGCAGAGCCAAGATACTTTTATCAAGTACATGAGAGTCTTACATAGCTACCTAAGACATAATATCCTCAAGTTTAACCCTACAAGTCTAGATGAAGTTTGTGTACAAGCCACACACTTGGAGGCAAGGGGAAAACAAAACATAGATGAGAACTAGGAAAATGAGTTTAAAGGAAAATGGAAGAAAAATAAGAATGCAAGTATCAGGAAAGAGAAGGGAAATTCATTTTGCAAAAGCTATTCAAAAACTGACCACGATGAAGACCATTGTTGGAAACTTCATCCAGAATTTAAAATAGATAGCTTGAAAGCCAAAGAGAAAGGCAAAACTATTGCTATAGCTGAACAAGAATTAGGGTCAGATTCAGGAGATGAAACAAAAATTAAAGCTGGGACTGAAGAACATAAAGGGGAAAGAAATTGAAACTAAACCTAGTACTAGTACGTCAAACTGTCACATACAAGCTCCAAACGAAGAAGAGAGAATTGAACTATTTCATGTGAGGGTCATATCCAAACATACCAAGATTGACACATTGTTTGACAGTGGGTCACAAGCAAACTTAATCTCTGAAGACTTGGTCAAGAAACTTAATCTTGAGACCATTCCACATCCAAAACCATATCCACTTGGATGGATTTGTAAGGATGAAAATTTACAGGTTTCAAAGAAGTGTATATTTCGATTTGTAATAACTGCACATTTTGTTGACACAGTTGCATTAGACATGGTTCCGCTTGACATAACAGGTATTGTGTTGGGAAATCCTTACTTGTATGACAGGAAATCGATCTTCCATTTCCATGAGAAAAAATACCATTTATTCAAAGATGTCAAGGAGTATATTGTGAGAGCTGATCGCAAGAAACCAGATACTTCTTTAGTTAATGCAAGGAAAATGAAGAGGCTATTCAATGCAAGCCAAAACTTGACATTGATGATGATAAAAAAAAGAGATGTTTGGCATCATACTTTTCAAACAAATGTTGATATATGTAATTAGTTGTTTCAGATTAATAACAGGTTCTCTTTGAAAGAAGATGACAAGCATTTGCAGCAGTCAACATTGGTGTTGAACAGTGATGAAAACAAGGTGCTAGTGCAAGAGGTTGTAAAGGTCAAAGAGTGGAAAACGCGTCTTGGAAAAGAAGGCATAGGTTTCACAAATGTTCATTACTGGTTTCGAAAAGGCACATTACAATGGAAAAAAAAATTGGTCAAGAGTCGACACAAGTTCAAGGCAAAAGTTGCTAAAAATTGCCACAATGACAGAGTGCAAGGTGAGAAAGATTCCAAGTTTCCTTCGATTATTGACCAAGGTAGAAACAAGATTTTTTCTACAAAATTAGATTGTTGTTTTCCAAATTTAAAAAATGTGCAGCATGAAAGTGTCAAACATAGTAATAGATGGTCCTTAGAATCAAAGGAAAAAATTGTATTTTCATGAAAATCTCCAATTGATGAAATTAGGAAAATTCCAATGGATAAAGACTGGAAGAGTGAGGACACAGTCTTCTCATATTCATAATCAGTAATCTAGAGATATTTTGGGTTCCAAAAGCTTCCTAATGGTGAGGTGTGATCAGGAGTTCATGAATTTTTCTCAAACTTGAAAGTGCTCAAAACTGTACCAAACCTATGTGACTCGGTAGATCTCGTCGTTCTGATTTCAGTGCTGCAAACGGTTCAAAAAACCGATGTCGTATGATGGAGATATCACGTTATGATCGATTTCCCAAAGAACTAAAATTGCGACAAGTTTGACTGGGATGCCCAGTCATCATGCAGAGGTACAATCAACAAAAGGGGAATATTCTTGAGAATATGTAGTTTTCCCAAGCCTATAATATTTCACAAAGTGGCACATGTTCATTCACTAATGTGGATGTTACGTTGTTGTTTTGGGGCCAATGGCTGGGTGAGACGTGGCCGACCCTGAGGCTACCACATGTCCCCTGTTTGGTTGAATAAAAAATTTTTGAGGCTCGGGGAGTTCGATCCTGTGACCTCTGGCATGCGCACAAAGGTCTTAATTGTCTGTGCTACAATGAAGTTCTTACCGCTATAGGGCGCCACACCTATATATGTTTTACAAAATGTGTATATGGGGGGAGCGAGGGGTACCACCGACGGTCCTAACCCGCCTATGGCCCCAAACATTGGTCACATGTTATAACTCTCACCGTGAAATTTGTTGCAAATTCAAATGGTTATCAAATTGTATGCTCGATGGCATTAAAATATGGAGTTAAGAACCTTGTCACATGGCTACGACAGTTACACGATCAGTTGCGATGGTAAATGCCGACAATTCTGCTCGGCGGTTATATAACCACGAGGTTCGGGGGTTGAGATGTGGCCACCCAATCCCCCTTAACTATAACATTTAATCTGACGATTTCTCTTGGCGGGAGTTTAGCGTGTCCAGCAAATTCATAGTTTTACTATTTTTAACTGCAGTTATGTGTAGTCCTCTAGTTTTAGTGGAGGTTTTGTAGGAGATATTGGGGAAAAGGTTAGGAGGTTCAATTTTCGACCAATTTTGGTGAAATAAGAGTCTACCTAGACTAATTTGAGCATTCTAGAGCCATTGGTGTAGAGAAAACGACCATTGGAGGCTTTTCAACACATGTATTTGCAAAATTTTGAGCATAATGAAAGATGGACATGTCATTGGGAGTTGGACGAAGAGATGTAGCCCAGGAGGGGTGAACTGCTTCATCATTCCTGCTGTGTAAATTTTATGTGTGGTTTTTTTTCTCTGTTATACACTACTTTTTAGTGTTATTTAGGCTTATTTTCATGCTTATAATTCACAAATTCATCTATGTTTCATGGTTAAATTCCTAAATCCTTAAGCAAACAAATGGAGACAAATATGTAGATGTTTATTAACTCAAAGTACACGTAGCACAACAAAACTAATACAGTCCTTTCAGATCATTTTACCTTGCTGCAATTGAGTCTTACCATGCACTATCACATGACACATCTATTATCTATATAAAAAAAATCAAATGTTACCTTATCATGCTAATACTAATCATGTTTCCCTGTCATTGTCCACACATTCCAGCCACATGTTCCAAAGATTAAGAAATCATATCTATTAATTTAAATAAACTTTTACCAAGCCTAACGATCATGTCATAAACAAATCACAGTCATAAGTCACACTACTACAACTATCACCTACTTACACTGAAGTATGTATCATTTTTCTCAACACATATTATGTTAGAACGATCATCTTAAGACAATATCATTACTTCATGCAATCTTATAGAAAAAAAATTATATCGCGGAACTAATCAAACATTCAAACAATATATATACAACATAATAGACACCAAACACTCAAACACATAATAGACAACATAATCAAACATTCAAGAACCAAGTTGACGATAGAAGCAAGCTCATACCTTAATGTATCTGAGGGGAGGATATATTGTCTGCACAATCAATCTAGATTATCACGGTATAACTTCACAACATATCACCTCAAACATAAATGAGGTAATGATATCAATAACAATAAATGGCTAACATTTTCACATCATAAACTAATATACAATTGGCATTCATGCATAACAATCACATATGCACATTCAGTCTAGATTAGTACAACACAATATCCCAAATATGTTGACTCATACCTAAATGTCATAACCTGAACCATCTGCATAGGCTAATCCAAATTATCATGATACATATAACAACAATATCTTATTTTCAATTACCATAACCATCATGCATATGACCACAATGCATATAACAATAAGATACTATCCTTCATAACTAACTGATGCACATACATAAGACCACACTGATCAACTAGCATCTATCATGCATATAACCATAACAATAATAGAATGACATGCATACAAATAACCATAATTCTTAAACAACCATTAACCACACACATGTGTGAAAAACATACAAACTTATATGATGATATGCTCTTATCCCAAGGTCCAATGTTGCAAAATCACTTTGATGATCTACATCTCCTGCTCTATCTCTGCCAACACATTAGCATCATCATGATGAAAAAACCTACATAATGACCATCATGATGTGTTCCTGGCCTACCATGCATATATAACCATAACCATAAAAATTCATGCAAAACATCATATAGACAGTGACATGCATAACAAATACATATACAATTGACACGCATTAATAACAAACACATCCAACATCAACACCATCAACCTTCACATGGTGACACAATTGCAACCATGACCACCACCATGCATACACAACAAGCACATAGACCTCAAGCATAAAGAAAAAATATGCAACTAACATGTATGCATGAACAACACACCACACATCTAGTCTAAGGGGTGAACCATGCTCTAATACCACCCTATGGTATAAGATATCACACAAAGAGAATGGAAACTAGAAAACACCCAACGAAAATTGCTATGATACCACCCTGTAACACCCTCCTCCCACATTTACCAAATATAACTGGTCCTCTAAGGTAAACATATGACAAGAGGATACTATAATATGATTCAAATCCCTATGTATAGCTAAGGAAGTGGTCCCAACCAAACCAAACCAATCTGGCCTTCCACGCATGCTACAGAACCTTTATAACACAACCAACCCTTCTAGGTAAACAACCGCTAAGGTAACTTTTCATTTCACTGATCTAGACCCTCATACTCTCCCATGAAAATCCATGCATGTGAGTGAGGCCTTCTAGTCACTCTCATAGCAACACATGCTGACGAATGTGGACTTTTTCAGGTTGTTCTATGCCAGCGACCCTAGACTTTGAGCCACCTTTTCAGGTTTAGTTCTTAGGCCAATACCCACAACTCCAAGAAACCTTTAGAAATGAATAATAACAATGGAACAAAGATACTAATGCAATCATTGATACAAGTACTTGATATAACCCGGACTAGCCATGATAAGAATTTTCTCAAACATGTCACAAATGTGTAATATACAAGTCATAACAACAAATCTGAGAATAGGGTTATCATACATATTTGAGATTTGTAAAGAAGCATTATTTCCTTATCAAAATAGTTGCATTATCATATATTAGGACATATATTCATTGTACATTCATTTGCTAATCAAAACATGATGAAATCCCTACATCAAGTATTCCATAAAACATACTCATAACCAACATATAACCAATATAAATAACAAGGATAAAAACCATAAACCCACCTATGAACTAGTACATTTACACATGAAATACCAGGGAGAAGTAGCTCTTATTAACATGTACAATGTGAAACTAGGTCTGGGACTTACACATACCACCCGACCACAGATTGGGTTGAACCAAATCTTTATTTCAACCAATCACCCCCATGCCATATTCCAAGCATGAATGTGGGACTCAAAATCAAACCAATCCATGTTTCCTCAAGCTTTACCGCAATCCCCAATAGATCAATCTGCCATAAAAAATCATGGATGCCGCCAGATTTCTCCACCTACACCATGAGTAATTTTCCTTCCTCCTAGTCTCTAGGATTTACCGTATATCCCAATATTCATAGGTCAGGTATTCCTAGGCCCAATTGAGACTCCACCCTCTAGTATTTACCATATATCTCGCCATTCACCAGTCGAGGATTCCTAGGCCTGATTGAGTGTACATACCTCTAGAATTTTTGTATATCCCACAATTCATTGGTTGAGGATTCCTAGGCCTACCGAGGAACACAAAATCCATCTTTACTATAATCACACCTTCTCTGATCCAGGGATTCCTAGGGCATGAGTTATTTCTGTCGGATACGACCTCACACAACTTCAAAACCATCTAGAAATCCATCTCAACCAAATACAAGAGAACCCGTCACACCATGGCTATCTGAAAATGGAAAGGCAAGGTTGAAGAATGATGTCACACATTCCATATACCATGATAATGAGAGTAAGAGAATCAAATACAAACATTCATGTACAATGCATGCCAAATATAGCAAGGACATCACACATGAAAATCGATACCTGCAAGTAATCCCTATGTAGTTATTTCATCCTGCTCTTCCTTTCTTGATATTTTCTTTGATTTTATTTCTATGTCCTTCCTTTTCTTTCATTCATCCAATGCTATAGTGCTCGAAGAATTCTATAAGTGTCCAAGAGTGAGAGAGAGAATAGAGAGATGTCTCTAAAACAAAACTGACAAAAGTCCATGAACTGATCCTCAGAAGCCTTCTTATCAATGAGATCTCTAATTTCTTTAATTTTCCATCATTTTCCTTTATTTTCCTCCTCACATGCAACCTGTGACCTTTCACCTTCCTTTTCTCCAAATTTCCTTTATTTTCATAAATAAAATTCCAATTAATGTCTCTTGCCTTTTCAAATGACTTTGTCATTTCCTTTTCCAATTTCCCTTAGCCATAATAACCAAATGAACACCCACTAGGATGTTTTTCCCAACATTCGGCTTGGAATACATGACCCATGACCTTGATCTTATATTTTTTACATGAAAATTTATCCAGGGCTATTACAAAGGAGTGCTAAGCTCACAAGTTTAGATGATGGCACATTCTCTCCAGCTCCTCCAACTTTTTAACAACCCTCGTTAAAAAATCATGTAAAAAAAATAAGATTGAGGTCATGGGACACATATTCCAAGATAAATGTTGGGAAAAAAATCCTAGTGTGGGTTTTCATTTTGGTTATTATGGCTAAAGAAATTAGCAAGGGAAATGGAAAATGAATTTGGAAAGGAAAAGAGGCATTATTGGAATTTATTTATGAAAATAATGGAAAATAGGAGAAAAATAAGGTGAAAGGTCACATGTTGCATGTGAGGAGTAAATTGAAGGAAAATAATGGAAATTGAAGAAATTAGAGGCCTCATTAAAAAAAGGCTTCTAAGTATTAGTTGGCAAGTTTTTGCTCAGATATTATCAATTCAATTTTGAAACTCTCTCTCTCTCTCACGCTTGGACACTTAGAGTTTTCTTGGAGAACTTAGGCATTGGATAAAGAAAGGAAAAGAAGGAAAATAGGAAGTGAAGATCAAGCAAGGAAGAGAAAGATCAAGAACTTCTATTGAGATTACTTGCAGGTATCAACTTTGATGTATGATTTAATTTCTATATTTGGCATGCATGGTCATGCATGTATGTTCTTGGTTCTCTTGTTGTCATTGGGATGGGTTTTTCAAGTTGTGTCAGTTTTCTTCAGCATTGCCATTCCATTACCAGATAGCCATGGTGTGGTGAGGTTCTCTTATAATTGGTTGATCTGGATTGCTGGATGCACTCAAAGTTGATTCGGGTGGTCTCGGGATTATTGGCAAGTCCTATGAATATTAGGATGGGATACATGGTAAATCCTGGATATGAACACTTGGATTGATCATAAGAATCCCTTGACCAATGAATGGCGAGATAGACGGTAAAGCTCAATGGAGAGTACCATTGGGACTAGAAATCTCAAGTTCAGATAAACAGTAAATCCCAGAGGGTGGAGAACTCATGGGCCTAAGAATCGCTTGACCGGTAATGGTGGGATACACAGTAAAGCTAAGAGGTTGAGACAAAAAAATTCCTCATGGTTTAGGTGGAGAGATATAGAGGATCCATGTTTTTGTATGGCATAGTGATCTGATGAAGATTGTGGTAAAGCATGGTTTTATTGATGAAGGTGACATGGTTTAGCCTCGAGAAGAACTAGATGAATTATTTGGTTTTGAGTTCCACATTCATGCTTGGAATATGGCATGAGGGTGATTGGCTGAAGAGAGATTTTTTGAATTTCCATGATCTTGGGTCTAGGTTAGAATATTAAAATCACTCATGCTACCAAACCAAGAATCTCAACAAGAACTAATTTTCACAGCGAAAACGATAATATTGTCATAATGTACAACCCAATATTCATTATATTAAACCAGTATGAATGTTACAATAGCTATGGAATACAAGATATTATGAGAATATTTTATGTACCTTCTATGTCGCATCTTGTCCTTTCGGTCCTTCAGTTCTGTACTTCTCTCTAGTCTCCCATTAGTGCTTCAAAGGACAACACATAGATACTCCAGGAGGGTTGCCACCTAACACTATTGCAAGTCAATTTTTCCTCATGTACATGGGCCGATTGAATCTACTCTCTAGGCTGGCCAATCCTTGAGCTCCAATACGCCAATATAGCAGTCACTTTTTTCCATTAAAGTGTTGCACATTATGCACTGAAATTCACCCAACCTTCAGCTATCTTCATGACTTCAACACTACTTTTATAGGGCTACTTTTGGTAGCCAACACGCTACCCTCTACCAGACCAATGTCTCCCAACTCGTCACTATAAGTTCTAATCCTAATTGAGGTCTCCAACTACCCAAGTTTACCTCAATAGATGGCACTTATAGGTTTCTACAAAACCGATCCAAAATGAGTCAAAATTATGACCCAACACAAGCCCCAAATATGATATATCATTATTGTCCCTGATTGTACCTAGTTAGCGGATCAATCATGTCGCAAAAAACCTAAAAAAATACCCAAACAATCTCTTGATGTGTTGTGACCTTCCCTTGGAATGGTCGCCTCCTCCTACACTATATTTATGGGCATGAATCAACACTCAAACTGCCCTACACATCCCTAAAACAGGTTGGTAAGGCATGTGGCCTACCCAAAACAACCTTCTTAAGGCTACAATTGCCACTTCCAAGGGAGATTATTCCACAAACACCTTCAACGCAGACCTAGAACACAAAAATCCCTGACTTGACCTTCTGGCACAACAATTCAGTCTCTAATAAGCCATAAAATATGCCCTAACATTCATCTCCTCATCGCTAGTCTTCCCTCTTTTTCCTGCATCCCAAAAAATAATTTGTCTCTTAATCAATGATTTCCTTTGTCTCTTTTTCTTCCTTGTGTTGTAGAAGTTTGGATTTCTAAAATGACTCCAATTCACCTTTTATTTATACACATACAAGGGATATTCAAAACGTCCATAGTGGGGCTTGTCCAGTTGTCAAGAGGCTTACTAAACTTCAATCGACAGTAACACATTTGTTGCAAACCCACTTCGCAAATTCAAAAATTCATATATCACTAAGGGAAACTCGAAATTTGATGATTCTCAGAGCATTGAATTCATCTCAATGAGATCTATCATCTTCATCTATCACATGTCCAAGGTGCTCCATGGTTTTGAACCAAATAACGATTGGTGAAAAACCCCAAGCCTTGGTTCCAAGCCCACAAGTGAATCTTGTGGCACTTTTCCTTCCAAACCTCAAACCCTAGGGCTTGGAGTACCTCCCAAGCTACTCAAAAATCAACACTCCCTCTGAGCGAGGGAGGTACTTCCAAGACTAGGAATTAACTCATCATCATCATCACTACTCACAACACACACTCAACTCTTGATGCTCACAACTGCAACAATCCATGAAGCATGAACTACGCCTCTCTTAGAAGTGTCATTGTCACTGGAAGCATCCTATGTAACAATCATGGGAAAAATATTCATGTAAAATTTTAATAAAGGAAAAATAATACCATGGTTAAGGGACGCTTATTCCAAGCTGAATGTTGGGAAAATATATCTTATTGGGCATCACTCGATATGTGTTTATGGTGAAGGAAAATTGGGAAAGGAAATGGCTAAGGAATTAAAGAGGAAAAAGGTATTTTTGGCACATTTATTTATAAAAATAAATGAAAATAGGACAAAAGGAAGTTCAAAGGTCACAGGTTGCACGTGCGAAGGAAAATGAAGGAAAATAATGGAAAATGAAGAAAAAATAGGCCTAATTAATATAATTCCTTATGAGGATCAGTTGGTACCTTTATTTAGTTCAATTTTGTAGCTCTCTCATAATATGGAAACTTAGAGGTTTCTTGGTGCATTTTATCATTGAGCCAAGGAGGAAAGAAAGCAAAGGAAGGAAAAGGAAAGGAAAAGGAAAGGAAAGAAAATATCAAGCAAGGAAGAGCAAGATATAGTAGCTTTAACAGGAATAATTGCAGGTAACATATTTCATGTTTGATTTCCTAGACTTTTTGGACATGCATGGCTTATGCATGTTGTATTTGGTTCTCTTCAATGTTGGTGGCATGGTTTTCCCAGGTTTTGATAGTTGTTTTCAGCCTTCCCTTGGATTTTTCTGGATGCCATGGTCTGTTAATATTTTGATCTCGATTTGAGCTTTGGATTTTCTAGATGGATTTCAGAATCCAGGGCGGAGGTGGTCTCAAGGAAATTTCGCAAAGGCCTAGGAATCCCTTGACCAATTTTTTTGGGATAAAGGTTAAAGCCTGAGGATGGTGTCTTATTTTATGGCCTAGTGATCCAAGATTGGATTGTAGTAAAGATTGAGATACAAGGAGACATAAAATTCCTCAAGGATAGTGATGGATTCTAGATGATATTCCAAGTTTGGTTCAGTTTGTGATCAGAGCATCGGTCTTGGTGTGATCACAGTATGGTGAGGGTGGAGGTGGTTTAACCTCTGGATTCCCTTGGTTGTTTTTGGATTGGTTTATCCATGACATCCCACATTAATTCTTAGAATATGGAAATGAGGTGACTGGCTAAAGAGAGATTTAGCTCAACCATGTCTATGGTCTCATGGTACGTGGAAGTCCTGAATCTAGCTGGGTATTGCCTATGTTTAATGGAAGATTATTTATCTTGATTTTTTCCCATTAATTTGTGGATTTAGTGGTTCTTATCTTACTATTATTTCCATGGTTTTATGTTGGTTATAAGCATGTTTAAATGACCAGTTCATGTCATGGAAATTTCATTATTTACTTGTAATTTTTAAAATAATGGATGGAAGACCTAATTGATGTCATATTTGTTCAAGGAAGAGGGTGGTGATCCTTATTGTAATGTATCATAATAGCTTTTAGTCATTTGTACTCTTTTTTTTAATCCTAGACCTGTGGATTTCATTATGCTAAGTGTTTCACAGAATGTCAGTCCTAGTTGGGGATGGTCAAGCCTAGTCTTGGTGTCAGTTTTTGGTTATTTGGAATTGGCGTCATTTGTTTTATGGATTTTGAAAGCTACATGAAGTTTTGGGTAGTGTCTGAGATTTTGGGCTTCAAAAGTGCCTTAAATCCTATGGATGTAGGCACAGGTATAGGTAATTGAGTCCCTAGACACACACATGCATATGTTGTCAGAGCGTTCAGAGCCTCCCAGACACACCCTTTCCCACATGAAGGGAGCTTCTGGGGGTTTTCTTCAGCAAAAGTCATTGGGAACCAGTGAAAATTCATCTTAATGGTTGGGATAGCCTATGTGGGTCCTGTAGTAGGTGCAGGGATTATGTGTTATGGATTTTCACATCCATTCCACTTCATTAAAGTTACCAAGGAGGTTGAGTCTTCTCTTAACTTCCCACAACTCATGTTTTCCCTGGTTGGTCGGTTACTTTGGTAGATGTGATGGGAGGTTCACTTTATAGGTGGTATAAGAACGTGGTGGCACTCTCCTTGTGAAAAGTATGGTGTTGTCAAGCTTATTTTCATCACACCTTCATGTTGGTCGTGCATATGTTTCTCATGCTTATGGTATATGTACTTGTTGCATCTGCATGGTGCTGCTCATGGTGGAAATCACATGTCACCATGGAAGGCCTGGTGTTGTTATTGTAAATTTATTTTAGTGAGCATATGACTAGTTATGAATTTTAGGTGGTTACATGTTGTCAAGTGTGTAGTGATATGGTTTAGATTGTCATGCATGAGGTCATGTTGTGTAGTTGGTGTGGTCACGCATTGATGACTGGACTCTAGCTAGGATGATGTTTATGTGTTGGTATACCATGTGTTTCAAGTCTATATGTTTTTATGATTATGTTTATACATGTATTACATTGATTGTTTTATCTTGCAACTGATATATCATCCCTGAATTATGCTAAGGTACGTTGGTTTATTGTGATTTTTTCATGGGGTTTTCACTCAATGAACCTATAACCTATCATGTGCATTCATGGCATATTAAACAATACCCTTAATTTGACTAGATACTGGAAAATACCCCTAAAAATTTCATTATTTAACCCCCTAGCAACACAAACGCAATGCACCTTCCCAATATAAAAAACCCCTACTCTCACTAGATATTCTAGGTATCTAGTTTTTCATTAACATTTTTTATAGCCCTTTATATTTTTTCATTAACTTTGAGCTCCATTTTTTATACCTGCCAATATAAAAACCCTTTACCCCCTATATATCCCCCAATATTCTATGCCATTTTTTCCTCAATATATATCTTCCAATATGAACCCACGTGGTATGTTATTTCTCCCCCAGTGAAGCCCCCATGGATTTGGTTTAAGCTAACATGAGATGCCTTGCAAAAAGAAACCAAATATGGCTAGCAATATGGTAGACTACAAAGATTCTCCTTATGAATCCGACGAGAAACATGGTGTTGGGAACTCATGTGATTTAGAGATACACTGAGAAGTTTGAAGGAATAGATAAGGGGTTGTAAGGTGGACAATGACAAAATCATATAGGCACAAGAAAAACAAACAGAATTAAATGTGTATATCGTTTAGAGTTTTTCATATTTGCAGTGACAGGGGCCACTTCAGATCAGTTATGGACAGGAGGATGGAACTAATGTTGCATATGGAAATACATCTCCTAGTGGTTACATGTCAGATAGAGATGACACGATTATATATGGAATATTCTTCGACACTCTGGATAGGAGAGGTGATAGACACATGTACTATTCTAGCTCTAGTTCTGACAGACATTATGGTCGTCATCGTTATCATGCTTACACGAGGAGTGACAGGGGATATTTTCCGGATGAGTTGAAGAAATCAAAGCCACCTAACTTTAACGAAGAGATGAATAAATCATAGGATGTAGAGGCATTGTAGCTTGGTATGAGAAACTTCTTTAGGTTGCATGATTACTCAGAAAACATGAAAGCCAAAATAACCACATTCAGTCTCAAAGGTAAAGCATATATTTGTTGGGAAGATGTGAAGAATGTTAGGGGTATTTATGAGGAGGAATTGACTTGGAGTGAGTTCTAGAGGCTATTTTGGAACAATTATCTATCAGATAGGTACTATGATACTAGAGAGAAGGCGTTTTATGAGATTCAAATGGGTCTATGATAGATGATGAGTATACTAGTAGGTTTTTGGAGTTGTTGAGATACGCTCCTTACCTCAAGGAGGAGAAAGCCAAGGTTCAGAGATTCATCAGAGGGTTGTATGTATCATACAAAGACCGTATTGATTTCGATGAGCCTAGATCATTAGAGGAGGCCATTTGAAATATGAAACATAGTTATGAGAAGTTGAAATGCAAATTTGAGCCTAACTAGGATTTGAAAGTAAATGAGAAAGATAAAGGAAAATAGCCACCAAAGTGAGAAAGACCACAAGATACAGGTGAGAAATAAAATGTGGTTCCTTACAAGAAGTTCAATACAACTGGGAATGGACCTAGAGAGAAGCATACTAGAGGTGATCGTAAATCACCATTGAAGTGTTGGATATGTGGCAAGGATCATCGTAAGAGGGATTATCTGCAATATCAGGGTGTTAGACCCCAGATCTATAGTGCACTAGAGGCACAGAAAATTGTGGATGTTGGGCATAACATTCCTCAGATTTATGTAGTTGTGGAAAATATGTAGGAAGGTCATTAGGTTTCTATCATTGAGATGGACGGTAAGCTTTCTGATCGAGTTATTTCTATTTTTATTGATCCTAGATCTAAGTATAGTTATATTAGTCTTGACCTGGTGGATAAGTGTGGTTTGAGAAAATAAATATATGTAAAATCTTGATTAGTGCATTTGGATAAAGGTACAAAGAAAATAGTTCACCATTGGGTAAGATCTTGTGAATTTGAGTTAAATGGTATTCCTACACCAAAACACTTGAAAATTTTTCCATTGGGATCATATAGCGTGCTTTGGGGTATGGATTAGTTATACCTTCACATGACCAAGGTAGATTGCTATGAAAAAGCCATTGAGTGCTTGGATGATAATGGGGAACCAAGGGTATTACAGGGAAAGAAGAAAGCCATATCAGTTAAGATGGTGATAGTTATGCAGGCCAAGCGGAGTCACACAAAAGCATGTCTGCTAGATGTTTTGAGTAGGTATCCAGTTCTACAACAGTTTCAGGATGTATTTCTCACATAGATTTCAGAGTAGCAACCTCACAGGGAAGTATAATTTTATATTGAGTTGGTACCTGGAGAAACACCAACATCAAACATGCCTTACAGGATGAACACACATGAGTTGGTAGAGTTAAATTTTCAGTTGAAATAGATGCTTGATAAGGGATACATTAGGGCAAGTGTATCACCATGGGGCACACCACTATTTTTCTTGAAGAAGAATGATCGCACTCTTAGATTGTGAATTTATTACAGGGATTTGAACAAAGTGACCATCAAGAACATGTACCCATTACTAAGGATTGATAATTTTTTTGATCATTTGAAGGGAGTAGAAGTGTTCTCTAATATCAACTTGAGATCAGGATATCATCAGGTACACATCAAAGAAGAGAACATCTATAAAACTGCATTCTTGACCAGGTATGGGAATTCCGAATTTGATGTAGTTTCATTCATTTTACTAATACTCCAACTACATTTATGTGTTTGATGAATAGTGTGTTGCATTCTTACTTGGATAAGTTTGTGATTGTATTCATCAATGATATATTGGTATATTCTAAGAATGAAGAAGAACATGTCGAGCATTTGGAAGCAGTGTTGAATTTTTTGGGAGAGCATCAGTTGTATGCTAAGATCAGAAAATGTAGTTTCTTCCATACTGAGGTACATTACTTGGGACATGTTGTCTCCAAGGAAGGCATAGTGGTGGATCCAGGAAAATTAAGAGCTATCATGGAGTGGGAAACTCCTAGAAATGTAGATGAGGTGAGATATTGCATGGGACTGGAAAGCTATTACAGGAGGTTCATCAGGAAATTCTCACAGATTGATTATCTGATTAAATCATTGTAGAGGAAATGTAAGAATTTTCAGTGTACGGAGGAGTGTGAGACCAGATTTGAACAACTTAAGCATTTTTTGACACATGCTCCAGTATTGAAGATCACAGATCTGGAAAGAGAGTTTATGGTATGTATAGATGCTTTCAAGAGAGGGCTTGGTGGATTCCTTGTGCAGGATGGGTAGGTTGTGTGTCATGAGTCACGAAAATTGAATGAACACGAGAATAACTATATGATGCATGATCTTGATCTAGTAGCGATCATGCATGCATTGAAGATGTGGAGACACTATCTTCTTGGTAGGAGATTTGTACTACTGGGTGATAAAAGTGGGTTGAGGTACTTGTTTGACCAGTTGAATTTGAATGCCAGGCAAGCTAGATGGATGGCGATGATCAATGAGTTTTACTTTGAGATCAAACACATAGAAGGAAAAGAGAACAAGGTAGTAGGAAAATATAGGTAAATTAAATTACAACTATGAGCTCCTATGTGATGAATTTACAAGATAGGATCTTCTAGCCAGGTTAGCAGGATGTCAGATATATGGAGCTTAGGCACACATTGCATCATAGAATAGGTACAGCTACATGTACATGTACAACTACAAGTATAGGTAGTGTTGTAGGTACAACTACATGTGTAGGTGTATAGGACGTGGACAACCATCTCACGACAGATGGATTGGTAAATTTTAGAGACAAGATATATGTGCTAGAGAATAGTGAGCTCAAGAAGGTGATCTTGATGGAGTTTCATGCCAAACCATATTAAGGTCACACAGGCTATAAGAAGACGTTAACTACCTTGAATATATTTTATTATTGGCCGAATCTAAGGAGGGATGCAACAGAGTTTGTGGCTAAGTGTTTGGACTATTAGCAGGTGAAGGCAGAGTGTAGGCATCCAAGTGGTATGCTACAACCAATTGTGATTCCAGAATGGAAATGGGAGGTCATTTTGATGGACTTTACTGTAGGGTTGTCGAGGATACTCATACAACATGATTTTATAATGGTTTTTGTGCACAAGTTGATGAAGGTTGCACACTTCATCCTAGTGAAGACTATGTATTCATCTAATGATGTAGCACTGGTTTTTATGAGAGACATATTCAAATTTCATGGTGTTCCAAATAATATTGTGTCAAATAGGGATGCAAAGTTCACTTCCAAGTTTTGGAAGGAATTATTTGCAGTTTTGGGCACTAAGTTGGCCTTCAACGCAACTTATCATCTGTAGACCAATGGACTGACTCAGAGGGTCAACAATATCTTGGAGAAAATTTTGAGGATGTATGTGATGCATCAATAGTGGAAATGGGAAGATAATCTACCATTGGTTTAGTTTTCACACAACAATGAGTATCAAGATTCATTGGGTGTGAGTTATGTTAGTGTCTCGTGATTTAGCAGATTGGCTAAACCAGATGATAGGGTAACATCAAACCAGTCCTTGGAGTCCGAGGACCTAGCCTTCCTGGACTTAGAGAGGGCTCTCTCTATTCTGTGTGAAGGATGTGAACTTGTTCGCTTTGGATGGTTTATTTTAGGCTAGTTGTTAAGTGTAGGTTTATTGCTTGTTTTGGTTGGGGTAAGATGACTAAGTAGGATAGGTGGAGTGAGAGGTTATCAAATCAATTGGGCAATGGAGTCTATGAAATTATTGATATATTCATAGTGAAATTGGGTACATCACAGGGAAAATCTAGTGTAGTCAATGGATCTTTTAAGTTTATGTGTGAGGTGAAATGGACAATAATTTTGGGAACCAAGGTAGGGCAAAGGGAAATTAAGAATCCTTTGTCAAATACCTATGAATTGGGAGGTCTCCAATATGGATAAGCAAAAGATACTATTCATGAGGTAGTGTGCACCATTTACTCAGTGACAATACTTTTAAACAAATAAACATTGAATATAAAAAATTGTAATATTCCTATTTTAGTAGGAATATTCAATTTCATTTTTGTTTTCTTTGTTCAAAGAATAATTATGTAAAGGAGGATCAAAAACTCCTAATAGAAGAATAACTCCGTGCCCAATGTGAAAAAGGATAAATCAGGCCTGTCTTAATAAAATACACTTGTGTGTGAAACAGGATTGAGCCATTTGACTGGGTCAACAGGACCAAATCACAGCACAGTCCAGATGCATTGAACCTCCTGGATGATCAGCGCAGTTCTAGAAGGAGGTCCTCCATGTGAAAAGGGTTAAATGAATGAAGGTGGTTTAGGGTTTTGGCAAGCTCTCATATTATAAAAGGAAGGGGAATGCAACATGTTGAGGTTGTTCATGATTTGATTTCTGAATTTTTTTCTGTTTAGAAAAACAGCTTTCTTGGCTTCTTAGCCTAGATTGCATTGGAATTTCCTGTTTAGGAGTTCCATCTCTTCCCATTGAGGAGATCTTGGGAGAGGTTGTATTGCTTGTCCACTATCTGGTTGGAGACCAAGCTTCTACATCCAACTGCAACGCAGATCCAGTGAGGGTTTTCTTTCTTTTGTAAGCTGCAAAAAGTGGAATACTAGATCTGTTCAGATCTAACCTGTGTAGGAGCCTTTTCTCAGTGAGTGTGTCTTTTAACCTCTTGGAAGAGTGCATCCATTGTTTGAGCTTCATTTTTTGATCTTGGCATCAGGCCATAGAGTTATCCATCCTTAACTTCACATTTCCTTGAAGATATTGTGTCCTTTTTGCAGGCAAAGTTGCTGTGGGGTTTTTGTATAAGCTTGGAGGAAATATCTCTAGTGAAAGGGACCCTTCCCTTCACTGTGGTGATCCATGGATTGGCCAACCAATCCATGTTCATTTCAGATCTGATCTACTGTGTATCATATGCTTCAGAAATTTCTGAAGATTTCCATAGATCTGTGGCTTAGATCTCATATCTATTCATTGATATCCAGCTTTTGTTGAGATCCCCAAGGGGAGTGTAAAGAAGAGCCTCTTTGGCATATAGATCTGTAATAGATCTATATTTTTATGTAAATATCTACGCTATATCTGAGATATAATAAAACACTGCTTCATCCCTTTGAAAATTATGCTGTCAAGTTCTTCAGTCTTAATACATTGTGCAACACCTCTATTTTGAGGGTTTATTCATGTTAAACCTATGTTTTTCTCATGTACATTTTATGATCCATATCATAGACCTGATTTAATGATTTTTATAACCTATTTCATCTAATAGCTTCAAGAAATTATGATGCTTAAGCTTCAGTAAATTCTTCATTAGCCAAGCCCTGGGGATTAAGCCTTTTCTAGCCATGTCGGGAGTGGGAGACATGTTTAACTTAGCTAGAATGATTTGTTTTAGCTGAAATTTGGTATGGGAGTCCCAAAGGACCTAAGATAACATATCCAACCATAAATTTCCTCTGTTTTTACGCAGATTTCTGAAAATGACCTTTTTATGGCTTAAATCATTGTTTTTCCCCACTTTTGGTTGGAGGGATAGATCAGCTTCCTTGTTGTGGCATGTATTATTGATAGTAAAGTGTTTATGAACATAGCCCATGCATTATTAGCCTACGACTACTCCAATAAATTGTTTATATATTGTTGCGATCCCTCATTGGACATTTATCAAGCCATACTATGTGTGGGAGGCCTGTTTGCCTCACCTAGTTTGTTTGGTTTCTGATCTCCTCTTGGGATTGGATCTTATATTATCATATATAAGGAATCCAAGGGCTAATTTTAAGAGCTATAGAAGCCATTCCTGAAAAATGTGTTTTTCAGGCATGCCTTGCTAGCTATTCCATATTTGGGATATTACAGTGGTATCAAAGCATGATCTCTAGCTCAACCTGTGAGATCTAGCCATCAGAAGGCTAAAGAATAATACTAAATAAAGAAATATTACATAGAGGAAAAAGAGAAGAGTTTTCCTAACACTCTCTCTCAAGCCATGCATGAATTGAAGGGAGAAATCAGGGGAATGAGGAGGAGGAGACATGCAAATCCCTCAGGAATTTATTCTCATGAAGAAAGCCCCAGTACTTCTTATGCTATGTGTGAGCATTCAGCCACACAATCTGATCTACAACGCTATGACATGCCTACTTTCTTGTTGAGAGAAAGAGGAGAAGGAGGAATGATGGAATAGGAGATCTCCCTGCTTCTTTCCCAAACCTAGGAAGGTATTAAAGAACATCTCAAGGAGATGGAAGGGGAGGAGTGTAGAAGATTCATGGAAGGGTTTGAAACAAGCCCTAACTATTCTCATGGTGGATATGAGCACTCAGCCACATCATCAAAGCTACAATGTTCTATCAACAACTTCTTCATGAGGAGGAGGAGAGGAGATGTGCTAAAGGGAGGATCTACAAATCCAACCCCACATATCAAGACCATTGAGGAGAATGTAAACTTGTTTGAGACTTGGCCAAGGGAAATATCCTCATTGGATGAATAGTCCTCTTCTTAGAGAGAAGAAATGTAGATTTCTCTCTCAAGGGTAGACCAAGATCTAAGGTCTCCTATTGATGATGAGGCATTTTCCACCATTGAAGATAAGGCTAGGGGTGACAGCACAGTCACAACAAAGGCATCCCTAGTATTTCATGAAGAAGGAGGAGGGGCAGCTGCTCCAAGGAGATAAGATCTTGCATTCTTGCAAGGAGTCTCAAATAGTATCACATATATGAATTATGGCACAATCCCTGAGCATCATGTGCAATCATTATCAGATGGTAAGATCTTGAATAATATAGAAGATTAAGGGGAGGACAAGCTTCATACGGTAAGAAAAATTTACCCTTCCTCTTTATTTCAAAGGAGTGATGTTCTAAGAAGGCATGAAGATCTATGCAAGAAGAGCAAGGACACATCAATCCATACATATTTCTATGATGATATATGCCTTGATGTCTCCTTACTTGGAATAAGCCCACTAGGGAAATTCGCTGATGGAAACAACAAAGTGTTCTCTCAACCTTGTACAGTGATGATACATTTGGCCAAGGGAAGAACTATCACAGCACTGGAGACTTTGGGTAAGAAGCATGCTTATACAAAGCACATTTCACTTTATGATTGCATGCATTCTTTTACTTTACATGTGTAGGCCATGAGTCCTAGAAGGAGTGTCCTACCTTATAAACTTCATGGCAAACTATGGGATAGGACTATTTTCAAACTTGGCCACTCCCTTGATGGGCTAAGGGAGGTTCTGCAGCATGATGGGTGCTTCCCTAAAGCACCAAATATACATTTCACCTTCACCCTCGGTGGAATGATGAGGGCAGCAAGTAAGTGGCATGTAAACCACTTACCACATCTGGATCTAAAGCAGGGAGGACATGACCTGCGTTGGTTTCTATTGGGTGAGTGTGGGTGCCACCCAAGGTTTTTGATTTTCTTGTCTCATGCCTTGTATCTCAAGGAAAGAATGCATAAGAAGAAGGCATGGTTGCTTTGGTTGACAAGAAGAGAGTATGGACACCCCATGATGAATTCCATGTCCATACCTTTACTTATGTCTATGATGTATGTACATGCATTTTTGTTTAGGATGGATAACATAATCATGTATGTACTTTGGGTTGGGGGAAATTGTAACCTTCTCATGAGGTGGAATAAGGGAGCTTGTTTATATCATGATGTTAATAATGATCCAATCTTTGCTATGAACATGAGGGGAGGAATGACACATTGTGTGGATGTGTCCATTGGGAATGCAATCTCCCATATTTATTTGTACTTCAAGAAGAGGATAGGGCCTTATATGACTGCTACCTTCTATGCTATGTTTTCTTATGCAAAAGGTCATGTATTGAGCTTATATCATGAGAGGAGATATATCACAAGGGAGCACTTGGAGCAGGGCATGTGTTGCTGGAATCATGTTCAGCCAACACCTATTATCCTCCATCACTTTCAAGCTTTGAAGAAGCTTATTTCAGCAAGGAGGTGGTGGAATGACCACTTATTTCACCATGATTTGAGGTAGTAAAATGATGGACAACGCTGGTCTCAACGGAGGGACTATTGTCACCATCCAATATATCATATGACACTTGGTCCATATTTCCTTTGGAGCGCATATGGTGAAGATACTCTATTCACTATATGCATGGAAGATTGGGTAAGAAGGCGTACTATGATCCATGAAGGGAATCATGAAGTTCCAAGTTTCTTTTGGCTTCATGAGGACTATATTGTTGGGGCCCAGGATCATCAGCTTCATATGTATCATAAATGGAGGGAGAGATAGCGTGAGTTGAGTATTCTTATCTCTCATTTCCAGCCATGGAGCCCCTACACATTGCATATGGTGGGGATTGGTGACTATTTCTTGGAGCTATCAAGGATGGCTCACTCTGTTTGGATGATGGCATGGAGATTGAAGTTTCTCATGGGGGTTGAAGTGCCCAATGTTTACCATCTCTCATGCCTTGAAGGGACCAATGGACAACATATGATTCCTTTATGTATCTCCCATTACTTCATGATGACAGCTATTTGGTTCATCCACCAAAGGCAGACTTTCATTCTTGGGAGGAGATAGCTCCATTGGAGATTTTACAAAGTCCTTGTGAGTTGCTTGAGGACAAGCAACATTTTGGAGGGGAGGACTGTAATATTCCTATTTTAATAGGAATATTCAATTTCATTTTTGTTTTCTTTGTTCAAATAATAATTATGTAAAGGAGGATCAAAAACTCCTAATAGAATAATAAATCCATGCCCAATGTGAAAAAGGATAAATCAGGGCTGTCTTAATAAAATCCACTTGTGTGTGAAACAAGATTGAGCCATTTGACTGGGTCAACAGGACCAAATCACAACACAATCCAGATGCATGTAACTCTTGGATGATGAGCGCAGTTCTAGAAGGAGGTCCTCCATGTGAAAAGGGTTAAATGAATGAAGGTGGTTTAGGGTTTTGACAAGGTCTCATCTTATAAAAGGAAGGGGAAGGAAACATGTTGAGGTTGTTCATGATTTGATTTCTGAATTGTCGTCTATTTAGACAAACAAATTTCTTAGCTGCTTAGCCTAGATTGCATTGGAATTTCATGTTTAGGAGTTCCATCTCTTCCCATTGAGGAGCTCTTGGGAGAAATTGTATTACTTTTCCACTATCTAGTTGGAGACCAAGCTTATACTTCCAACTGCAATGAAGATCCAATGAGGGTTTGCTTGCTTTTGTAAGCTGCAGCAAGTGGAATACTAGATTTGTTCAGATCTAGCCTGTTTTGGAGCCTCTTCTCAGTGAGTGTGTCTTTTAACCTCCTGGAAGAGTGCATCCATTTTTTGAGCTTCATTTTTTGATCTTGGAATCAGGCCATAGATTTCTCCATCCTTAACTGCATAGCTCCTTGAAGAGACTACGTCCTTTTTGCAAGCAGAGTTGTAGTGGGGTTTTTGTATCAGCTTGGAGGAAAGATCTCTGGTGAAAGGGACCCTTCCCTTCACTGTGGTGATCCATGGATTGGCTAACAAATCCATGTTCATTTCAGATCTGATATATTTTGCATCATATGCTTCAAAAATTTTTGAATATTACTACAGATTTGTGGCTTATATCTCAGATATATTCATTGATATCCATCTTTTGCTGAGATCCATAAGGCGAGTGTAAAGAAGAGCCTCTTTGGCATATATATCTATAATATATCTATATTTTTATGTAAATATCTGCCCTAGATCTGAGATATAATAAAACACTACTTCAGCCCTCTAAAAAATACGCTGTCAAGTTCTTCAGTCTTAATACATTGTGCAACACCTCTATTTTGAGGGTTTATTCATGTTAAACCTCTGCTTTTCTCATGTACATTGTATGATCCAAATAATAGACATGATTTAATGATTTTTATAACCTATTTCATCTAATAGCTTCAGGAAATCATGTTGCTTAAGCTTCAGTAAATTCTGCATTAGCCAAGCCTTGGGGATTGAGCCTTTTCTAGCCATGTCGGGAGTGGGAGACCTGTTTAACTTAGCTAGAATGATTTTTTTTAGCTGAAATTTGGCATGGGAGTCTCACATGACCTAATATAACAGATCCAACAATCCCTTTCCTCTTTTTTACACATATTTCTAAAAATGACCTTTTTAGTGCTTAAATCACCGTTTCTCCCCACTTTTGGTTGAAGGGATAGATCACCTTCCTTGATGCTGCATGTATTACTAATAGTAAAGTGTTTATGAACATATCCCATGCGTTATTATCCTGCCACTACTCCAATCCAATGTTTATATATTGCTGCAGTCCCTCATTGGACATTTATCAAGCCATACTAGGTGTGGGAGGCCTATTTTCCTCACCTATTTTGTTTGGTTTATGATCTCCTCTTGGGATTGGGTCTTATATTATCAGATATAAGGAATACAAGGGGTGATTTTAGGAGCTGTAGCAGCCATTTCCTTGCTAGCTATTCCAGATTTGGGATATTACAACAATCTAGTAGAACACGGAAGCAAGACAACTTATCTAACTTCAATGATTCAAATTTCAAGATTTGAAAACATATAAGAAACAAATAAAATCAATAAAAGAAGAGGGAACACCTAAACATCATTCATTAAACTATAAATAAATTCGAAGCAAACTGATAAGCATATTCAAAGGGCAATATCGAAACATGACCTCTTTAACTTAACCTAATAATCAATACATCAAAGAGAGAATTCAAGACAGAGTTCAGATAGTATTAAACAAGCAGGGCTTACCATGAATCATGTTTATAAAATATCATATTAATCCATCAATTAAATAGACAAGCTTAGGTGGGCCTAAAGAGCAATGAAGAATTCTTTAAGCTAACCCAGTAGAAGAAAACATGAAAACAATAGCTAACAGGAGGACTGAGGTGCCTCAAACAACATTTCTCATCCTATACTTTTCTGAGCTATTTCAAAATAGAAATATGGACATATGGAAAACAAGAGAAAACATGAACATATGAGAGATACATCACCATTAACTAAACTCAGGGATCATGCAAGCAAGCCTTCATCACCATCAATCAAGACAATCCATCCACAAGCTCCACAACACTAAATTGTTCTTCAACTTTAATAAACCATGTATTGCTCTTAACACATGAAGTCCCAACTATTTAAAATGAATCCTCATGTATTATATAACAAGCAAGGAAGAGGAAAACCAAAAAGAGTATCTAGAAGCCTATTGGCCAAAAAGAAATATCCTAAGTTGTCCTTGAGGCTTTGCAAAGCCCAAGGCACAAAAATATCTAACAAATATCTTTTCTGACAATAAATGGAAATTAAATTGAATTTTAGGCCTGAAATGCCTTTGAAAAATTTCTAAACGCACATTCTGTCCAATCACCCATAGGAGCACAACACACTATGTTAAACTCAGAAATTACGCCAGGAGTGCAGCACAAAAATAGGCCTTTTTGTAACAATGTTTTGGGGGCCTTCCCGATGTCAGAAAAGACTCGTGGTGGCTCGTTGGAAAGCCATTAAAGTCTAATTTCCATATATATCTTTGTTTTTTCAATATCACCTCTGAAAGTTTCCCAAAAAGTGAAAATACCAATACTGCCAAGAGCGCAACACATGCTCAGAAAAGTGGGCAGAAAGGTGAATAATTGAGTGTGTTTGACCCTTTTGTGGGGTCAAAAAAACTCCAATTCAGCTGAAATTTGGTGAGAATACTCCTATAATTATGGGGAATCCACAAATGTAAACCTCTCCTCCTGAAGATTCCCTGTGAAAAATCGTAGCATAGGGTGTGTTGTGCTTCTAGCCTCAAAATTTGCAAAAAACAAAAAGTTCAATTTCTCTCAAAATTGGTGGGTAGGTGCCTCATGGGTCCCTAGAAACATATAGAGAAGCTTGGACCAAAATACCAAGCCTATCTTGGTCTTTTTAATCTTCTGCTGTCAGACCCTCATTTTGGGTAGTTTTGAGTTTTTTCCTTGCAAAGTGGTCTCTTCGTTTATAGTGCTCAATCATTATTCTTTGCAAGTTCAAATCTCTGTTGGCCTTCTCTAGTTTGGTCTCAAGATGTATGTTGTCCCTTTCAAGCCATGATTCCATGTTATGCTTAATTTCCATGGAAAGGAGTTCAGTGAGGGGAAATTGTTGCACTTGGGCTAATTCTTGCTCACTTTCTCGTGCCAAAGCCTTTCTTAGGCCCATAGTTATAGGCCTCTTTCTAGACTGACCCTCCTCATCCTCACTTTCTTCATAGGCGCCCATGTACTCCTCCAACTTCACCTGTGCTCTTTGAGCCTCTTTCCAGTATTTGAGCATCCTTGCTTCATAGATGGCCTACTGGCCACTCATTTGTTTGTTCCGCATTTGTAAGAAATGAATGACATCCTTAGCTCTCTCTAATTCAGCCTCCAAATCCCTGATCTGTGCAATCTTGTCTTGTAGGAGAGAGTTTGAAATTCTTATTTCATTGTCCTCATCACTGTATATGTGAATGAGCTCAAATTCTCTCTCCTCTTCATGATTTTCTTCTTCCTCTTTTACTTTTTCTTTACCTTTGTCAATCATTTGAGATGAGGAGGATGGCATGGCCCCTTGCCCTTTGGAGGCATCAAACACATGCCTCTCTCCTATTTGATAGGTAATGGTGATAGGTGCAATAAGTTTTAATTGCAAAGCTTGATCACTAGTGACCTTAAGAGTGTTTTTCTCCTCATGGATGATCTCTATGTGTGGTACATCTTTGTCTTCATGAATCTCTTCTTCTTCATCATTTGACCCACTGTTTTCACTGTCTTTCCTATGGTATTTACCTTTAATTTCAACCTCTATTTCATAACTTGTATCATTTTCACTTTTGCTATGTTCACTGCCTTCAGAATTTGTCCCTTCACCATTATGCACATTGTCCTTTTGGCTGAGTTCTTCTTCACTGTTTGGTCCATTATTTAATCCTTTTCCTTGACTGTTACTAGTTTGTTGACTATCATTAATTTGTTGATTCTCACTAGTGTGTCGACTGTCTGTAGGCTCACTATTTTCATCTCTGTTTTCTTCTTCAGCGATACCTTCTTCTTGGTCACTGCCTTCATTAATTTCTTCTTGACCATCATTACTTTCTTCTTGGCTATCTTTCTCTTCTTCACTATTTTCTTCATTTTCATTATCCTCCCCCTCAATGCTTTCTTCATTGGTATCATTTCTATGTTAATTTGCACCACTGTTTTCTTCATTTGCATCACTGCTTTTATCACTTTCCTTTACATCACTACTTTCATCACTTTCCTTTGCATCACTGATTTCTTCTTGGATATCTTCCTCTTTGTGGCTATCTTCCTTTCCTTGACTCTTTTCTTGATTTTTGTCATCCTCTCCCTCAATGTGTTCTTCTTAGCCATCACTTCTTTCTTCTTGGCCATCTTCATCTCCTTCATTGATTTCTTCATTTTGATCATCCTCTCCCTCACTGATTTCTTCTTGGCCATCTTCCTCTCCTTCACTGCTTTCTTCATTTTCTTATTTCTTAGGGGAAGGTGAATGAGGAAGGTCTATTTGAGGAAATGATTCATGTGAAGAAGATGAACAAAGGTCGGTGGAGGGTGATGGAAGTGTGTGAGGAGAATTTTGAGATGATGATGGCAGGGTTTGAAGAGGGATGGTCTGTGGTGTTGTGAAATCATCATGCGCAATGAAAAACTCCTATGGGATGCCTTGTTGTTCTAGCTGGTGTGAGACAATCACTTTGATGAGGGAATGATGAAAAAGGCTTGACATTTGTTGGGATGGAGGCCTCTTTTGCATGATGGAAGACATTTTCTCAATAATTTTGCAAAGGTAGTAGGTCATATGTAGTAGCTTTGTTTTGGTGAAGTGCATGAGGAGTCTTATGTGGTAGGAATAGACTCTGGAGAACCTACCCTCACAGGTGAAGTATTTCATAATGATTTTCATTAGGGGAACATATTTGTCCAATAGATGAGAGAAGGGGAACATGGTTTTGCAATCAGCTTGAAAACTTGGTTTCAAGAATGGGCGATAGTGGCTTAGGTCTAGATGATTTTGTTTGAACCACCTTTATCCTATGCAAGGTATTCCAGTGGCCCTAGAAATTGCATAGGTGGTCAAATCAAATTTTACCCCGGTTAGGTGTACTTGATGATTATGAAGGTTTAGGGTAAATAGCTTGGTCAATTGAGGGTGACTCTGGATCTTTTGCACTTTTTTGCAGAATTCATAGCATCCCAATTCTTGAAAACGGGACAAAATAGTAGGGAAAGTTATCATCTCTTCAATGCTTATAGTTTCAAACCTTATAGGTGACCTAGTGGAGGCTTTCTGGGACTTGGCCTTTTGGACTGAAACCTAGAACTTGGGATTTATCAAGTGTGAGAAAAATTTCATGATAAAATAATTTATTGAAGACCTGAAACCCAATGTACTTGATTTATTAAAGAGTCTGCAGAGATAGTTTGAGACTATCAGTGTTTAGGAGTAGTTTGGTGGACACAACAAGCTGATTGATTGGTGAGCTTAGATAGTAGTGAGATTTTTAGGTGAAACAAAAATAGGGAATTTGGGTCAAAGGTGACCATATATAGATAAAATGGGTGACATGGGCTCTTAATGGGTATTATGAGACTGGTAGGCAAAGCTAGATAGGATGAAATGATAAAAATAGTGAATAATTATCTTAAGGATAATGAAGGCAGTGAGATTTCTAGAACTCAAAATGTGTATGAACTTTGTTTCTAGAAATATTGGGATAATCATTTAGTCATCTAAACAGGTAAAAATTACTGATGACTAACAGTGGCTCCACTTGGGGAGGGCAGCTCCTTTTCAGGAGGTGTCCAGAATTTCAGATCTCTTGATTTATGAAGACCAGTGCCTCATCCATTGGGTAGATTTTCTTCTTTTCTTTTGCTGTTGCTTTCCTGAAGTAGTGATTTTGATAATTTGAAAGATTAGCTCAAATTCACTTCTACTAACCCAAACTACTTTCCTAACATTTTATCTTCCTTAGGTGCACTTGAACTGGCAAACCCATTGACATATTTTCTTTTGAAAGCAAAGAAACAAACTATCTACTTCTACAGTTATTACTTCCAAGAGTTCAGATTATGCTAGTGAACTCTATTTATTCTCTACCCAGTCTATTTGACTGTCAAGATTAAGTAGTATGACAGAATTCATTCGCTAAGATAAAAACATGAAATTGAAAACATGACTAAATCAGGATTAAAAAATACGATTTGTCATGGTTCTGTGGCATAAAAACAAGCTGCACACAAATGTTATTTTTGTACAAAATAAGACTTAGAAAAATTAGGGCTAGGATACATAGTTTGCTATTCATCCCTATTTTTCTCCTTGGTTCTGTTTTGAGCATGTGGAACCAGTATCTTTGTTTCCTAATCTATTTTCCTCGACAAGTCAAGCTTCATGATTTGACCAACATTTTTTTCACTAACTTATCAACAATAAATTTAAAACATGTTCAGCCATGATTAGGCTAGATAGCTTAATGAGACATTATTTTTGCACCAGTAGTGCCATTTAGGCTTGCACACTTTTAGTATTACTTTTTTTTGGGTATGGGGTTGTACCTTGTTTTTTGAATCTACCCTCTTTTCCATTTTTTCCTATGTTTTTTTTTTCTCTTTGTGACTCTTTCTTCACACAATGGTATGTACAATGAGTGAAAATTTTTAATCTAAGGATCATGAAAAAATTAGTGTTTGAGCATCCTGTCTTCAAAAATATCTCCTAACATATTTTTTCCATTCAACTCTTGAAAATAGAAAACATAGTTACCTCTATTTGACAACATGGTATAAGGATTATTCCAAGAGTTTTCAGAAAATCCATGATCCCCTTGGTGCTTCTTCTTTGACCTTTGCTCCTCAAATATATTTGTGTCAAAGATCCTCTTTAAGTAGGCAAGGTATTCTTTATCATCTTTAAAACAAATTATGAAGTCATCCATGTACACCATAGTAGAGAAATTTAAAATGGAAGACATAGCTTTTCAGAAAGTATCGCCAGCACTTTCTAGCCCGGGAAGTATTTGTTTAAGCATGCAACTGTCCTGAGGAAATTTGAAAAAATCTTTGAGCTGATTGATCTAAAGTGGTATCATCTAATGGTAACCTAAAAAACTATCGTGCAATGAGATTTGGTGAGAAAACCCTACCCTTTGTAAAGTATGATCTTTTTTGGTAAAAAGGTATTTGTTCCTTTGGAAGGTTTTCTCCTGGTACCTAAAGTATATACAAAGCCTATGTCCCTTTGCTTTCTTTCTAAGTGAATTCAACTGCTCAAAATTTTCATGATTCTTTTTGAAAGGAAGGATTTTTAGAATAATGGTTTTGTTACAAGGTTTTAGACTACCCTACCTACACACATAAGCATTCTGATTTTTTTTGCATAGTCTTGTATTTCTTTGTTTTGTGTGTAGTGATAAAATTTTAGACAACTTAATTATTTCAGGCTTCTTAAGTTTACCCATTCTATCTTCCCCTATATCAGCTTTAGCAAAGATTTCTTTTGGATTTATAGCAATATTTGTGAAAATTCACAATTTTTTTGAAAGGGAAAAATTATTGGATGATGAAGTATCTAGGTAAGGTAAAAACATCAGACTGTCTTGTTCCAGATTCCCAAAGATTTGTGTTTTGTGAGGGTATTTCATTTTTTCTGGATTAGCAAAAGGAGGAACTGGTGTTTTTGTGGTTTGTCTTTCCTTTGAGCAATCTGTTTCCTGTCCTAAACTGGTTCTTTTTTTCTGACATTTCATTTTCAATTTGCATAAAATCAAGTTTAGTTTTTTTATCTTGTGGTGTTTCAGGGTCGTGATAGTTTTGACTGTCGAACTCATCATAGAGGAACTAATATGATCATTTTAATGTGCCTAGATCTTCACAATATTCATTCACTTTCTCATCAAGGTCATTTTCATTATACAATATGAATGAGTCGAAGTATGAATGAATGGAATAGATAAGGGTGTTGTTGGGTCTATCTAGGTTGCTTACCATATACTTCATGTGAGATTCCCGGTAGAGTCTCTATGTTTGGTTAAAAATTGGGATGGTAGCATAAGACATGCCAAGTTGGAGGTTCCCTAGAAGTTGGGCTCCCCAAGATCGGGACAAAAGCATGTCATATTTGGGGGGAATGTCAGCCACGACTATGTCCATGACTAGGTTCTTAGCAGGGATTTGTGTTAGATTGACACATAAGTCCTTGATTACGTCCAAGCACTTAACCCTGCTTGATTCAAAGAAATACAGATCTTTGTAGGGCTTGGTTATTTCTAGGCCTAATATTTACATCACTACCTTTGGCATGGGGTTTTGAGAGGCACCAAATTCTAGCATGGAATTATGTAGGATTTTGTCGTGTATGTTTAGGCTAACATAGAATGAGGGAATGGCTCCTTCTTGGTATTTTCCATCTACTTCGGGTCCAAACAACAGCTTTGGTTTATCATCTGTCAAATTCAGAGTATTGGTATCATTCCCTATGTTCAAAACTTTCAAAACTTGGGAGAGGTACATATCTTGAGCTACTAGTTCAGTGAGAGGGATGGTTATTTTGATTTTAGCAATCTCTCCTTCAAAACTGAAAGGTACTTGAGTTTTAGACATATTTACATTAGTTTCATCAGCCATAAATTTTCCCACACTTTTAATTTGCTGATTTTGATTAGGGGCTTTGGTCAGTAGATTTTTCTTAGGGCCACTAGTAGAGGTGCTAGGACAGCTTGTGTCAACACCTGGTTGGCTATTTTTATCCTTGTTAGGATCAGTTTTCTTAGCCATGGTGTTGTTATTATCTATTGTTATTTTAAGAATGTTTTCGGGAGTTTTCTTAACAGCAGTGTCAGAGTTGTTTTTCCTGGATTTGTCTTGGTTTTTCTTACTCCTAAGATCATATTGTCTATGGACTTCCGTTATGGCATTTTCTAATCCCAATTCATGGTCTTCGGAATCTTCATAGCTTGTTTCGTCTTGGTTTGAGGAGAAAAAACCTTGTTCTTCTTCTGTGAGAAGAACATCACCCTCACTATCAGAGCTTATTAAGTTTAGGTGATTTTCATCTAGTTGTTCAATATCTCTTTCCCCTTCATCAACATAGTTATCTTGGAAGGGTGGCCTGATTTGTTGATCATTTTCCCTTGGTCTGTTTTGGGGCGGGTCTCTTCTAAAATTCTGATTCCGGTTTCTGTTTTGGGGATTTGGTTGGTTGTCCCTAAGGGGTGTTCTTTCATTTATGCTTATTCTCTCCATCATTCTTTCCATGGTCCTAAGAAGGTTGTCCATCTTGGAATCATAAGAGGAGGTGGAGCGCATGGTGTCATCTTTGTAAGTTACCCTCTTTTTTGATATTAGCCTATCTCTTTTTTCAATCAAGTTGGCCTCTACGCTTATAGCTCCCTTTTGCATGTCTTCTAGAGTTAGGGGCTCTCTTTCTCTTAGTTGATAGGCCATGTTGGGGTCAAAACTTTTCGTGAATTTAGCTAAGGTTAGGCCTAATGGGGGTTTCATGTTTGGCGACAGTGCGTTGAAAACACTATTGAACCTAATGCAATAGTCTTCGACACTTTCCCCCGTGTTTCTTTTAATATTGCTATATTCCAAGAGGATCTGAAGAGGGTTTTTCTTGTTTTCCCATTTTTTTATGAAAGTTTGGTAAAGGGAAGGAAGATCATGTATGCTGTTGGGAGTTAGGATTTTGAACCATTTCTTAGCTTCTCCTCCTATGCTTTGGGCAAACATCCTCATATTCATGGTTTCCTCTTCTAATTCCATGTAGTCAAAAGCATCATTCATTCTATCTACATGTTGTTGGGCAATGGTGGATTTAGCCCCGGTGAAGTGTGGGATTCTGAATTGGTAATCATTTGGCAAAGGTACCAATGGTTGTGGTAACACAAGGGGTGCATACCATGCTGCCATGATAGGAGCTAATGGTGGATTTACAAGTGGAGGATTTGTGATATCAGATGGAGTGGTTTGCACAGTGGAGGTGTGCATGGGTGTGGTAGAAGTACTTGGACTAGTAAACTGATTCTGAGCAGACTTGGGGTGAAAGGAGCCAAAGTGATGGAGAAGTTGAAAATCAGGTGGTGTGGAAGTAGAAACTTCTCCGCTAGGACTCTGCTGGAAGTCTATGGGCTCAAGATCGGTATGGTCAATTCTACTTTGTGACTTGGTTCTAAAAAGGTTTCTAGTATGGTGCAAGGCAAACTGTGGATCTTGCAAGGCTGTAAGATGTTCAGGTACAAATATTGCTTTATGAATGGTCCTATTAGTAGCTAAGTTTCCAGTTTTAGAAGTTTGCCACAAAATCCTTTCTAGGTCATCAACTATAGTAGGAGGGTTTGGGTCCGGATGAGATCTAATATTGATTCTTCGTGAAGCCAGGTTTCAAACTCAAAATTTTGAGAGGTTGAAATTTTTTAAAACTTTTTCGAAAATTTTTCCTCTTTTATGTTTTCTAAACTCACACAGTGTGAGACTAGGATTCTAGAATTCCCAGGGTTGATTCGGCACAATCCTATAGGGGCCTAGGGAGACTAGTAAAGTTAGAAGGCCTACTGGAGGCTAGTAGAGTGGCCAGGTAGATATTTTAGTTGTTTTGAAGGTATGTGTCTATGGTCCACTACCAATACTGACAAGAAGCCAATCTAGGAATTTTTTGGGGTTTTCTGAGTTTTTATATGTAGCCCTTAAGGTATGTAAGGGTGTCCTATAGCTGAGTCATCATTTTTCTAGGATGGTGAAAAAGCTAGATTCTACTCTTAGGGTATCAGTTAAGTTCTCTTATGAATTAACGAAGGTTTCTGAAGTCGTAAGGGATACTTAGTTTGTCACTGCCATCAGAGGTTGCATCATGATCACCATTGTGTTACTGAAAGTGATGAGGTGATTTACAAATCACAGGATTTCAAAGTTTAACCGAGGGTTGAAAGAGTCTATAAGAGCTTTTAGGCTACTATGTACTTGGTCCCACCTTGATCGCCATTATGTTAGTGTGGCAATGAGGTGGCAGATGAACCACCAGATACTATCAGTCAAACTTGAGGGTCTAAAGAGTCTTAAGAGGTGTTTAGGAAATTATATACTCAGAAGGTCCCACCGTGATCACCATTATGTTAGTGTCTCGTGATTTGGAAGATTGGCTAAACCAAATGATAGGGTAACATCAGACCAGTATTTGGAGTTTGAGGACCTAGCCTTCCTAGACTCATACAGGGCTCTCTCTGTTGTGTGCGAAGGACGTGAACTTGTTCTCTTTGGATGGTTGGTTTTAGGCTAATTTTTAAGTGTAGGTTTAATGTTTGTCTTGGTTGGGGTAAGATTACTAAGTAGGATAGGTGGAGTGAGAGGTTATGAAATCAACTAGGCAATGGAGTCTATGAAATTATTGATATCTTGGTAGCGAATCTGGGTACATCACAAGGAAAATCTAGTGTAGTCAATGGATCTTTTAAGTTTATGTGTGAGGTGAAATGGAAAATAAGTTTGGGAACCAAGGTAGGGCAAAGGGAAGTTAAGAATCCTTTGTCAAATACCTATGAATAGGGAGGTCTTCAATATGGATAAGAAAAATATACTAATCATGAGGTAGGGTGCACCATTTACTCAGGGACAATACTTTTAAAAAAATAAACATTGAGGATAAACAATCCAGTAGAACACGGAAGCAAGATAACTTATCTAACTTTAATTATTCAACTTTCAAGATTTGAAAACATATAAGAAACAAATAGAATCAATAAATGAAGAGGGAATGCTAAACATCATTCATTAAAATATAAATAAATTCGAAGCAAACTGATAAGCATATTCGAAGGGTGAGATCGAAACAAGACCTCTTTAACTTAACCTAACAATCAATACATCAAAGAGAGATTTCAAGACAGAGTTTAGATAGTATTAAACAAGCAGGGCTTACCATGAATTATGTTTATAAACTAGCATATTAATCCAGCAATGAAATATACAAGCTTAGGTGGGCCTAAAGAGCAATGAAGAATTCTTTAAGCTAACCCAGCAGAAGAAAACATGAAAAAAATAGCTAACAGGAGCACTGAGGTACCTCAAACAACATTTATCATCCTATACTTTTATGAGCTATTGCAAAATAGAAATATGTACATATGGAAAAAAAGAGAGAACATGAAAATATGAGAAATACATCACCATTAACTAAACTCAGGGATCCTGCAAGAAAGCCTTCATCACCATCAATCAAGGCAATCCATCCACAAGCTCCACAACACTAAATTGTTCTTCAACTTTAAAAAACCATGTATTTGTCTTAACACATCAAGTCCCAACTGTTTATAATGAATCCTCATGCCTTATATAACAATCAAGGAAGAGGAAAACCAAAATGAGTATCTAGAAGCCTATTGGCCAAAAATAAATATCTTAAGTTGTCCTTGAGGCTATGCAAAGCCCATGGCACAAGAATATCTAACAAATATATTTTAAAACTATAAATGGAAATTAAGTTGACTTTTAGGCCTAACATGCCTTTGAAAACTTGTTAAACGCAAATTCTGTCCACTCACCCATAGGAGCACAACACACTATGTCAAACTCTGAAATTATGCCACGAACGCAGCCCAAAAATAGGCCTTTTTGCAACAATGTTTTGGAGGCCTTCCTGATGTCGAAAAAGGCTCTGTGATGGCTCGTTGGAAAGACATTGAAGTATACTTTCCAGATATACCTTTATTCCTTCAGTTTAACCTTTGAAAGCTGCCCAAAAAGTGAAAATTCCAAGACTTCCAGGAGCGCAGCACATGCTCAGAAAAGTGGGCAGAAAGGTGAAAAATTGAGTGTTTTTTACCCTTTCGGGGGGTCAAAACAACTCCAATTGAGCTGAAATTTGGTGAGAATACTCCTATAATTATGGGGAGTATAAAAATTTAGACCTATCCTCCTGAATATGCCTTGGGAAAAAGCGCAACACAGGGTGTGCTGCGCTCCTAGCCTGCGCAGGGTAATACTTTTCATCATTTTTCTACCTTTGGTGTTGAGGAGTATTGATTTTCATGTCTCCCTTTCTTGATCTTCTTTAAAACCTTTGATTTTACCTTTTGATGTAGTGGAGTTAGTTCTTGTTTAGCAAACCCTAGAAGGTAGTTTGAAAAACCCTTTGAAACCATCTGTTGTGATGAAGGAGGCTTCTTTGTCACTATTTGACCATCTTTGTCCACCTTCCCAAAATTTTGAGTTTTTGGGGATGTTTAGAAAAAGAAAACAATGTTGTCTTCTAAGTTCTCAAAGAAATACTTATCAAACTCATTACTTTTGTCTAAAAGTCTTCAATGATTGGCGGGAGGTATAAATTCTAGATTTACAACCACATTTAAATTGTCAACCCAGGGGGACTTAAGACTTAGAGACGTAGCACAATATATGGCAGAATACGCTCTCGGGGATTTGTCCAATCAAAACCCTAGATCTAATGCAGAAAGGAAATCATGCGGGAAAATAAACAAGACATTTCAAGAGACACACTGCAAATTAATAATCTATGCAAGAAATAAAAATGAAAAACCTCTCAGTCAGCTATACTCGTAAATACTAAAACATGAAATCGATAACTATTTAAAACTTGTACTTAAAAATGCTTCTTCAAGATTTGTACTTCAAATGCTGCTTTAAAATCGGTACTTTAAAATGTTTCTTGCAAATACTATTGATGGAAATGAAAATATTCAATGCAAGCTAAGTGAGGATATTTTCGAGAGTATTCTGGACACTTTAATTATGTTCAAAATGTATTTAAAGTAATCTTGCTATTTAAATGAACGTGATGATCTCCTTACAATCCCAAGATCACTTTATAAAACAATTCAAGTTATTTATAAGTGCCAAGAAATATGAATATGAAATTAAATAAACATTTTTTTATACCATAATTACTCCCATTTAAATTCCGACAACTTAATATATGTTCCTTGTGAAATAAACTGATAAGAAGCACTTCTTAATTAATATATTATTTTTAATTTAATTGCTGAAACAAAAATAATTAAATCTTTTAATCAAATCTGTACACTTAAACATAAATCCGAAAGGAAATGGAAAATTAACTCTATTAATCAATCTGTACACTTAAACATAAATCCTAAAGGAAATGGAAAATTAACTCTATTAATCAAATCTGTACACTTAAACATAAATCCTAAAGGAAATGGAAAACTTTTAAACATAAAGGAAACAACAAAAAGAAATTGAAGCAAGTACACCACGCTCAGGAAATGAGACACACACAACTCAGAAAATGTAATAAAAAACAAGCAGATCTGCAGCTGCATCGAAAAAAATCATTAGAGAAATAAACTAAATAAATGTTAAGAAATCTACACAATGCGCTGATTGATGGGCCCGATCTCCCAGCTCAATATACCTGCAAAGAAACTACATTAACCCATTATCTCATAAATTCAAAATACCCTAAAAATCTAAATTAAATATGGACTTCACATTGCTGCAAGAAAACAAATTGCACAGGTATTAAATACTAAATCCAATCCAACCAATGTAAATGGAATGTAAATTCTCATTATTACAGCAATCTAATTACACAAATATCAAATAGAATAATACAAATTTTGCAACGTTGGTTGCTGTTTACAATTCAACGTTCTACCGCAAGCTTCAGCATTATATCTATTACATTCCACTATTCTACATCCGGACAAATCGACTCCTCCTTTCATCTGCGCTTTATCCAATTGAGCAGCTACCCCTCATTCTAATGCGCACAACGCTCTCCTATCTCCTACGCAGAGTTATCTCCCTCTATCGACTGCAACAACTTATATATACATTTTTCATGACCAAACTGGGGCTTCAACCTAGAAATAGAGAAAATGATTAGTTTTACAAATTTCCGGAATTAAAATTGGTTTGAAACAGATTGTCGATTCAGGAAAGCGTTCCTCCTTTTGTGGGATTCTTCTGTAGCTAGGAAGGTGCGTTCCTTGGTTTCTAGATGAAATTTGGACTTTGTTGAGATGATGGAAGAGGTATCATAGGGCACATGCATCCTAACTTCAAGGTCTGGGACAGACCGTGTCAATTTATGATGTGGAAATAGACTGGAGATACTCTAGAGTTGACACAATTGGAAATTTGACCTCGTTGTTTTACCTTTGTTTGCAGAACTAGGTGAGCCCCAAATGATAAATCATCGGAGCACTTCAAAGTCCATTTTGTGCCAGTGATTTTTGAGCAACAACAGTATCATCATTAAAGCCATGAATGAGGAAATTTGTACAATTCCTTCGAAAAACAGAATCATAAGGTTTCTGAATCTGAGACACACAACCGTATTGTACTCTTAGCCTTCCGATCCAGTTTCTTCCAGTCTTCATCTGACATTTCCGTTGGTTTAGTACCTGGATCTACCGCAATCCACTGATCTTTATCCACTAGCAGATCCTCCATCTTGAGCATCCACAACTCAAAACTCTGACCATTAAATTTCTCGATCTCTATCTTCCCGCCGCTCGCCATCTTCTTTCACAGCAATAATCGATCCTGCAGATCTCCCACTGAACAGGGTCTACCTCAGGCCCAAGCAAACCTCGGCAACAAAGTGATCCCTTGGCAATTTACGACGTGCAAATGTAGGTTTTAACCCTGAACAGAAATATCTACACACGATTCTTATAACAGAAAATAAACAATAGCAGGAGCATAAAACATAAAACAGATAAACACAGATATTTTCCCCTGGATCTCAAATCGGGACGACCAGCTTGATTTTTCATTATATTCCTTTTAGTGTTACAACACATATATATACATGCAGAAGCATACATAAACCCCAATCCATAAACCCTGGATTAGAACATAACCGTAGTTCCCTTGACCAGATCTACAAAAATACCAGGGGCCGAAAACCATCGTACCCCAAAACCATGTGCAAAACCATGCACAAAACCATGGGCGCGGACTACCCACCGGAAATTAAGGACCAAAAATTTTCGCCGGGGCGCTGCCTCGAACCCCAACAGGGGGGGGGATCTTGCCCCACCCGCGGCCCCCGTTGCGCCCGGCGTAAAGGGGGCGATACCCCCGCGCGTGCTTAGTCGTGGAAAGAATATAACACATACCCAACATTCTCCCACTTGTTGTTTTCTTTCCACGGGGGGCCACAGGAGGGCTTAGTCATTGGCCCAATTCTTCAGCACCCATTGTTTCTCTACACCAAAAGAACCCAGTTAACTCCACGAGACTTCTGTACGGTTTTTCCACCAGAGCCTTAAATTCTTTAAATCTGTCAAAGACTTCAGATTTCTTCCTCAAGAAATATATCCATGTATTCCTTGAGAAGTCATCTATGAATGAAACATAGTACACAGAATTTCCTAGTGATGGAACTGACACAGGTCCAAACACATCACTGTGCACAAGTTCTAATATCTTATTTGCCCTCTTAGCACCAGAAGGAAAACTCACCCGATTATGCTTCCCATATACACAATGTTCATAGAAATCGAAATCCAGAGAGAAATTGGACATACCTTCTACCATACCATTTCTATGCAGTATCCGAAGGCCCTTCTCTCCAATATGTCCAAGCCTTTGATGCCATAGCATGGTCTTTTCTCCAGACACAGCTAGGCTTTCCGTCCCACTTTCATGAACCACAGAACTATTACACCCATCAATAACTGTGCTACCTTGTAGCTTGTACAGAGTTCCAGTCCGAACTCCTCGCATTAATACTAGTGCTCCCCGAACCATCTTGCAGGCATATTTCTTGAACACTATTTTTACACCTGCATCATCCATCTTGCTTATAGAAATCAGATTTTTGGCCAATGCAAGAATATGCAGAACACCAGGAAGTGTTCTAATCCTTCCACCTTGCAACTTCAGCTTGACCTTTCCACGTCCGATGATTCTGGCCTTCCTATCATCCCCTAGGAAGACATCACCACCATCATATCTCTCATACTCGCAGAACCACTCCCTATGGGGAGTGAAGTGAAAGGATGCACCTGAGTCAATCAACTATGACTCATGATCTACATGTGTATTTGAAGAAGAAGCCAAATACACATCCCCACCTTCATTTGAGGTGGTTTTTGCCTCTGCAGAAGGAGCTTCATCGGATCCCTTTCCTTTCTCAGGAGCTTTAGATCTGTATTCCTTTTTGTAGTGTCCTTCCTTTCCGCGTTTCCAGCACACCTTTACAAACTTTCCAGGAGATTTAGATCTCCCTCTAGATTTAGATCTCCCACTCGAAACCTTATTCTTGTTTCTGTTCTGGGACCTTCCTCGTACAGATAAGGCATCTCCATTCTGACCCTCCATATTTCTCCGTCTCATTTCCTCCGACAACAAGGCTGAGACAATATCATCAAAGTTCAAGATAGTTGTATTGCTACCTATTGCAATAACCAGACTGTCCCACGAGTCTGGTAGAGAGCACAACAAACTGATGCACTTATCTTCATATGAAATTTTAATATCAACAGACGACAACTGACTTACCACAGTATTAAAGGCATTCAGATGCTCTGTCACTGAGTCTCCATCCTTCATCCTTAGGTTATACAGCTTTTTTCGCAGGAACAACTTATTCACCAGAGACTTAGATTGATACAAAGTCCCTAGCTTGTCCCACAAGGTCTTCACCGTAGCTTCCCCAGATACATTCAACAATACTGAATCTAAGACACACAACCGTATTGTGCTCTTAGCCTTCTGTTACACAGTAATTTGTCACCGTCCTTACCATTCCCCGTCCCGCACAATGGAGGACCCATTATGTGACCTGTGAACACTGTCATGCCTTGAAAACATCATCAATGCATCCCTCTAAGTA